>JAWNOV010000111.1:0-456319 GCA_035045575.1 Drosophila falleni | reverse complement strand
TAATACTCATATTTCAGCTAGAGAAAAGTCTCTCACATGACTCTTGGTTAACAGCTTACAAACTTCATTGTTATCTTAGATTGAGCAATTAAAGCTGCAAGTTGATAAACTCTTTCTCATGCTCTTTCCTATTTTACCACTTCAGTGAATTGACCACTTTTATTTTTGTGGACTTTTATTTAGTTTTATTACAGCCATTGTAGCGCAGCATAAACAAGAACCAAACCAAACACAAGGACAGTACTACAGTTGGCATCTTTACTAGACTCTCTCTATCTCTCTCTCTCCCTCTCTCTCTATGCTCCCTTTGTCCCTATCCCATTTATTGTAGTTATTGTTTGGTTATTTAAGAGCAATTCAGCCATGTTTAGATATTGATAACAACCATCTAGTCAGACAAACAGACAGACAGACAGACGGTCGTGCATGCCATTGAAACGAGGAAACCAATTTCAGTTGATGCAATTTTTGCCATTTTTGCATATCGCTAACTATCTGAACTATCTGTACAGGCCAGTTCTAAGCCATGTGAAATTGTTTTGGTTATTAAATAAAATAAACGTTGATGTATAAATTGTGTAAATGTGAATGTTGAATGTAAAATGTAAATGTTCAGCCAACAATAAAAATGAATGAGGGGTCAACACACACAAACACACACCCACACACACTCTCTAGACTCCAATTTAACAATGTGTGGCTAAAATAATTGCATCACTGCACATAATCAAAAGCTTGCCAAACAAATTTTGAGGAAGGTCCTGAGTTAAGTGACAACAATTGTTACTTCCGAAATAAGCAAAAGGATGAACCCAAATAGTTCAAACAAGTTATCTATCAGGTGGGAAGAGATACTGCAGTAAATTTGAGTGAAGATAAAAAGTTTATTATCTCTTAAGGTCACTTATGATTGTAGGCGCTCCCATGGAAAAAGAGCAATAAATATTAACAATTATAATAGCTAATATTCATAAATAGGAAAAATTAAGTTAAACGGTTTATGTAAAATTATACATAAGCATTTAATACCGTTTTATAAAAATTAATATTTAATGAAAACAAATTGTAAAAAAAAATATTAAACAGGAGTCAACATACTTTTAAATTATGTATTATTAATTATTACAATCATTTAATAATTTAATAAGTACAGATTTAAAGCTATTAAGCCAATGTTAAAAATGACATGACACTTAACTTAGATTAATGTTAATTTGCATTACGTTCTTATGATATAATTATGCAATTCTATATATAGATTTCCTCCCGATGTTTAAAATAGTTCTTACTTAAGCTATCTTATAATTAAAAATTCTCTTTGCAAGTTAAGAGTTGATTTAATCCTCCTGTTTTCGGGAACAAATTTCTACCTCGTCAAACGTTTCGAAAAGTTGCACAATTTTCTAAACTTTATGCAATCCGCATTCACTGAATGTTACATCATTTTGAATCTCTGTATCAAGTGTACGCGTGTTGCATTCATTTTTTACCATAACTGCAGTAGTTTGCACTCTCCATAAATTTCCATAGACCTAAAAACCACTTAACTTTAATAGCGCATCGAAACTTTTGCTTTCCATTACACAAAAAGTGAGTAAAAAAGTCGCAATAAAAAGGAGAAAGAACTCTGGTCTGTTCAGTTGTGCTTAGCAGTCACTTGGTCACATCCTCTGGCCAATTTTCATCTTTGACCAGTCGAAATGAAAATTTACATAAATTCAAATACATTTATACATTTGGCTTTGTAGTACTCGGTACTCGGTTTTATATTACATATATATAAATATGTATATATATATATATACGAAAACCACTCTGTGACATTTACGACGTTGCCGAATTTGTGTCAGGCAAATGTTGTTGGAGTTGATACCGAAGTTGGGAGCTGCAGGGGCTACAGGGGCTACGGTTCCGGGCCGTTCATCATAAATTCATGCACTCTCTGCAGGCTGCAGTGACCAAAATTACAATTATGACAACCGCAAAAAGGTTTTCTGGTGCACCAACAAAAAGGCCAACTGCGAACTTGGCAAGTGGACGGGGCAACGTTCATAAAATGTTTAACACGATTAAACGTGCTGCAGAGAATGGCAACAAGGCAACAAAATGGAAGGTAGACAGAGACAGGGAGACAGAGACAGAGAGAGCGAAAGCGAGAGAGATTAAGAAAGATGTAAAAAATGTTAAATATTTAACAACTTGATGAACTTGCCAACACAAACGAAGCTACCTCGAAGCAAATCTCCCGCTTCTCCTCTCTTTTTCTCTCTTCTTCCCTCTTCTCCTCTCTTCTTCTCTCCTCTCGCTTCAGAAGGCCGAGCAGTCAACGAAGCGTGGACCAGTTGGATTCCGAGCGAAATTCCAGTCAAACTCACTCGCTTGTGAATTCTGGCAAATTGTCAGCAATTCAGCTGCGATTGAGTTACATCAAGTGGTGCCAGCACCACACACACACAACCACCAGACACACACACACACAACCACTAGACACACACACACCCACTGCATCATGACATAATTGCATATCGAAGGAGTAAAGAAAAGAATAGACAGAGATAAAGACAGAGAGAGACAGCGACTGGGACATAAACAGAATCGAACCGAACCGAACCCAATCGAAAACCCAATACCGAACCAGAGTCCAGAACCATCAACGATAGTGACAATTAACCATGGCTAACTCAGTCGCGGAGCTGTCTTTTGCTTTTGCTTTTGCCTTTGCCTTTTCCCCTGGCAACTGTCAGCTGCTGTCGATGGTAATTCGAAACGTGAAACCGCAAAATCCAATTCCCAGACTGAGTTTTTGTATTTTTTTTCAATACCACTCGCACATTGTAAAATCTATAAAAATGGGTATATATTACCAGTTTTAAAATATCCGTTTTCTATACTCCAAATTTCATTATGTTTGCTTAGTCAACAGAGAAGTTATGATAAAATATATTATGTATTTCATTAGTAATAAGTCTGTTTTCGTTATTTACTTGTTAAACTATAATAATAATTTTTATTTATTTATCTTATTGAAGGATGCAACTATTATGCCTTTCAATCTGTTTACAGGGTATTCCCCTGTCGTGTTCTGTTGTAATTTACTTCTTTCCTTTTTAGTCACCTTCTCCACTTCATTCTTCTTCTCGTCACTGGACGTCGTCATGATGTGTGGGCGTGGCAAGTTGGATGGAACTGTTGAACATTGTTTGCAGCTTTGACTTGTTTTCCACACTTCATTGATTTGTCGAGTTGCTTACAAGTGCATTTAGACAATCAATTAATTGACTACAGATCCGACTTACTGCATTTCGCAATGAATAAGGGGGACTACGAAGTAGCTTAGCTTAACTCAAGTGTCCAACTTGATTTATGGTATTGAGTTACACTCGCACATTTTTAAAATACCACCCAAAGTATTACCTGTTAGTCTGGCATCAACTTGTAATGTCTTTAAATTGGTTTTAAGAAGCCCCTCAGCTGCAGGGGGCACAAGGGGTCAAGGGAACACTAATCCCACCTGAAACTAAGTATCTGTATCTTTTAGATTGTTATGGTAGCTGTCTGCCGTCAATCCAAATTTTAAATACGATTTTCCTGTTTGGCATATAAGTGTTTCGATTCCAAAGCATATCAAGTGCTTCTTCTCATTCTCCAGCCATTTTTTGACTATCAAAATAAGATGTGGTCAGTTTTATTACAAGGTATTGAATTACGAGTGTGAGGAATACAGTTAATTCAAGAATATCGCATTATTATGTGATATTTTGAAGACCTTAATATTTATTAAATTACCTTTCAAATTTTAAATTAAAGTTGGGTTTTGTGACTTCCAGCTTATTCTTATGACAATAATGTATTCATATTTCATATCGATAGAGGTATTATTATAAAATTTAGATGCTTTACAGCGTCGGTTGCAATGGAACTCAGCTCGAATAAAGTTTTACCTAAGACAAAGAAACAGAAGAGTTTGTTTTTAAGATTCTATCGTTGTATATGAACAAATTTCAAAATAAATGTATTCATTTTATTTTAAATTGAATACAAAAATTTTTTTAATATCTTTTTACGTGTATGAAGTTACATACATTTGGTATTTGATATACTAAAGTTAACTCCGATATTCATATTAACCAATAGTTTTAATATTTTGAAACATAAACTGAGGAAAGGACTTGGATGGAAATATGGCTGCAATACGTTTGTGGATATAATTCGAATTTTGCGTGAATCCTTAAATTTCTATGATTCTTGGAGCATGGATTAATTGCTGTAACTACAATAACCATTATGGTAGTAAGCCCCATTAAAACAATCTCGCTTTTTCGATTATGCCAGCAAAACAGTGACTTTTCACACGTAACTCGAATGCAGTGACTTTTCACACTTGCCAATTCACTTCAGGGCTTCAGCAAATCCAATGAAGTGTTTGCCCAGACACAACTTACACCTCATTTCAGGTGATGTGTGTGCAGCCACCAATAAATTAAATGCAACATTTATTGCTTCATCTGAGTGCAGCTGCCTTTACCTTTGCCACAAGCAGGCAAAAAATGTGCTTGCATTTTATGTTGTTTGGCCATGCAACTAGTGGCAGATTGGTTGGTTGCATGGGGCATGAGACATGAGACATGAGGCGTGGGGCTTGGGGCATCCCTAGTCAGCTTTCCACCTTGCCACCTTGCCACCTGGCAACTACCTGGCGGCGGCAACTTGGGACGCATATACCATAAAAGTTCACAACATTAAATTTCACAGCGTCAGCGGTTTGTGCGCCGCAGTCGCAGTCGCAGTCTCTGTCGCAGTCGCAGTCGACGTCGCTGTTGACGCTGCGTTGCTATTGAAACCGCAGAAGCCATTTTGCATTTTGTAGCACATTTTATGGGGTCCCATTGTGTGGCCATTGCCAAAGCCATTGTTGTTCGTTGTTGTTGCTGTTGTTGCTGGTATTGCCAAGGCATATTTACCTTTTAGCCAGTCATGGGTATGGGCACACTTTTTCAACGCACACACACACACCCACAGTGACACGCACACTTATACACATCTACAGACAAAAAACTTTTTGCAGTGCACAAATTTGCAGCGACCGAAAAGCGAAAAACTTTGCACAATTCACTTAACTTTTTGGGTTGCCGCCGTCGCACAGTGGCAATATGCATCATTTTTTTCTGATCAACAAACTAATAAAACAATTATAGTTAAAATACACAAATACAAATACATGCAACTTTTTAACCTTGTTCACAAATTTATCGTATACGTATACACAATATCGTGTTTCAAAATAAAATAATTTGTTTTTAAATTAATTGGGAATGTATCAAAGCGTATGATAAGAGAAACATAGTTAAGACTTAATTACAAAATTTTATCAATAAATTGTCGCCAATTTTGTAAAAATAAATAAAATGACCACAACTGAAATCCTCTGTTTTGTAGTAACATTATTTATTACTTGCCGTTAAAATCATTTAAATTTTTATTATTATAAGTTTTATTAACATAAATAAATAAAAAGTCAATTAGATGCTTTGGCAATGTTGTTATGATGACCAATGTAGTCTATCGACCCCACAGTGCAGCGTCGCAGGCCAAGTTTCGGTCCACATCCTTGTCGAATGGGGTACGGGTGTTACCCATTTATTGCGCATTCACTTTGCAAATGCTCCGATAGCAGCAGCCACGCCCATCCATCCCCCACTCGCCCAAAAGCACAATAGATCATTTCTGGGCCAAAAATATGCAGAAAGTTTAAGGAAACTTGAAACGAGGCACCGTGAAATTATTTTCAGCTTGAGCGCAAGTTGTACTTATGCAGTATTTACTGTAATGCATTAAGCTATTTGTCAGCGAGCTTTAACCCATTAATGACTACTCTGTTATATACAAAATTCCATATGAAATCCCGGCAAATACTCGAGAGGCTTCTGAAGCGAGTGAAAGAATGCGCAATTGTCCAATTGAAATGACTGAACTGCAATCCAGAATTGTGACAAATCATGCGCTTCATTTGGCTAATGGTTTGAAACGTCTCTTCCCCTGCTCCCTCTTCTCTCGCTCTTTCTCTCTCTCTCTCTCTCTCTCTCTCTCTGTCTGTCTGTCTCCCTTGCTGGCGCATTAGGGCTGCTGCTTTCCGCTCCCCGCTGCTGGCAATTAAACATTTTGACAGCCTCGCTTTTATTTCTTGTACGCTTTTTTCGGCGCAAACTTCATTAAAGAGACAATGAGATGAAAAGAAAAATATTATGACGAGAGAGTGCTCAACTTGAAGATACCCTGTAGCCTTTTATATTTATTATGTCTTTTTAATAATATTTATAAAATACTCAGACAAGTTGTAAGCTTAAGTGAAAGTAAAGTTTGCATTTTTAAATTACAGAATAAATTAGAAATTAAGCATTTCACAATAAAAACTACTATAGAAATGCATATTGTATACCATGTTTTTTTAAGTCTATTTATTACACTCACTTTCAGAACTTAACTACTCATCACATCAATTTCATGTTTACAGGGCACAACCTATAAAGAGAAATATTATTAATGTTCCAAACACAAAAACACTTTCCGGCCCAGCCCCCGCCAAGCGTTGAGCGCATTATTTCAATTAAACTCATCAGCGACGGCCTCCGCTGCAATTAACCGAACGTTGACGGCGACTCCGCACTTGACTCCGACTCCGACTCAAAGCAGAGCCAGAGACAGACAGAGAGAGAGAGAGAGAGAGAGAGAACGGAGGGAGTGAAGTGGTGGCAACCTCCCACAGTCAGTGCGGGTGTGGAGGGACCTCCATAAGCATAAATATGATATGTGCTCGTTATACTATATCTTATAATAATGCAGGCGGCACTCAGCTAAGTGCATTTAAAATGCATTGAACCCTGTTCCTCTCCTCCTTCTCTTCTCCTGCTCATTGAGTAAAAGTTTCAACTATTTTCGGGTTTCGCTTATCAGCGAAGAAAAAGCTAAAAATAATTTTTATCACTATGGGGGGTTAACATTCCCCCAGGTTCAAACAACTAATGTGACATTTTACGATGACCAAAAGATCAATTCATAAGATAATTATGGCTAAGGAAAGGTCAGAAATTAAGAGTAGGAAATGTATAAGCAGATCAATTTATAGAAAAATAAAAGTAGAATAATTTATATTATATAAATAAATATATTTAAAAAATACATGAAATAAGAATATTAAAAAAAGAATAATATTAATCAAAATTCAAAAAAATATAAAATGAGTAAAAAAAGAGATCATAATAAAATCCGATTGCTACTAAATTTAGGAGTTTTAAGCTTAGCCAACAGATTAATTTAGTTTTGTTTAGACTAAGCTCACATACAAGTTTGAATAAGTAGAATTCTGATAAATAAGATAGTTCAAAGTCCACACTCACAATAATATTAAATCAAATCCCTTGTGTCCTCAGTCAGACATGCAATATGCAAGACATATGGATAAAACTGTTCAGCAAAACGGAAAGTGTTTGCAAAACTGAGCCGGAACTCTCGTGTTCCGCCGCAAAAGATTAGCAGTAAAATATTTTATATTGCGCATACTCTAAAATTTCGGAAATAAAGTGTAAAGTGTACCAGCGACTTAAAGGTCTTAACAGTACAGTGTATATTGGATATATGGATATTTATGATCCATTACATAATACTTCTGCTTTGCAGTGTAATTTAATTTACTGCCAGTCAAGTAATTTTTTCAAATGTTAATATTTTACAATTTTTTTTCTTATTTTAAAGCATAACTAATCAAAATGAATTTCAGTAATAAATCTTTTAAAATTAAAAATATAAAATATAGGTATATATTTTTAATTTCTTTAAAATTAAATCAAATACTAATTCTAAACAATTACTTTACTAACAGTGTTATTGTGACATTTCAACTTTAATAATTAAACAACTTGCAATCACACTTACCGAATGCTCACTGTGGTTGTCCTTTGGCTAGTTGGCAACAATGCCAGCGACAATACAGTCAACAATTACGAATATGAATTTTTGAAAGTGACATCAGCCGCGTTTCCTCCGCTGCCCCTTGTGCCTCACGTGCCACACGTTGCCTTTGGCTTGCCTCCAGGCAGTCTGTGGCGGGGAGAGATGGGAGATGTGGGAGAAGTAGAGGGAGAGGGGATGGGGGTGGCAAAGTGTGGCGCTGGTCAGCACAGCTGATGTCATCGCTAAAGGGGGGACGGTGCTGCTGCCACTGCGACTTCCGTTTCCGTGCAGCTTCCGCATTTTTTCCGGACAGCAGCTGCGTTGACTTTGAAGTGCCGCAAAAAAAGAAGAGGCAACAGAAATACAGTTATAGCCAAAAGAGAGCATGGTCAACTCCCTCGACAATTCAACTCAGCTCGGATTCTGACTCTGACTCTGACTCGACTCATAGCCCAAATGTCAATTGAGTGAAATTTACACAAAAATGCTGCAGTCTGGCTTTGCCACACTTCCCCTTGCAGCTTTCCTCTTCGCAATCGCTCCCAGCAACCAGTGGGAATCCTTAACCCATTTGCCATTTGGCTTTGCGAGTGCACGACTAAAATTTATGGCAAGTTTCTGGGTTTCTGGGTGTCGTACATTCCCGATATGCCCGGCCGCATAATATGTGGCACATTCCCCGCCAGGCGGCATCCAAGGGAGGGAAGTCGAGGGGGGACGGGGTAGCCTGGCTTTCGGACGCGGGAAGGTCGTTCAACTTGTTGACTTCCGGTTTTTGGGCCGCCATTTTGTAGCTGTAGCTGCAAGTTTAAACAATAAATTTTATAATTAAATTGCTGCGAAACAAAAACAATGAAAATGGGCGCCATTTGTGGGCGTGGCACGGAAAAGCCGAAAGTTAATTGAAACGTTGTGTAAATAAATATTTAATCTTTATTATGCAATAAATTTAAATACATTTATTGTGCATCACATGCGACGGAACTAACGAGCAGGCGAGGACCCGGTAAGTGCCACATGCCACATGCCTCACTTTTATATATACACTTTCATATATGAGTATGCACACATATGTACTTATATTTACATTAAATAATTAATAATTACATCAACTTTTATGTAATTGCTTATTACGGTCGGCTTTGTGTTCCATTAATTACAAGCAATCTATGGCAAACAGTCGCATTTGTGGCACCACAATGTCAACCTGACAGAATAACTTGCCACACAAATGTCGAGGTGAGAAAATGTGGCTACTTGTAGAAGAATTGTAAGTGTGTGCTAGACGTTTGCAACAACTTACTGGAAACATATTCGAAAGAGATGGGAAATGTTTTACGAAACGATAGATTGTAAAAAAAATGTTAAGACAAATAGAATATTCTTGAAAGTTCCTTTAATTTTATCTTATATCTACATAAGATATAAATATCTCATCGATTTTCTTTTAAAGAAATTGCATTGCAGGAACACTTTTCAGTCTGGCATTAAAAAGACTTTAATAACAAAATTAATAAAAAAACTTTATCAGAGTGAAATTTCAAGGCGGTTTTCATTCAGTAATGTTTCATTATTTTTATTTAATATAATCTTTATAAATAATATACAAATATGAACAGATAAGCACCCTTATATTATTTAAGAGACATCTAAAAATCAAAGCAAACTTTAACTACTAGTTTCATCTTTTGATGGAAATCCTAGAATAATGTTGATTATTTTAGCAGATGTAAATTAACTTAAAATATACAATTATATTATATATAAACTATTTGTATGTAATGTTAAGTAATACTGAAGTAAGCTTTTCTGTTATTTCAATTTTATTAGACAGTATATATTATGTTAACCAGCTGTAAATAAGCAATTATGTTAATGAAATCCAACGCTGTTGCATTACATTTGCAGCTTATGTTAAACAACTGTAAGTAGCGTCCGTCTGTCAACTTACATGAGTAACAAGTTGACAACATGAAAGTTAATAAGCTGACAATCGCAACAATCTTTATTTGATATCGTATCTTATGTCAACTTACCTGGCTGATAAGTGCAAGATACTTAGGATTGCATTGGCTTGAGTATGGAATGCAGTTGGTAGTTTGGAGGTTGCAAGTTGCAAGTTGCAACAAGATGCAAGTTGATGCCTTTGACTCACTCCCAAGTGGCGCCACTTGAGCCTTGGTTGTTTAATATGCAGCAAGAGGCGCCTTGTGTCAGCTGTCGCATCCAAGCTGCCTCCAAGTCTGCCTCCAAGTTGCCTCCAAGATGCCTCCAAGTTGCCTCCAAGTGCTGCCATGTCAATGGCGGCAAGTTGCTTTGAGATGTTGCCTTAAGTGTCGGGAGCGCGTGTCAAAGCGCGTCCAATCCCTCACTCCCCATCCTCCTCCCTTTTCTCCAGTCGATTAATGCATTTTACTTGATGCAAAAATGGGTTGTCAGTTGCAAAAACTTATCAGGCAGCGAGACAGGCGGTCAAAAGGAAGGGGACTGTTGGTTGAGGGGAGGGGAGGGGGAGAGTACAATCCTTTGATGCCAGTGACTCGACACTTGACATAATTCCAGAGTGTTTGCTGGTTTAATGCGTTATGTTAATTAGTTTGTAGTTTGCAGGCGTCGCTGTTGTTGTCAAGTGTTGTTGGCAAACACCAGAAACCCGTTAATGGGTCAATAGCTTTTGATAACCGAAGCAGCAGTCATACAGCCAGCTATACAACCAGTCAGGAGTCAGCAGTCAGCATCCTGGCAACCAACCATTCTGGCCAAGTGTCCTTTTGCATAATTCATGGCGATAGCTCAAAAAACAAAAGTTTGTGTTGTGGGCCCAAAAGTCATTTCAGTGGAAATTTGATTTCACGCGAGGCAACAGTCAATAGCAGTTGGCAATAACAATGAAAAGGGATACCAAAAAAGCAGCCAGGACGCTGCCAGGACCAAGTCAGGCTAAACCAGGCCGCCTGCCAGGCACATAAAAACGTATTAAGCATATTATCTAGGCAGGCACTGTAGACGCCAGCCAGACGACAACGACAACTACAAAAACAACAACAACAACAACGACAACGACCACGACGAGCAGGCGATGAGCAGAATCTGTTTTGGTTTTTGCCGGCTTTTGACATGGCCAAAAATGGAAGCACAAATATGCACAAACACAGTGGATGTGGATGTTGATGAGGATGCAACAGGAGCAGGAGCAGGAGCAGGAACAGCGCATCCTTTCGTAATGAAACTTCAGATTTCTGGCTTTGTTTTTGCTTTGTTTCTCACATGTGTGACAGTGATGCCATTTTGGCTAATTTACAGTCGTCAATCTGGTATAAATTTAAGATATTTTATTCGCTATTCAAATTAAAATTCAAGGAAAACATATTAAAACATTCTAATGCATCCTCTAATGCATTTGTATTTAAAATGTATTTAATAAAAAATGTGTGCTAATTTTATTTTTAATTTTTTAAATAAAAAAAATCGCAGACATGTCAAATACTTTACTTTTAACTATGAAAAATATTTTAGTAAAGAGGAGCAGCAAAATATTAACGACAATATTGGTTAATGGTTACTTAAATTTATTTTTGAGTTACAATAAATAAGTGCTCTTCGAGTGTATCGTATTATTATTTCACACTTATTGTAGCAAATTTTCTAGCTTTATTTTTACCATCAGATTCTGGCAACACTGTTGTGTGTGTGTGTGCTGAGTGTGTGTGAGTGTGTGTCTATTTTTGTGCGTTATGGAAATGAGGCAGTGACAAGGACTAGACCCAAGCCAGACCAAACTGGAAGCCAGTGAGTGAAACAATGTTGTCAACAGCAGCAACTACAAAATGCAGCATTGGGAGTGAGTGTGATGCGGTGCTGCTGTGGTGCGGTGGTGCGATAGGGATAGGGATGTGGTGTAAGCGGTGCTGCTGTCCAGATTGAAAGGCAACAGTGCGTATGAGTGTCATCATCAGCGTTGATTTGGGTTATGTGTCGGTTTAGTTGGAAAGTTTATTTAAAGCTCTTTTCTCCAGCTTCTGCATCTGTTTTTAATCCTCATTCCTTGTGCTGCTTTTGATCCTCCTTATGTCTGCTTTACCTTTTCTTCTACTCCTGCTACTCCCAAATTTAATTTGCTGCACAACTTTAAGAATTTAATGGGAAATGACTGTATCAATAATATGTTTATCTGAGAATATTGTGCATTTAATTGTTTGAATATCGCTCTCTAATTGATGGTGCCCCACCGAGTGTCGCACAATACATATTGTGCACACTGAAATGGAGACCAAACATGTGGCTGGCCAGGACAGGACAGAACAGAACAGGCCAGTGAGAGGTGCGAAACAAATCCCAGAGTAAACCTAATTAGCGACAGATTAAATCGGATTAATTTTCATTTAACGCATGAATCAAAAACAGGCTGACAGCCGCTGTGCTCTGTCAGGCACAGGAAATGGGCACCACCCCGGTAAGCACCACCAATCTCCTACACCCATCCACACCCACACACACACCCACACACAGCAACACACACTTACACACATACACACATGGCCTGGACTCCGCCTGGACTCTTTTGGATTTTTTTCAGCATTTACATTTTTGTTTTATATTCCATTTCAGCAGTGTCTCCTTCTGCCTTCCTCCTGTCCTTTGCCCCTTGCTCCCCGCCCAGCCCCCTTGTAAGCTCTGCAACGTGCTTCCTTTCAAGAGGCGCCACTCGAGAGTGCGGCTTTAAATACACACACCAAATAAATGAAATATGCAGGGAAAATTGAATTTGTTGTGTTTGGCGAAAATTGTGTAACTGCGTCCTTCGAACGGTGTGAACAATTTGATTTATGCGCGTTTGAAGCAATTTGTTGAGTAAATAGCAAAGAAAACAGCATTTTAATTAATTTTCTCTCAACATTTTTCTTTCTCTCTCTCTCTCTCTCTCTCTCTTTCTTTTTTTCTCTCTGTCTCTGGCTTTGCTCTTTTGTGGCTGGCCAATTAGTTGGAAAAAATTGCTGCGATTTTGTACATTGCCTGCACCAGACACTTGCCACATTGCCTCCCACTCTCCACCTTCCTCTTAGCTGCTCCGCATTGACCAAACTAATTGCTAACAAAGTGTCAACAGTTGCGGAAGACATCGCTTAGCTTTTACTTGTACTTGACCATCCAAAGGGAGCCTTAGTCTAATTGCCAGCATTTATGATTAAGTTGAATAACAATTAGATGCAGTTGCTCTTCCTCATGATGAAAAATCAACATGAAAGCAGATTAAAATAGTTGTAGTGTTGATGTAGTGAGAGGAAGAAGATAACAGAACTGAGGTTTGTGATAAGACAGTGCCTGTCGTTTGTAAACAATCTATTGCTATAGTTTGATTTCAATCGATAAATTGATTAATAATAAAATTATTATATACATTTCATTCCTCCTTTTCATACGACTTAATTTTCCCCAGTTTAACTAATATTTTTGTTTTACTATCCAATTAACTTTTTTATACAATTTTTAATCTTTTAATTTCTATCAGTTTTATTTTTCAAGTTTGCTTTTAACTTTGATTTGTAAGACTTGGTAACCTGGTATTTGCAATTTCAATTTCCATTAGTTACAATTTTTCCTAATACCCAACTAATTTAATTTAAAAAAGTTTAAGAATCATACTAAGGATTTCTTTGTGAGTAGATAAAAATTGTAATATAAAATTAATATTTTAAAGTTAACATTATAAACACATTGAAAAGGTTTTTCAAAATGCAATTTATTAACTTCTCTACTTATCTTTTAAAAAATATTTTGTCAAAATATGAAAATAATTATTTCCTTAGAAAGTTCTCTTTTTAAAATTTTTATTTTTTATTATTTACTCCTACTACCTATTAAAGCTTCTGAAAACTGTAAGTTCAGCAAAGATTTGCAAACTTATCTCACTTTCTCTAAGTAAAAGGTACATTCCCTATTTCTCTTTACTCTTCTATTATTGCAACAGTTACAAATCTTTTGTTTGTATGCCTAGTGTAAAAGTGAAGATTATGAACTCTTTATGATAGATACAGGCACACACACCATGATCTTTAAATTAAAGCTATGAATGTGTTTGTTTTATTTATAGAGCAATTTCTTTACTGTTGCCCTCTATTATCTTGGCAGACTTTTTCACAGACTCCAGACTGGAGCCTAATCCTTTGCTCCTATAAATGTAGGCGCATGCATATGCAACAACTCGGAAAATGCATATCCAAAAGAGATCTGTTTTTTTTTTTTGAGGAAAAGGGTAAATGGGTTTGGTTCCTTTGTTGCAACCAGGTTAGGGAGCAGCTTCAATTTGCCACAAAAACACATTGGCAACATTTTAATGAATGTTGCATCAGGCGCAGCCTTCTTCCCATCGAAAAGACAAACAATAGAATGGCCTGCACACACACACACACACACACACACACACACACACACAGGTCAAAACGCTCGACAAACATTTGGCCGAGGATAAAAGTAAGTAAAAAGGATGTGGCAAGTCGGCAGGCAACTCGACTCAGTTTGATGCAATTTGTGCAAATGTTGTGGCAGCCAGGCAACCAGCCAAGCAGCCAGTTTGGGGCAGAGAGGCAGCAGCCTCTCCCAGTCCTAGTGTGTGTGTGTGTGTGTGTGTTGCCTGTGTGGCATAGGCATTTTTGCATGCACCGCATGGTTGCATTTTTTGGGCTTACCAGAGGAGCTGAGTTGACGCTGACTTGGAGGCAGAGTCAGAGTCATAGTTGTAGTTGTAGTCGGAGTAGACGCCATGATAAACGTGCTGCCAATAAATTACACTGCGTCAAGGAGCAACCAGCTAGCTTCTGACTAAAATCGTTGGATAAAGAGAGAGAGGCATGAAGGGGGAGTTGGAGACGTTGCACATTTTTGCTGCCGTGCCATTTAAAATTTACTACAATTTTCTTTGGCTTTCACGTGCGCGCCGCTCATACGGTAAACAATTTGAATGCTTTCGCAGGCAGGACACGTAGAGCAGCAGGAGGATTCACCAGGATGCACTCTATCCAGCAGCCCCCTGTCTACTCCCTCTCCTTGGCATCCCACTATCTGCCGCTGTGTGGCAGCAACAGGGCAAATGCAGCATAAAAAGTTTGTGCCCCTTTATTGTCGTCTCCCTGCCCCCAACTTTCGTTGCAAATGCAAACACAACGTGAGGCAAAGTCGAACCAAACTGGCAGAAAAGGCTGCAGTTAAGCCAACTCGACTGATGCAGACCCTGTACAAATATAATCGTTGATATAAATATTAAAATAAATATTAATCAATACTTGTAATAAAATTCTAGATAAGAAGCATATATAACCTACTAAAGAGGGATTTACGTGATTTTTATCTACACTTATAAAAAAAATGTTCAAAATCAAGATTTTGGTCACAGAACTAAGATTTTTAATCTAAAAAATGCGTCACCACATCTTGATTTAAAAATATTCCTATTTTAAGAATAAATGTTCTTAAAAATATAATAAATAAAAATTATTTTTTAATATTTATATTTTTCTTATTATTTTAATTATGATTTGTTTACACATTTTATTCTGTTTAAGAAATTTTATAAGTGTTATTTTAAAATTTAAATTGTTTCGAGTGAGATTCGAACCGCCGCCTTATTATAAGAACAAATTATTTAAGATGAAAGTTCTTGATTTAAGAAGTTGGTCATTTTTTTCCAGTTTAGTTATCTAATCATCCTACAACGTCTAAGTGTTCAGTTATCGGGTATATCGACTTGAATGTTGTTGCTGATTACGAATATATATAGTTAATGACAACTTTGCTTTTGGCAACCTTAGTATACCTCTTTTATTTATTAAGTACAGGGTCTAAAAACGTCGTTGCCTGTGTTTTGTGGGTCTCCTCCATTGAGCCAGGCACGCATTGCATTGTGTAATATGCTCTGCGATTTATGCTAGCAAAACTTGCATCAAGAGAGAGAGAGAGAGAGAGAGAGAGAGAGAGGTAGTGAGAGAGGGAGGTAGGGAAGGAAGAGAAAGCGACAGCCGGAAGGTGGAGGCGTGGCATCTGCATGTAACTGGCATATTGAACAGGCCACCGAATGAGCATAAATTGAAATGTGCTCGCAAAAAGAATTGAAATCTTATTTGGGGCAAACTCTAGAATCGGTTTACTTTCAACTAATGCGATGCACTGCGATTTGTATTCTTTTGCCTTAGTCAATAAATCAGATTTTCTTTATTTATTCCCTCAAAGAGAAAGACTCTATCTAGATTAATTGTATTGACTGAACACTGTGAGTTTAAATTACAGCTGAAAGCTCAATAAATTGCTTATCGTGACAGACGAACATAATTCTATCTCCCTCTATGTGTATCTCTATCTTCATTTTTACACATACATGGGATTAAATTTATGATTAGGTGAGCTTCAATTAAAGCAACTTTTTGCTTGCTTTTACTTCTTTCTCACTCTTTGTGTTTTACCCTGTAAATTATTAAAAATTTATTCGAATTTAAATGTTATTCAGCAGGTCAGCGTAACGATTAGTGTGTACTTAAAAATTCAAGAGCAATATTGATATGAATAAATAAAAGACTTTTAAAAGATTGCTTTTAACAATTTTATTTATTTATTTAATTGATTTTTTGCCATCTTGAAGTTTAACATAGCAGCTACTCTTTATTATTTAAAGGTTAT
Organism: Drosophila falleni; assembly: GCA_035045575.1. Classification (NCBI taxonomy): domain Eukaryota; kingdom Metazoa; phylum Arthropoda; class Insecta; order Diptera; family Drosophilidae; genus Drosophila; species Drosophila falleni. The sequence goes on along the minus strand of JAWNOV010000111.1, from coordinate 439,705 downwards.
TTGTATATTTGGCCTTATTTTAAATTAAATATAATGTTTATTTTTTCATTCTTTAACTTAAGGTAATAAAATTAAATTAAATATTTTAAAATCCAACGTTTCACTTTAATAATAATTATTACCTGTTGCCAACTCACACAAAGCTGTCAACACTCAAGTTCCGTTGTTGCAAACACCTCTGTTAAGTGACATCCACTTTATTTAACTGCCTGAAATCAGTTTTAATTACTTCTTCTTTCAGTACAATTTTTTTCTTCAAAATTAGTCTAATTTAAGCGCTTTACTCACTGAAATAATCGTGAAAAGAAATTTGTGTACCTGGCAACAGTGTTGTCAAAATGAGAATTGAATTGTCTTGACCGCAAATAAAATAAGCAATTTATGTGCGTTAAGAGGTGCTCTCGAACATGTATATGTATGTGGCACACTTTTATGACTTAATATAATTTTTATGTGCGGCCATTTTGCGAGAGTCAACGCCGGAACGAATGTGCCGCCCAACCTGCCACATGCCCCATGATCCACGGACCCACGAACCCGCATCAATGCCACCTGGCAACGTGTGCGCGTTGCTTTCATTGAAACAGCAAAACATTGCTGCAAAAATTCGGTTGCCAGATGAGTATCCGCCTCTCACCTGTTTATGGGCGTCCATAAAACGGTTTTATGCTGTCCCCCCTTCCCCTTCCCCTTTCTCTTGCTCGCCCAGCTAACTTTAATGCTAATCGTCATCGTCAGACTCGTAAAGACTTCTATATAAACTACCCGAATGCTCTGCATGTTTCTTTTTACATTTGCTTCACAGGCGATTCTTATGATTAGCGTTGTTTAAACGGCAAGCATGAAGGAGAGGGAAGATTGTGAAAGAGAGGGAGCTACGCTTTGGGGCACTCGTTTTAATAAAATCAAATTGGCAGTAAGCGATTTTTGATAATGCTTTGCGGATGAGATGCACATAAAATATTGTGAATGTGGCAAGGAGGACAGGAAGCTGCCACGCTTTGTGTTATCAAATTTGATGGTCTATAGAAATAAGTGGCAAAGATGGAAATGTACATTGTACACTGAGAAAAAATCAGCCCATCTAGGGTGAAATATATATGAACCTTACAGTTGCATACTCTAAGTTACGGAAAAAAATATATAAGAAATCAATCTTATCTCCAGATATTGATTTGTATATAAATACGCAATAATCATGCTGTTAATAACACAAAACAAAAGTGCTTCTAATTTATTTCAATAGTTTAAATTCAAAAATTTTCTTTAAACGAATGCTTTAGCAAAATGCATCTCAATGGAATACTTATTTCATGCCTCATTAATTTTCAGTTTAAATATTTAAATTTGATATCTAAAGTATTTGAACTTTGCATAAGAGAATAGACAATTGGTAAGTTCTCTGACCTTATGTTTACTTTAGTTGTTATCATTTATAATTACACATAACACACATCAGAAGGAAATTGTTATGATTGTGATGCAGTTAGGAAGATGTTTTGATTTTGTATCTTTCTGGCATTTGACATTTCGGAATACACAATGAGTTATATCGAATTGGCAGCAATAGAATTTGAATGCCTCGCATTTATTAGACATCAAGCAGACAGATGCGAATTTCATAATTACATTAACATTAATGTACAAAATTGACAGTGGGGCAGGGAGACATTATTACAATGGACTATGCTTAAATACAATCAATGATAAATCTATCCATGTTCATTATGGACTCATGCATAGTATTCGAACTTGCATTGGATGTCAAGGCAGCTGGCAGCTGGCAGCAGGTGGCAAGTGGCAAGTGGCATGTAGCAGGCTGCAGATTGCTGTTTAGTTTAGTTTTACCCCCTTCGGGCCAAATAACTGCAACAGGAAATTAATGTAGCGTCAGGAGAGAGAAAGAGAGATAGAGAGAGGGAGAGAGAGGGAAGTGGTAATAATGGAGAGTAGGGGGTACCTGATTGGCTTGACTACGACAAGAGCATTAGTTGTTCATTAATTGCGCAGTAAACTATAGAAATTTGTTGCTGCATAATGAGAACAACAACAAGAGCATTAAGAATGAAACTTGAATTGGGTTTGGGGGGCGTATGCGTAATCTTGTTTAATGGATCAACCGTATTCATTGGCCAGCAGCTTAGTTCGGTTGTGTTAACCATTTTCCTATCCACAACATAAATTAATAGGACTTAACATCCTGTGTAGGAGCACAGTGAACAGTTAACTAAGCATACAAATCCAATTCATAAAACTGACAGCAAGTAAATGTTATGCATATTTACGATAAAATATATATAAATATATATATATGAGTGTGTGCTGAATTAAGTTAAATTTATGAGCTTTGAATTAGAAACATGCTTAGTTAAACTAAGCCAAGTATAATAGAAAGGGCAGAGTAGAGAAGTCAGAGTAGAATATAAGTAAAAATCGTTCATTTAAATGATGTGCATTTGAATGACATAGGTATATAGAAATTATTACAATATATAATACTTGCAATAATACACAATTGTATTATATTCATCACATGACATGTTGTGTCAGCTGAATGAGAATTACTGTCATTTTGTAAGTCAGCAAGTGCCACGTTTTGCTAGATTTCTCACCCCTCTCTCTCTCTCTCTTTCTCTCTCTGTGTGGATCTCTCTGTCTTCTCTTGAATATTTCGAGTACCTTTTAGGCTCCAGCACATTTACATATTACATACTTAATTGTTTTCACATTACAAGCCTGTTTGTAAAATCTACACGTGTGCTGCCTTCCTGTTGTTGCTTGCTAAAAGTCAAGGCGATTAATGTCAACTTGGTTAATAGCATTCCAGGTTTCTGCTGCCAAAACTTAAAGCGCACTCAACAACAGCCAGAGCCGTAGTAATTTCCTGTTCCTACCTCCCCCCCCCTTCCTTCCTCCTATTCAGTGCCCACTCAAATGCAGGCTCAACATGTCAAGTCAGTTCGGTGGGAGGCGGAAGGGGAGGAGGCTGTGGTTGTTCGCGTGATGAATTACACACTCGCCGAAGGACACGATGATGAAGTGCCTGTCATTCGAAAGCCAAAAGAATGTCCATCTGTCGCTCAGCTCACTCGGTTAGCTCCCAGCTGTAACTTGTAAGTTGTAAGCCATTTGCATAGCAGCAACTACCCGACTTCAGACTATCATCTACCATTTACCATCCACCATCTTCCGCATAATTTATCGACACTTGTGCAAAACTTTAATTACACGACAAGACGAGGGTATTTCGTCTACTAAAATGCCGCAAGCAAAAAGCTTTGCTGGAATGGGAAATGGGTATGTGAATTCCTGCATATGGAAATTTGGAATGCCTTGGTCTTTTGTCTGCGTAATTCAATGCGTCGTGTATATCCTTTGGCCATACACAGGCCACAAAGAGTGCGGCAAGGGGAGGGGAGAGGGTGCAAGTATTTTTCCGATATTCAGCTAATGGCCTTTAATTGAGCTATGGGAACATTTTCAAGTGTTTGCGGCTGCTGTTTGGCCAAATTTTTGGGAAATTTGATATTGAAAATGAAGTGGCTTTCATGTGTGTGTGTGTGTGTGTGTGTGTGTGTGTGTGTTTGTGTGAGTGCTTGTGTGTACTGAAGTGTTATTTGCCGAGTGGCAAAATGTGCTAAAGATTTGGGAGCATGAAAAAGCTTTAGCTATTGGCTAACAACTTGGAGAACATGGCCAACAACAGAAATTAAATGGCTAAATAAAATGTGCCAAGTGGGAAATAAGGCTAGAAACATTGCTCGACATTCATCAAAATCTACTTCAATTAATGCGAAGCACTTTAATTTTCTGTTCCAGTTTCAAACCACCGCCACATCCTCTTGCTTCTTTCCCCTCCGTTCCCCGCCTTTCCCTCATTCTCCTCTATTGCCACACAATTTCCTGCCCATTGCCATATAAATTCGCACACACAAGAGCGGCTGCCATGGCGGTGCTATTTATGGACCAGTTCCTGTTTCATACACCAGAAAAACCATATATATATACATATTTATATACGAGTAAACGTGTGTATGAAAGAAAAACGAAACTCAGCCACTTTTATAGGTCCTTTGCTGACTGGGAAAATAAAATATGAACAAGAATAAAATGTGTAAAAAAGCACAAACATAAATCCAAAATTGTCGTTTGTCGCATAAATATTTTAGACTCTGAAGAGTCTACCCTATCCCTCCCCTTGTTATACTTACTCAGGACATAGACAATAGGCCAAAGGAATACGCAGTACACTAAGAATGACATTATTTCTTATTATTCGAGCAGCGCAAATAAATGAAAGACGACTTCTTTTTCCTTTCCCTCATTCACAATGGAAACGGAAGTGTGAACCAGGCTCGGCAAGAGGCTAAGACCTTTGGAATGAGTTTATGCGTACTTTGTTTACCCCTCAGTCAGCTAGACATAATAATAGTCAGCAATTCCCACATGTCTGTCTTCATAAATGCTTTATCTCTGGCCAACACACGCCACTGCTGCCAGTTTGTTGGCATTTGTAATTATGTCCATATAATAAAGTTGACCTAAATAAGTAAAAAACACATATAGATGGAAGCTCAAGGCGAGAAATCTTAACGGAAAAATACCCTTTACATTGGCTTTAGGTTGACACATTAATGATAATAAATAATAATAAAAGATAGCAAGAGAAATAAATATTTTAAAAATATATAATGCTTTAGAATGTAAAGTTTAGATGAATAAAATATTATTCTAGGCAAAAAAACTGTAGGGAAAAATTCTGTAAAGTCTGCATAGATGGTATTGACATAAAGAATATAAAATCAGTTTAATAAACTTTTAAAAGAAAATGTAAATTAACGTAAGAACCAACATTTGAAAAACTGACTTTCTTTGGAATCAAGGCTGAAGTAACATAGATAACATTTAAAGAATTGTTTTTCTTCAGAGATTCTCAGTACATATTTGACAAAAATATATAATATAATAGTATAACTTAATAGTTAATAACTATATATTAGTTTAAAATAAGTCGCTTTTAATATTATTTTAATAATGGTGGGATTTTTTATTTACTAAAGGGTATTTAATAACACATAAATATCACAACTCATTTTCATTTGTACGAATATATAAGTTGTTATGTTTTTGTTCATCTGTTCATTGCTATTGTTGCTATTGTTGTTATTGTTGTTCTTGTGCAGTTCATTAACTGATAAGCCATCGGCATTGCTTGACAATTGGGGATTGGCATTGAATGAAAAACTGGTCTTATAAGACAATTTGCGCCTGTTGCCAAAAGCAATAAAAAGAAAGCAACACAAATCCGTTGCAAACTGTTCTGACAAAGCCAAGAGAGGAGAAAAGAAATTATCAAATCATATTTTTTATACGCTAAGAAATGAATAAAAATTTGAGAAAAACTTCGCATATGCTCAGAGTCTTTTTTCATCATTCTCTGACTACGATTTTTTCTCTGCCATTCGCTGATGTATCTGTTCAGTTTTATGCTGAATATGCGAGCATTATCCATTAAATGCGATGAATCAACTGTTGGCCACCATAAACAATCTTCGGCTCAGTCGCATGCTCATAAAATGCTGTCGGATGGGAGGACCGGAAATTTATGTGCGCCATTTTGTTTGGCTTCGCATGTGAGTGAGTTTGAGTGTGTGTGTGTTTGCATTCGCAAGCCATTTGACTTCCTGTTGACATAGTTAAGTGTGTGTGCGAAAAAAACGCGCTGCGATAGAAAATAAAACCTAGCAAATGCAACTTGATACGAGCACTCAAAGTTTCTACAAGTATGAAGAAAATTGAGGAAAAATTATTTACAGCTGTAAGGCACTTAAAGAATTTAATGCATTACTTATTAATTAAGACATGGTAAGTGTATAAGATAGAGAAAGTTGCTTAAAAATATAAAATTGAAAACTGCAATATATCGGAATTGAGATTGAATTTATAATTAATATTAGAAAAGTAAAGTATTTAAAAATTCTATTATTAAATTTCAAATGGAATTTTTAATTCTTTCGTAGTCTAAACGTATTTTTAACTGAACCGAATGTTTTTGCTTTTTTATTTGACATGAAATAAAGGTTGATAGATAAGGTAATTACAATAAAAGACTTACGTATTCTTTAGCAAAATACATTTAAAAATATATATTTATAGATTTTGTTTATTGCAATCAATTTCCTCACCATAAAAGATCAACGAGAAAAGGAAACTTTTGCAAATTTGTTGCTCAACTGAAATTTTCTTGACATTTTTACTGATTTATTTTCTTTGTTGCTGCCTTGTGTCGCCTGCAGTCATTACCTTTGCCATTTTTTGGTTGTCACTTTGTCAGTTTGACAAAAATGTGGCCAATAAAATTTGCAAAAATGGCTGGCAAACAACATGGAAAAAACGAGAAAAGAAGACAAGATAATTGATTGTTTGATTCAATCGGAAAATCAAATGTTGCTCTCAGGCTCTCAGATTCAGATTCAGATATAGATTGCAGCATTTGGATGGTTGTCCTTACTGCCTGACTGACTGCCTGGCTGCCTCTCTGGCTGATTGCGAGAGCGTCAAAGGAAATCGAAATGGAAATGGAAACAAATGTACGCAGCACCAAAAATTTGTTACAAATTCTGATTAGAAGCACCAACAACAAACAGGCCAAAAGTAAAAAATCCAAAAGGCAAATGGCAAAAGGCAAAAGAGAAAGGAAAGTTCAGTAGGTGTGGCAACATGGCAAATTGAATTGTATTCGGTGTTTGGTAGCAGGGGGCAGGACATGGCAGGGGCCAAATGATAAGACAAAGCAATCAGTCAGTCAACCAACTAATGGCAGTTGGCAATTGGCAACAGAAATCAGGCAACAGGCATCAGGCCAATGCTAACTGCTAAAAGCTAAGGCAAAAGAAAAGGACTCACAGGCTCTTATAATTGCCAGTTGGAGAAGTTATAGGCTCAGCCAGATCGATTCAATTAAATGTCAGTAAAATTGATGAGATTCCCATTTTCAACTGATCCTGATAAAATCCTCATTTATTTGAACACATTTTCTGCAATTCTTTAACACATTCGTAATTAAGGTTGAAAAGTGATATAGAAATTTTTTGTAGATAGATGTAATCAATCCTACGCAACAGGACTGGACTTAAAATACAATATCATTATTTTAAACACCTGAGAATGGAACCAACAAATTTAATAAATATAATATAAATGTTATTTAAATAAATTCAATTGTGAAAATATCTTAAGCAATTAATCAACAATCATGTATTAAATATTTACAATAAATACATGTATTTTTTTTAAATTCACATCTGCGCATGGAAAACTATTAAAATTCATTGGATTAGCAATAAGTAAAATATAAATAATATAATTGCGTTCACTTAAAAAAAAGCTGAGCGAAAATGAATATAATTAAGGAAATTATTATACTCCGCTTGTCGTTCTATACAATTTGACAGGGAAAATCGGTCAATTTGTATAAAATTTCGTGTTGATGTTTTGCCAATTTCCGGATTCAATCAATTGCCGCAAATAGTATTCATGCATTCGATTATTTCATTCTTTCATTCGCTAGTTTACATTCTGCAATTACAATTTTGCTGATTGAATTGTTGGTATTTTATCCTTGTAGATATTGTCACACCTTCCCCGTCCAAAACATTCCTGCAGCTCAATTAAATTGAGCTGCAATCATATTCAGATGCTTTATGTCTCCTCATTCTCGTTCGCCATTTTCCGGATTTTTACCTGACATACCTGCCAGAAATATGTATCTGAATCTTTAAAAATCGAATTCATATTACAGATTACAAATTACAAATTCGAAGCATGTTTGTCATTCCACATTTGCTCTTTGTTTACATTTATAATCGAAAGCTAGGTGCAAAGGGGTATATGAAACCAGAGTCGATGTTGAGCTGAAAATCTAGAAAATTAAGTTTATTTAATTTAAATTAACTTTTAAATAACTATTTAATGTCTCAGAAAACTAACTGAACCGTAAATATATAGAAATTTTTATATAAATCGTTATTTTTTTTAATTTCATACATATATTTAACTCGACTTTGACCCGTAGATATTTAATAAAATATTATTAAACTTCCTTACAGGGTATCATCTGGTCATTCTCTTTTTTCAAATTGCTCCTTTTCCTTGTGTTCGTCATGCTCTTTGCACAGCCATTTTTAATTGCATTGCATTGTTGTTGCTTTTGTTCTCTTGTATCTGTATCTGTATCTATAGTTGTTTCTGTAGTTGAATCTGTAGCTATAGATGAATCTGTGTGTGTGTGTGTGTGTGTGAGTGTGTATCTCTGGGCTGTCCTTTATTTGATTTCAGTTTCATTTCGAAAATTTGTAATGCGCCGCATGTAGCGACAGGTCCGTGCCGCGTCCTTGCTCCTTTGCCCCAACGAACCGAAGGATAATGAAACTATGTGCTCTCATTTTGTTTGCTTTACACGCTCACCGCTACACCGCGCACCTCTCACTCCTCACCACTGTATGCTCTTCTTTTGGCTCCACCACAACGCGTATAGATTGTTGCGGTGGCGTATGAGTGATTTCATGGACATACAGTGAATACCCCTTTAAAGTGCCCATTAAAGTACTATCGCTTTTCGAGAAATGGTTTCTGAGGGTGTCTGTGTGTAGCATGCTCACTGTACTCATTTTTCGGCCACGTCTGTCGTCAACAGCAGACATCTGTCTGTTGCTGCATCTGTGCTTTGTGTCTGTCCACCTGTCCCTTTTTGCCTGTTTGAGTGTCATTTCTGTCCTGCGGTCTGTGGCATTTCAATTTCAATTTAATGCAAGTAGCAAATAAACAAATGAAATGCATGAACGCGTCATATGAATATGAGAACACAAATTAAATTCCAAAAGTTAAGTTCTTAAACCAAAAATAAGCCAAAAAAGTACTCTTTAAGACCCAACGATATACATTATATAGAAAAGCAATTTTCCTAAGGTTAGAACTGTGATCCTTTTATAATACTCATCACAATACTATCCCCAAGATGTGTCTTAAAATTAAACAATGGTATTATCTAAAGTAAGTAAAAGCCAGAGAATAAAACTCGATTTATTATATCCATCGATTCGAACAAGACTAAGATAAAGTGCTGGAGTTATTTTATCTATCCATTCGATATTAACTGACGAATAGTTTCGAAATTATTCTATCAATCGATTCCATCTCTAGTGCTCATTTAATTGACTGCATAGATGTATATATGTACGTACTTTATTAAAATTCTAAACCCAATAACAAAATGTTATCAGCAATGTTCGAGTCAATCGAGCGAATGTTTAATATGTAGCTTTTAATATTAATATTGCGCATACGACATGTGGTATGCTGCAATGTTTTCAAGTGCGTTGACAATTCGATTAAGTTGCATAATTGTTGTGGCAATTATCAGAATATTAAATCTGTTTTTATCGTTCGCCAACTATCAGCGCATTAAAATGTCAATTATGTTGTGCATAATCTTGCCGCATATTCTCTCCTCCCTCTAGTTCCCTCTCCTCGACAATTTCTCTCGACTGACACTCTTTAAATTAACATTTTGTGATTTATTTTTGTGAATTTATATTTGCTTTGTTTGTAACGAGAGTGTAAACAAAAAAAATATATTAAATTTGCACTCGATATGTGACATTATCTATTGAATAACGTCAGCTAGTTGTTGTCATTATTGTTGTTGCATTTGCAATTTAAAACTTATTTAAATTGTTATAAATATATTCGCGATACGGCAATCAAAAGCAAACTCAACTGCAATTTGTGATTATTTCACAGTGTATATTTTCAAAAATCAACAAAGGACATTGTGGCAGGAATAGCAGCGCCAGGAACCGCAAAATCAATTTCAATTGTCAACACAAAGTCACAAACAGGCAAAAAGTTCACAAAAAAAGGCAGCAAAATCATAATAAAAGTTTCAGGAACATTCCAAATACAACAACGAACAAAAAATCAAACCAACAACAAGAAAAATTGTTCAGCTAAAAAGTTTGCCAGTTTCTTCTCTTTTTTTTTTGGTGTGTGTGACTTAAGGCGCTGAGTACTGAGTTCAGTCCGGACAGGATCAGGACTCTTCGTCAACAGTCGAGACTGCTCCGAGAGGAAGGGCAATGCGTGCCTTAAAGTTTTGTGGTTTTTCCGATGACCTCGAAGGCTGCGTGCTGGGCAACTAATGAAGCTGTTTCCCCCAAGTAAAATCTCTTCCATTATCCGCATCCCATCAGCGGCGAGAGATTTTCCCCCAGGTAACTGACCGATTTTCAATTGAATTTAAATATATTTATTGCATGCGCTATCGTTGATTTAATTTGATTCATAGTATTAATTAACGATTTTAACGACTGAAAAATACACAAATACTTGAATTATTTTTAAATAATATAAATATTTGTGAATAAATGGTTCACTAATTTCAACAGTATAAAAACAATGGAAACTACGTGACATACATTCGCAACTTTTTATTGAATAATCAATGTTAATAATCAGTTTTGACTGTTATTTGATCAAGGCTCACATTTGAAATTGCTAGCTGACAAGTTTTGTCACGAAAGCACAAAAGGTGGAATAAATATATTGAATTTTAATTAATCATGGTCAGATACTGACGAGAGAATTTTGTAGTTTTAAATAACAAATTATATAAATTTTATATTGATACATTCTAAACGGTTGTGGGTTTTAGAATATGTTAAAGATACAATTAGTTAACAGGAGCGTCTTATAAAAATACTTCCATAAAACCCATTTGATTTGGCGTGCATGGCATTCCCTTAAAAAACAATCGTAATTTAAATTGCGGCATCACAAATAATTGTTAGTAAATATATAAAATAAAATGCAATAAAATTGCACGCATTAAATCAAAGCAAAATGAATATTTTAAAGTCATATGAATACTCGTACAATTTTTTCTAAAGTTATAACAAATTTAAAATTTGATGAAATTATAGAATGGAAGTCAAAAGACATCTGTTAGTTTGCCTGGGAAACACGATTGTGACCCAAACATCCGGTGCAAAATATTTATTTGTGCAACAGGAAGAAACTTGTGCCCAAGGAAAAGGACGAAACCAGTTCTATAACGGAAATTGATTTCGCATCGAGGCGGCAGAGCAGCAAGCAGGGATTCAACGCCCAGTGGAGCAACTGGCACCTACCCAGAGGACTTGGAAACCTCCTCAGATACACAGCTCCTCAGATACTCAGCTCCCCAGTCAGCAATATACCATACGCACATTTCCTGCGACAAATTTGCCAATATTTAAGTGGTATTTGGAAGGGGGAATGGAGGGTAAGGCACAAGTGGACAAACTGTTGAGGCAGGCTGTGCCTTTTAAGCGAACTTTGACTTCATGTTTGCCACTCAATTTATGGGTCTATGAGTTTGTTAACTAAAAGTGCACATAAACAAGACTTTTTGCGTCAATTTTAATGGCAAACAATAAATTTGTAGTGCTTTCCCGGCTACCAAATGCCGCATACCACTTAACGGGTAGTTCAATCGATCTATCGACATCTCTTTATTGTATTTCTTTGTTTAAAAAGAAGAAACATGTATTAAATTATCAATTAAATAGTTGATAAATATTAAGGTAACAAATGGATTGTATCGATTCTGTAACAATCTTATGCTTAAGTAAAACTTTAATCTAAATTTAAAATATTAAGTATTTATATGTTGTATGTTACACAGAAATCAATAACATCTGAGTAAAATCTGTTATCTACTGTGGATTTTTAAGATGCAGCCAAGTTAATCCATATTCCACAAACAAAATGATAATACCCTTCAACTCAGTGCATTTCAATCTGACAAATAAATAGAAAATTTGGCGAGAAATATACAAAATTTTAAAATGTCTGACAACCTTTCATTTACATTGAAATTTATGCGCAGGTTAAATCTACACAAATACAGACACCACTCTCTTGTACTCACACATACAGACACACATACACACATAAACATGCATATATGTATATTTATATATAGGATCAGAGGCTGCATATCTGCTGGTCATGTCCTGCAGCCAGGACACAGTGCTGTTGCTGTTTTTGCTGTCTAAATATTTATATTCATTGTGTCAGAGTGTTAAAGCGATAAAATGCAGTGTAAATATAAAGCAGGACTTCGTCCCCCTCCTTGGACTCCCTCCTGACTCTTACCCTGATTAGCTGTGGACCACTGTAAGCTGTGAGCCATTTTGGGCTATTCAGACCACAGCAACCATTCGAATTATTCATGCATTTAATTTTCGTGTAATTTGTAGCACAAATTTCATGTACCGAGAGAGAAACTCTGAAGCCAACCGAGCAACAAACCAAATGTTCGACGTTCCTTCACAATCATTTGCTTAGTGGTTGTTGTTGTTGTTGTCTGTTGTTGCTGTCGTTGCTTGTGTTGTTAGTGTTGTTTATTGCAGCTTCTTTTGGGTGGCAAAGTGTTTGTGAATCTGTGTCGTGGTTTTTGTGGGCTAGTGAAAGTGTTGGATGCCGTGTGGCGATACATCGGTCACAGTGCCTTCAAAAAAGCATCTCATATTGACAGAGGTTTCGGTTTCCAATTCAACTGCATTCCTTTCTATACATGACATGGCAGACATGATGTCACATTTAAGGTATTATCAGGCTACAATTAAATGTGCAACCGCTTAAAGTATGAGTTACCTTTTCGACAAAAAAAAATAAACAAATAACGGGTTAATGGAACTTGAATACTAAAAAAAAGAAGAACCAAAGTAAGGTTTAGCTTTGAATCAATTAGAAACACAGAATTTATTTAGCAGTCAATTAAAGATAAAAAATACTTTTTTTTAGTGACAAGTGCCAAAAAATAGCGGTTTCAAAATGTGCAATTTAACAAAGTTTATATGTGTAAAAAAAAACAACAAACATAAATACCCTTTTACTTATTTTTTAAGTAACGGGTATAATTCAATTTCAAAATCAAAAAGGAAATTATTTTTTTAAAATACCGAAAATGTTTTGGTACTTGTTAAATATTAAAATCAATAAATAAGTAAATTTTTATTGCTTATAATTTATTATTTTGAGCCTGTATTCATTTTATTATTACTATATTATTCTGCTATTGCCATGTTCATTGACTCTAGTTTCAGAGAGTTGCTGTTTAATCCTAATTATCACTAGTTGGATAATCGTAGCTTCCACAACTATAAAACCCTTTCCACGTCTGTCTGTTTATCTGGCTGTGCTAATCAGGGTAACAACTATGGCAAATAGCTTAATTTGTAAGCCTACTTGCCAGATTGCCTGGTTCGGGCTCAGTGAGCATTGAGGATTGAGCAGTGAGCAGTAAGAAGTGAGTGCGAGTACGTGCAGTCAACTAATTAGGCTACCCACATTAAGACTGTGGTAACACGGTAACACGGTAACAGGGCTAAGTCGAAGCCCAAGTCTAAGTAGAAGTCGAAGTGGAAGTCGAAGTTGGTCGCTTGGTGGCTGGAAAAGTGGCAGCTGTTGGTTGGCAAGCCAACTGAGTGAATGCAAAAAGCAGAGCTTAAGCTTCTCACATTAATTATTTTTGCATCTAAAATATTGAGTATGGGCCACAGTTATGATAATTTCCCAGTCTCGGCCTGGTTTGATGCTCAGCTTGATGACGGTGGCCAGTTGTTCGTGGATAGAATGCGGGGGGAAAGGGGTGGCATAAGTACCTGATGTACCTGGTGTATTACAAGTAATTTCCTTAATGATGTTGCACCGCTGTGGCATTATCTTGTTTGCCCCTGCCACATGGATGCGTCTCCTTCTCCCCCTCCCACCTCTTTTCCCACTCCTGTGGCCAGAGAGGTCTCTGATGATAATTTATGCAAAATATATATGCCAGTTTCGAGACTCTGTCTCGATTCACATGCAACTTCAATGCATGCTGAACTTTCCCACTTTTGGAGGTGGTGTTTTGGTGCTGCTGTGGTGCTGTGGTGCTGCTTGCTTGTATCTGGTTAGCTTGTTTTGGTCGCACTCTGTCTGTTTATGTATATAGTCTGTGTGTAAGTGTGTGTGTGTGTGTGTGTGCGTGTGTGGTCCAATTTACACGATTTCACTTTGGTAACTGCTAGTTGATAGCTGCTTCTAATGCCTCTCCCCACAATCCCCTCCTTTTCCCACTCTATCCCCTAAACTACTCGCATTTATGGTTAGTTGGTTAGTTAGTTGTCTGTGCAGTGAATTAACTAATGACCAACTTTGCACACAAACGCATCAGTCAGTTGGACAGTCAGAGAGACAGTCTGACAGACTGATAGAGAGAGAGAGAGAGAGAGAGGGTAGGGGATATCACTTGAGTGTGTGCAACACGAACCATATATGTAATTAATTTAGTTAATTTTGTATGTATTTCTATGTAGGCTTTGTTTAAAAATTATGTAAACAACTAACTAAAGTGGCTAATTGCTCTGGCCATTAGTTTAGCCTTTTAAGCCTCGTCAGTATCAGATATTCTCGTTGTCAAGTCGATTGCATTCGCATTACTCAAACCCTAAACTCACTCGCATCCATCCATTATCCTTGAGTATTTTACAAGTGTTTAACGTCTAATTAAGTGCCTGGCGTAGTAGTATCTTCGAGTTTGTTTTCCCACCACTTTCAAGTGCTCCAAGTAGTCGAAGTAGTCGAAGAAGTTGAAGCAACGCGTTTTTAATTAAGTTTTTGACACTTGCAGTCAGCGTTGCAAACTTATCACAAGTACGAGTGCCGATAACGATAGCGATAACGATAAGATTTCTAAAACTATTTGCCCTCAGCTTAATAATAGTCCATTAGCAATCACTGTTTGTGATGAAGAGTAAAAAGAATAATATAATAAAAAGAACAAAAAATCAATTTCGACATGACTTTTTACAAGAAAATGAAGTTTTTCAGAATCAAGTTTAATGTGTTGTTTTATACTAATTTTGCACCAGGAGTTGATTAAAAGTGAAAACTCAAGATTTAAAATTTTGAAAAAAATATTTTTTCAAAAAAGTCAAAGGTGGGATTTTTACATGATTTTGTCGGGAAAAATTCGAAAATCAATTTTTTTTATAAAGTTAATAATATTTTGATGCAGAATCAATAAAGAGGCCAAATAATGATCAAAATGGTATTCCGCAAGGAAATCGGTTAAGATTTGACAAAGTTATGACAGTTCGAAGTTTAGTAATTGCTTGGACTGTCAACTTTACAAGTCAAATTTTTTGTCAATTTCGACATGATTTTTTACAGGAAAATGAAGTCTCTCAGAATCAAGTTTAAAGTGTTGTTTTATACTAATTTGGGCACCAGGAGTTGATTAAAAGTGAAAACTCAAGATTTAAAAGAAAATATCAAAAAGTCAAAGGGGTAAGATTCGGAAAAAATCGAAAATCCATTTTTTTTATAAAGTTAATATAATTTTGATGCAGAATCAATAAAGAGGCCAAATTATGATCAAAATGGTATTCCGCAAGGAAATCGGTTAAGATAGTTTATCAATAGTTTTATTATAGATTACGGTTTCGGTTTCGGTACGTTCCGAAAAAACTATTTTTATTAAATTTCAAAGGGACCTTGACATCAAAATCAATATTTAGTAGAATCTAGAGGAAAATATTATTTTTAAGAATTTAATGAAATTTAAATACAGAATGAATTAAAATGCCAAATAATGATCAAAATGACACGGTTAGTTTCGGTTAACGGTTCCGGTACCGGTTCTGGTGTTATCCCCTGACTTTAATAATTAATAATACTTAAATTTAGAAAAGATTACAAGATTATGAACAAAGGAAATTCCTTTTTGCTTACCGTAAACTAAATGTATTTGAATAGTTGCATCGTACGCTTAACTATATGAGCTATTTTACATGCGATTAAAGACAACATTTAATTGATTTAACTTTGTTACTAAACTTATAAATATTATTTCAAAACTATTGAATTATTTATGCTCCAAAAATTACCAACTTACCTTTTATTGTTGCATCTTTAAGTCGACTCTTTGTTTGACTTTGCTTGGAGCAGAGTGAGCTTAAAAGTGGGGACTTTCAAGTGGCACACCCCGCTCTCTCTCTCTCTCTCTCTCTCTCCCGCTCTCTTGTGCCCACAGCAAAGAGCTTCTTTTTGAAAATTTTCGTATTTGGTGGAAAATGCGTTGTGTTTGCGCTCAGAGACGCCTTTGACATTTTAGCAAGTTGCATAAAATAAATGAAAAACTGCTTTACGGAAAACACTTAGCATTTGCATTTTGCCTTTGTCGTGTCACTTTTGGCACAGGCTAAATGAGAGGGGGGAATGTATTTAGGGATGGGACTTACAAAAAGCAGCCCCTTCTCCAGCGAAGTGGTTGTTGGTCTTTGTCACCAGCGACTTTCACCTGGGAATAGCCTTTGATGTGCTGTAAAATGGTATAGGCAAAATGTTGTCCAAAGGTTTTTGCGGGCTTGGCATTTTTTTTTTTCTATTCTATAAACATAAGCTCAAGACAGGTGACAGCTGAAGCAGTTTTGTGGCAGTCACTGACATGTGAGTCACAGGAGTCACGGGAGTGATGGAGGGGGGTTCAACAAAAGGGTTCAAAATGCTCTTAGGGGGGCTATAGACGTATCCTGGCATCAGGCTCACCACGTGGTCTGCCTGTCATTGGGTTTAATTTCCGCTGTCGCTGGTAATGGCAACATGCGGCAACGAGGCGGTGTGGCAAAGAGGCAGTGAGGCAGCTGAGACATGTAGACATCCCGCCGGTTGAAATTGAAATTCCTGTGACCTCCCCCAACCCCATTCTACGAAACTGAACTGGGTCACAGTCGATATGCCCAAAAACTACACGCCCTGGACGAGAGTTTGTCTTGGCATTTGGGTATTTATTGTGACATTTTTATAGCGAGCACACACACACAGATACACACACACACACACACACACACGCACACAAAATGCCCCCTCCCGTTGCCCGCATTGAACGCACTTCGATGTCGGGAACAAAGTTTCGGGCTGCATTTGGTGATTTCCTGTCCCGGTCGCTTGTCTGACATTTTCATGTTTTATTGTTTGAATTTCGTCTCTGTATTTCTTTTTTTTCCACTGTGTTTCCCTCTGCATCGACTGTTGAAATTTTTGAATATTAAAGTGATTTAGCGTTCGCCGTGCGCCAAGTTGAAAAATTGTGAAAAATCGTTGTCTCCAGTTGGAAAACACAGGCAGACATAGAAGATACATGCTTCTATGCTACACACTCGCCTGACCATGTAATCCATAAAACGTTTTAATTAATGACAACAATGTGCGGCATTCTTTAAAGCAGACCCCAAACCTGAGAGAAGGGAGGGAGGGAGAAAGTTGGAGAATTGGTGTAGAATATGACATACGTTGGAGATTTGTGTGAAAATGGTTTAGTTGCTGGTCCGTTGCTGTCATCGTTTATCGTTTATAATGCGAATGAGTTACGACTCTGTGTCTGTGTTTCCTCTGCGTGGGTGTTGAAAACCAAAACCAAAGACATCACATAAAGTTAAGAGAAGAACTGAGAGAAGAAGTCAATTAATTTGAGCGGTCGTCGAAGTAGAAGAGAGTTGGCAGTTTGGTTCAGTTCGATAACCATTCGATGGAATCAGCTGACATATTTGCTAATAGCATATCAAATTGACGTATCGATTTGTATGCATCGCATAGTCTGAAATAAAGTAAAACATGCAAGTATTAACATAATGTACTTGTAGATACCTAGTAAAATAGGGGTGGATAACATTTAAATGGTTTTTTAATTTTGCTAGCCTAATAAGTTCTTGTTTAGCCAAAAATCTTTATATTTTTAATTTATTTCATTATACTAATATTTATTTATTTATCCAGATTTATATTAAATAAGTAATATTTAAGCAGTTCAATAAAATTATTTATTAAATTTAATGGCTACAACTTTAATATACTCGCTCATTTAAATTGTGTATACATTAGTTATAATAAAACTCTCGCACCAACTTCTTCACAGTATTCCGGACAGCTAAGCAGCATCTAAAAAGGGTTCACACTCCTTCTCTATTCTCCAATCTCCTTACCCTTGTGCTTCTCATGTTACTGCCCCTCAACTGGATGATCAATTTCAATCAATCAACTACTCGATAGCTGCCTAGCTGGCCCCATATCAAAGTCATCCTGAATTCTCTCACTCCTTGAGGCTTCAGTCTGACACTTAGGCAATGCAAGAAACCTTTATTCATCGACAGACAGAAGGAGAAGGGGTGAAAGGAGGAACAGTTGAGGAGGGATGGGGACTGATTGCGAGATCTGCGCAAAGTTTACACAAATAATTTGTGTTTATTTTAACAGCTATTGCGACGCTTAATGTCCCAAGGCTCCGACAGCTGTGACGCTTCCCACGCAGCACTTAATGTCCTCCAGCTGAAGGCTGAAGGACTAAAGGACTAAAGGACTGCAGGACTCTCAGCAAAACTGGAATCAAATCCACTCTCTGATTATGCAAAGGAACGTTTCGCTTATCAGCCAGACAGACTGGCGGACTGACGGACAGACAAACTGGACGGATTCATGTCCTGTAACACGTTGCAGCCACGCGGCGTATGCGTGATGTCCAGTATTAAAGCCGTAAATGGCAACCAATTAGGATCGCTTCGTTTCAAGTATACTTGGAGTATCAAGCATAACATAATTCTGCGTTTAACCGCAGGCAGCCGCTGCATCCGAGCAACTCTGCCACACTTGCGGCCTGCGGTTGCCGCCCCGCCCACTAAACTGACCCCACCCCAAACCACAGCATATCCAGCTCATCGATATCAAGTTATTAATGGCTAATGAAGATAGAGAGTGAAAGAGATAATGACGGGAGGGAGGTGGGGAGAGGAAGAGAGAAAAGAAGGACAGAAAAAGTTACCACCAGCTCAAGTAGCAACTTAATTTGGTAAACAATTTGCGATTACATAAGCAAACAAGGACATGAGCAAAGCTTTCGAAAGCTGATCGAGATTGTAATACCCTTGAGTTTAAAAGTTTTAGATAGGAAATGCTTAAGATTGAAAAACAGGTTGTGAAATTTGACAAAGTTATGAAAGATGGAAGTTTTTAAAAAAATGTCAAGGGGTATTTATGGAAAATTGGCTTAGAATCGAAAAATTTTCAAATTTTTTGGATGGTAAAAATTTAAATGCAGAATTAATTAAGAAGCCAAATCATGATCAAAATGACATTCCACTTGAAAATCGGTTGGGCTTTGACAAAGTTATGACAGTACAAAATTGCTTAAGCCTCTGACCTAGCAACTTTTTAAGTCAAAATTTTACTTAATTTTGACATGATATTTTACAAGAAAAAGAAATAAACTAAAATTGTAATATTGAAGTTCATTTTTTGTCGAGCTATGTTTAATACACCCGTAAAATGCTTTCACTTCATATTATAGGGTATCCAAATGTAGCACAATCGTGTTGCTAAGCAGCATTTAGTTCATCATATGCTCACCCCGCCATTTACCCCCTCTTAACTGAAACTCCCGGGCAATCATCTGCAGAGAAAGCAACAACGTTTGCGTTGTTGTTGTTGTTATCATTGTCCTTGTCATTGTTGTTGCTGTTGTTGTCGTTGTCGTTTCTTCTGCTCATTTTGCCACGGGATTTAAATGCAAATTTCTGTCGACATCGACGACGCACTAAATGCGACTTGCAAATTAATGAAATGAACCTTTAACTTGAGTTTAACTTGGCGCCTTTTACCAGAGAGATAAGGCGCCAGCAGCAGCAACAAAAACAGCAACAACAACAATGAAGTCAACTGGCAATTGGAGCATAAACAGCAACACCAACAACACCAACAACAGCAACAACAACAACTATGAAAATGGCGCCCAAGTTTAAACAAAGTTGATTATGCATGCATTTGGTTTCAACACAGCACTGTGAATTTTTGGCAACGCTCATTTTATAGCCACGCCTCCAGCCCTAACACCCCTACACCCCAACACCCCTCCCCTTAACCGACCAACTTCCTGCCCCTTCGGAGGCAACACAGCATTTTGACTTTTGCATTTTGTTGCGCAATTTCGAGACGAAAGTTCAACTTGTTTCCGTATTCAGCTCTGTTCTCTTGTGTTTAGTTCTGTTCTGTTCCGTTTTGGGGCTTTGTTCGTGTTGTTCTTGTTCTTGTTGTTGGTTTGATGGGTTTGGTCTAATTTGTTAGCCTGGCATAAAGCAAATGCTTTATGGTCATGAAGTGCGAAAGTGGAAAATATGAAACAGTTTTTATCTTGTAGATGGCATCAGCTTAAAATTTGTGAACGTCAAAAAAAAGAGAATATTTTGTTGCAAATACAAGTATTCCAAGTTAATCTCCAGACAGCATTTCAGTTTTCACAAGTAGCCTAAGAGATTGCCAACATAATGGATGAGTAATGACCAAAAAAAGAAGAATAAATCTGCCAGCAGATTAGATGCGAAATTCGTTTAGATGTGATTTACATTTCATCAAAGCCAAATTCAAGTAAGCTTCTGCGGTGAGATTGGTAGAATTTTAAAATTGTTTTACAAAGAGTTTTTGCATTTTGTTTTTCTGAATTTGTTTGAGATGAATGACAGCAATTACCTTGACTTGGCAATAAATTCAGAATAGGCTTTTCAATATATGCTAAAAACTGTTTATGTTTTATTTATGATGATTTGATTTAACTGTGGACTTGAGTTAAACAAATTTTAATAAAAATTTTTAATTTTAAAGTATTGTAACCTAGTCGTAATTTCAATATAGTTTTTTTTATAATTTTATTTAAACACAATATTTCTTTTTTCTATTTTAGATAAATGATTTAATTAAACTTGAAACTTGATAAAACCAAACAATAATTTGAATATGCTAATGGATATTATCTAAAGATGACAGTACAAATATTATATAAAGGGTCTTAGCTTGGTTCGGTTTTTCTTTTAGGTAGAAGAAAATACCCCCCTTTCTTTATTCATTTATTAGCAGCTTAACGAATCTCGAATACGTAATGCAAATTGCTGCCAGCTAACATAATGACTTTGGCACACACGCTTTAACCGCAGAGCCGCCCCCTCTTGTCTCTCTTTCTCTCTCTCTTGACCTTTGTCTTCCCGGACACCCTTGTGACCCCAAACAGTGTACCCAAAAAGTTGGACGTTGCCAAATGTATAAATGGCAAAGCATTTAAATTTGCTCAACTTTTGCGCTCCGATGCTTTAACTTCTGACACCTACGAGTGTACGAGTGTGTGTGTGTGTGTGTGTGTGTGTAAAGGGAACAACGGCATGGCCCGGGGCCAAGGGAAATCCCCGACTGCCGCAGGAAGCAATGAATTCATTCATTTGTTTACTCGCTCAAGTGGCAACTTCATTTTGTAAACACTTTCGTTTACATGCAACTTTTTTTCGTGCACCCAAAAAACCCCAAAAACAGCAATCAGAAAAGGGTGGCAGAGAAAGGGGGCATGTAGCAGGGGGGTAAGGGTTGTGTAAGGCAGCCCACAAGTTACATATCCTTTTACACACAGTCGACCGCTGAAGGACCAAAACGCGACTCTGGCGATGCTGCCACCTCCACTTCCTCCTTTTCCTCCTTCTCAGCTTCTCCCCTGCCACCACTTCCTGCCACATTGCTCTTTGAGTTTCTCTTTAGTTGCTGCTGTTGTTGATGTTGTTGTTTCACAGCTTCGCTCGGGAGGTTTTTGCCAAAGTTTCGTGTTTTACTTTTAGTTTGTGGCTTTCCTGGTTTTATCTTCAACTTAATAAAATGCCGTCAACAGTTTTAAATGCAAATTTTCAGCTGCTGTCGCTCTGTTGCAGCTTTAGCTTCAACTGCCACTGCGTGTGGTTGCAATCCCTGAAGCACCCCCTACCCTCTCTTCTCTCTTCACTCTTCTCTCTTCACTCTCTTCTCATCTCCCACTTAGCACAAATGAGACTTGCAAATGATTATGCGCTTTGCTTGCGTAAATCTTTAAGTCCTTTGTGTGTGTGCCTCTGTGTGTGTGTGCGTGTGTGTGTGTGTGTGTGTGCGTGTGTGTGTGTGTGTGCGTGGGTATGCTGAGGTCCCTGATCCTATGGTATGTGTCCTGGGATAACTTTAAGATATTTTATCAATTTTGAGGCAAGTTTGTGCAGCTTAGAAAGTTCGTAAAGTGTCTTCTCTCCTAGTTTTTGAGGTATACGCACTTAGTTTCAAGCGAGTTGGCAACCCTGCCTGAAATACAAGTATTTGTTTGCTTAGTTGGTACTGTGAGAAGGTCAAGCGTGTGCGGTTAGGGAGCATTTAAGTTGATAACTCTCCTCCTAGGGAATGTTTGCAGTTTGTCCCAGTTAATGAGTTGGAAATGCAAAGTTTTCCATGCCCGAAATGAAAATGAGCAGCTGCCTAAGTAAGTGCACACTCAAATAGAGTTGTTGCCTGGGAAAATTCTACAAATATTTCAGATGATAATAAAATGAGCTAAAAGTATTTCTCAAATATTTTTAAATGCTTTCAAAACAGCTTAAATAGTCCACAACTTTTCCCACTCCATGCTTAACTTATCTCATATTTTTAAGATTTTCCTCGACAGCCAAGGAAAAAGTTTTCTCGGTTTTGTCAAGGACTCCATAGAGAACACAATAGCTGGCAATCATATCCATGTTTCATTTTATTAAACAATTCAATTGGATGGCGCAAACAACAATAAAAGAACAAACAAAAACATAATATATATAGCTTATCAAAAGTGTCAAAGCAATCAACAGAGAAAAGCTGAAAAAGTTGCTGGAAAAACTTCTCGACACGTACGCCGGGGGCGTTAGAATGCCACGCCTCCACTGAACAACACTTCTAATTAGTAGAAAAAAAAAACAAAAATAGAAGTCGGTACGGAAACAGGGGCTGAGGCCCATACCAATTTATGATAATAATTCAACAACAAGAAACAAGTGAAAACAAATACAAAAATGGAAATAAAATACAATTGAAAATTTATTTAAATCAACAAAAAAATGAAAATGTTCGCATATAAAGTAATTAAAAACTTTGCCACGCATTTATGGCTTTTGTTTTGACCCCAAAACAACAAGAACAAAATAAAAGTTGAAGGACAAAAGAAATCAGTTGAAAATTTAATTAGAAAGGAAATTTATTTTGGGGTTAAGTAATCAACGAGGATATTTTCAGGATGTCAGAATTTGTGAAGAGACTGTGTGTTCTTGTTTATGAAGCAGATTTTAATAATTACTAAAATATAAAATATTGTTTTAAAAGATTTAAGAATAAGGACAAAACGAAATTAAAGAATTTATTAAAATAACGTAAAAATCTATTAAATCTGTATATGTATATAACATAATTAATAGTCGAAGCCTGCAACTCCTATTATACAATAAAACCTTTTTACTTATAATTAAAGTAATATATAGGTTATATAAGCAACAATAAGATAATTTAAAATTTAGAAATGATCAATGAAGCAATTTAGATTCGTTAAACGGTATTAATTTTCCGTAATTTTTAACTTTTTCTCCTTAACGAAGTAACGTGTTTAAATTTGTAGCTTCATTTAAAGCTGTTCACAAAGAACAGGTTACATACGAGTAAATGCATTCGAGTTAACAGAGAATGAGAGACTAAGCTAACTCTTTGTTGGCAAAGTTTAATTAGCTGGCACATCTGCGGCGAATGCGGCGTATGCTTAATTTCGCTAAAAGCGCACGCTTAGCGTTTTCACTTAAATCATTCACATTTGCATTAGCCTCGTTTGCCCCGCCCCTAATGCAAATTGTTGGCCACTTTGTTGCAAACTAACGAATCTATACAACAGCAACTAAAAGAGAGTTGAAAAGCACTAAAAAAAAGAAATCATGAAATAAATGCAAACTCCCGTGTGCCGAGGCTCCAAATACTCTCATATTGTATTTCAATTAGGAGGGAACTGAATTTGTTGAAAAATTTATTAAATAATTTCAGAAATAAAAGTAGCTTTAAAATTATAAAATGTTTAGGTCGAAGAATCTTCATATTTCTGCTTCTTTTAATATAATCTTCTTCAGATAGCTTAGATTACCTTTGCTAGAGTATACAAGGAAAACTTGAGCACATGGAGTGAAATGTGTGTTAGTCGTGGAAAAATCTCTTAGGAAAAACAATACAACAACTGCTGCTGCAAACGAGCTAAAAAGTAGCTAAAAGCTGAATTTCCGCTTGGCTTGACTTGGACGGCTTCTTAGAATGTCTGGTTGGTCCGGATGGTCTAGATGGTCTAATGGTCTGAATGGTAGCTCCATTGTGGGCCAAAACTGCAATTGCAGGCAACTCAAACAATGAGGTAAAGAAAAGTGAGCTATAGAAGAGAAAAATGAGTCAAAGAACACCAAAGCTTTGGCTTGTTGCATTAAGAGCTTTCAAATGAGGTTTACTTTATGGATAATAAGTTAATTCGCTTGTAAATAAGTTGGTCAAACAGAGCTCAAAATAAGAGTAGGAAATTCAAGCTTGCTGTACTTTAATCAGAATTCAACCAAAACATTTCCATTACCCCGAGAGAAAGCTCTGTTCATCCAATCAGCTCTCAGTCTCTATCTGCTTATTAGCATTCCAAAAGCATAATTCGGAATTTAAATAGCAATAATATTAATGGCTGGCGTCGAGTGCTTAGTTAAAAGCCAAATGCAGCCGCATTTTCATTGCATAATTTGCCGCGTTGCATGTTTATTTATGAAAGTGTCGCGGCGCCACAAGATGAGCCTCAACTTTGATATCCAAATCGCTCAGGGGAAGGGAAATGGGTTTAGCTCTAATGCATATTCAAATTGTGAGTGTTAAAACTGAATGCAAATTAACAAAGTATTTAAATACAGCTACACTGGGCAGAGGGATTTTTGTGGGTCTCATTGAATTTACCCCTTTCGATCGGAAGAGTCGTCTAGTTTTGGGAATATTCGCAAAATTGTTTTATCGCAATTTGGGTAAATTGCTGTTGCTCTTTAAAGCAAACAGTTATTGCTAATTAATTTAATTAGAAATATTGCATATTTCACATAAAAATTAATGGCTATAAATATTTATATCGAAATCGCAAATTAATGACGCTTTAATCTTAAATTCATAAACGAATATATTGCTTGAATTATTTAACAAAATGGGCGAAACGTTTTGCCATTTACATGCCACGCCCACATAGCCTACACAGCCCACAACAGGAGCTGTAGAAGCTGGGACATCCAACAATTCTATAGATGCGCATAAATATAATGAAATTAAATTAAATGCATACGTTGCGCATACGCCATGTTAACTGTTGCTCCTTCGTGTGGCAAGCGTGGCAAGTGGATCGCAGCCAGCTGCAGGGAGTATGGCAGAGTAGGTGAAGGGGGGTTTCACGTGGTAAACGTGTTAACGACCTCCATGGCAAAAGTTTCGCCTCCTTTTGGCAGCTTTTGGTTGCGTTGCAATTTCATAAAAATTAAATAGAAGCTGCAAAGCGATAAAAATAAAGGAGGACAGCCCTGAATGTGGGTTCGTGTGGGCGTGGCATGCCTGTAAAAATTATGTACTTAATAACAGCTTCAGCAACTTTACTTAATGTTATGGCATTTATGAAAATGCAAAACTTGTGTTCTTGCCACGTCTTTGTGCAACAGCACTTCGATAGCGCCAGTTTTCCACACACCTCCCATTTAAAGTGAGGGAGGCAGGGAAAGTGTGAATTAACGCCGCCATTCCACGAATAATGAGTACAACTTTTGAATATGTTAAGTTCAACAAATGTTATTCAACTTGCTGACTTCAGTGCTATGAATTTTACAAGAGCTACTTGCTAGACTTTCTTTTGATATGGTCTTGTGAGTTTTGTACTCGAAAAAGATAAAGAAACATGTAATACTGAGCATACTATATACAGTGAATGTTTACAAAGTGTTAAGTCGTTTTCTGTTATACAAAAAAAATGTACAATACCAAATTGCAAATCCTCGGGATTGTTTAATATGTTTCATATTTATTTTGTGTTAATTTATAATAAGACCTTTTCAATAAGACCTCTGTTATTATAAATTTTCTTTTACATAACTCAGCTCAAGTCGCGAAACAGGCAAATTTGGTCAATATATTTTTAATTTTTACTCGCTAATTTGCTTTATATAAATATAATATAGACAAGGGATTTCCAAATGCAATCATAATATATATTCATTATTCATTTTAATTCGTTAAATGAGTTTTCGATGTAAGGCTATTATGTTAAATATTCCAATGCAAATCTGATATATCTGACTGAAATGTTTTTATTGTTTTATTTTCAATTAATTTGCACTTTTCAAGCAAATTAGCTACAAATAAAGACATTTAAAGACATTCATTTGACTTGATTACTATAAAGAAACAAGAAACTCGTTTAAAGACAGTTGAAATGACCCTTTTCAGAGCAGACATTCCCCAGCATTTAGACAGAAACTCTTCCCTATTCCCTAAACGCCGGACAAAAGCAGCTTCCTCAGCCGGATTCACAGCTCACGTCCAGGACTCAATGAGCCGCAAACTTATTGGAAATTATTTGTACGTCAAACGATTAGAGGCCAAACTGTTTGACTGTTTGTCTGTTTGTCTGATTGTCTATTTATCTGTTGTCTGTTGTCTGTTTGACTGAATGCTAATGCTGATGTTTGGCACATTAAGTTGATTGCCCGCAATCGAGGCAAGAATCTGCAATTGTTGAACGCATAATTACGAGGCGAACGTGAGTAAGGGCCAAGAAATTCAACTAAATACCAAACAATTTAACAGGACAAAGGGAAAGTGCAGTGCGATTTGTCCATAGAACGTGGACAACCCTTCAGTTTTGTCTCATCTTGTCTCGTCTCTTGAGACAAAATCCAGCGATTTCCTGCGGATTTCCTGCAAACAAATTCAGGAGTTTGGTTTTGTTGTTGTGCTGGTTTATGTTTTCTTTTTTTCACTTCCCTCCTCTGTACAGTTTTCCCCCGGCAAAGTTTTCACAATCTAGTCCCAAGACTTGCAGACTTCTTTCATCTTCGAGTGTCTGGAGCTGAACGAAATTTCTTGTTTACGAGCAAATAGTTGTTGTTATTTTAAGTTTCATTTTGTTGTTCCAAGGACTCGAATGCACCATAAACTTTACCCAAGCCCCCACAGCCAAGGCGGAAATTAAGTTTCAAGGGAGCCATCTCAGCCTTTTTTTATTTGCCCCATTGCTGTCCTCGTCAGCGACTTTTTCACTTGGCGGCGATAAGTGCGATTTTTGACGATTTTCTTGCTTTGATAAAGGCCGGAGATAGAAGAATCCTCTCTTTTCCATTCTTTATATATAGTCTACTTGCCTACACACAAATTGCGTTGCCTTTTTGTGGCATTTATTGTGCGAACTGTCGAACTGCTTGAGACCGCGAGAAAAAGTATCTACAACGCTGCTTGAGACTTAAGTTCACTCCGATTGAGCTGCTTGCCGGAGAATACGTTAAAGTTTTCCTATTCCTCTGGATCTGGCTCTGGCTTTGGCTCTGTTTTTGTTTTTGTCTTTTTCGCCGCAACTTTAATGAGTTGAACTTGAAACTGGCAAGTTCTGGACTTGAGCACTTCTTAACTGTCCTGAAAGTCCTTCGGAAGTCCTGCAATTGCAGTTGTAAATACAATTTGTAGTGCAGATGAAAAGTATATGAAGTAAAGCAACTGACTTTGTATGTGCTTAATCAGCAGTAGCTTTGACTGCATCAAGTTTGCAGTGAAATAAAACTAAAGATCCTTGAAGGTCTCTCAATCACAAGGAGCTTTGAGTAAAGTAAAACAAAACTAAAGCTCATTAAATGTGTTTAATAAGATGATGGCTTTAATGAATGAGAATGAGAATGAACAAGTCGTTAATAAGGAGAGGGGCCTGGGAGCGGGGCCTGGGAGAGGGACTGGGAGGGGGCCTGGAAGAGGGACTGGGAGCGGGGCCTGGGAGAGGGACTGGGAAAGGGACCTGGGAGAGGGACTGGGAGAGGGACCTGGGAAAGGGACCTGGGAGAGGGACTGGGAGAGGGACCTGGGAGAGGGACCTGGGAGAGGGACTGGGAGAGGGACTGGGAGAGGGACTGGGAGAGGGACTGGGAGCGGGACCTGGGAGATGGACTGGGAGCGGGACCTGGGAGATGGACTGGGAGCGGGGCCTGGGAGAGTGACTGGGAGGAGCAATATTAGTAGTAGTACTTATAGTAGCAGTAGTAGAGAGGGTAAGAAACACAAAGAGAAAGTCGCATTAATTAAATCAAACTGTCACATTTTTAACGCGCATTCAAATTTTATGAGTAACAGAGAGACTAAGAGAGAGAGAGACAGAGAGAGCAAAGACGTAAACGCAATTGACAACGACAGGATAATATCGACTTGAGGCTGACACACATAAGTTAGTCTTATACATCCTTACCAAAGTTGGTTAAAATCTGAGCACTATAACGATCGTGCGAAAATTAAGTCTTAGTATGTAAAACATATTTGTTTTGTGAGATATTGTAACCAATCTGATAACATTTGCATTTAAGTTACCTAAATTACTTTTAGTTTTTTTCCATTATAAGTTTTTTCCATAGTAAGTACGGGGTCTCCGACTGTCGAGTATGCTCGACTGTAGCACCGGCCGACTAGTTTTAAAATGCAATAGATTTTTAAGCTAGTCGTCATAATTTCATTAAACAGAAAAGTCTCAATCCATAAGTCTTTCTACAATTATGATTATGAGTCCCTAATACACTTTTTTTTTGAGTTTCCTTTATTTTTGTGTAGCCTACTTCAAGGCGTCTTTGGTAATAAGTTCGCAATTCACCAGAAACTCCACCAACATAAACAAGATATTAATGAGCAAGCTCAACCTGCATTTCGCCCACTTTATCTTCCTCTCTCTTTCTCTCTAATTCTATATTTCTCGCTGAGTTAGTTTCCCAAATCCCATAACTTTAGGCTGAAACGTGACCCGGTCATTTCCCTAATGTGGGCATTAATGTAGTTACCAAAGCGACTGCGAGATGAAGAATTTGCACCAAACAATTCCTGGTAGCCGTCATTAATTACGCATATTTTTGTTCATTTCTGTGTAGGAAAAAATTGTAGCAGCTGGTATTCAGCTGAGGGCCTCGGGAGCATTACAAATTGGCCCCACGGTTGCCGTGGAATCTGGCAATTGCATTAAATGCGCAAATATTTTCAGTTTTTCAGCTCGCGAGTTTTATTCAATTTAACAATTTTATTTGATTCAGCCATTTGACTGTCTTTTTTCTCCATTTATTGTTTCTGCTTCTTCTTCTTTTTTTTGACAGCCGCATGTGTCAGCAGTTTGTGTGGGGCAAGGGAGACTGTGGGAGGGGTACAAAGCGATGATATTGCATAACCAGCAGGAATTGGGAAACTAGAATGCGAGACGGGAACAGGGAAGATTTGAGAGGAGAAATTCGGAATACGGAAAGCAGCACTGTCAACGGCTACACGCGTCAACAAGAATTTGGCAGCTGATTTGTTGATAGATCGAATTTTCCCACTCTACCTCCCCCCCCCCCTTTCCCCACCAACTATTCCCACAGCTTCCCCCACGTGTCGCGTCCATTGTCATCGCCATTTTTGCACTTCGCTGGGCATGAGTTGTGTGTAGGGCGTAGGGTGTAAGGGAGTGTCGAAAAAACTTTTGCACAAAGCTAAAATTCTATCTGTCGACTGCCTGAGCATGCAAAAAAAAGAAACGCTAAATCCAAAAAGGAAAATAAAACGGAAACAGAACTAGGACTACGACCAGCCACAGGACACGCATGTGGGCCGCCAACTGTTAGATAGATAGATAGATAGATAGATGTACTAACTAAAGACAAAGTAAAAGTAAAAAGACAAACCGAGAAAAAATACCGACAAAAAGTGGCTCTGTAGATGGCAGGCAAATCGTCGTTACGTATTTTATGATACGAGTATTTCTCCTTTGCCAACAAACGCATCTCACAGCCTACCAGAGAAAATCATTTTATTTTGCTGACTGTCGTTACTAAAATTGCCTATTTCTACTGCGGCTGCCGCAGCGACAGAAACAAAGTGGAAGCAAGCCACCCAGTAGGAAATTTACCGCACAGTGAGAACGAATTCTGGAATGTGCGATTTGTACATGTCGAGTTTTCGAAATACAGTTTTAGAATAAAATAAATATTGGGTAAAACTCTTTTAATACAGTCATTCTATAATTTATAACTTATATAATGAACTGAAACAAATATGTAAAATAAATTAAAAAAACATTCTCCATATAAATTTGTGAAAAAAATAATAAGAAATAAAAATAAGACTATTACGAAATATGGAACATATTACAAATTATAAAACACAATGTATATCAAATAACAAGAAGAATATTTACTAATTAGAAATCGGGACATAAAACACCAAGGTGAGTACCTCATACTCTGTTCATTATGAGTGCATTTCAGTCAATTCACCACTGGGCTTTTGCTCAGAGTATGCCAAGAAACACTTAGAAAAGGAACAATTCCCTCCGCTGCAGGTTCATCATCAGAACACGCCCAAGTTTATGTGGTCCTACTACATTTTATTATATCTATTGCCGTGTTTTTCTATTTACTCGTACTTTCATCCACCAACCGCAGTCAACATCATGAAAATAATGACATAAGTGGCGTAATACCCGAAAACAATCCCTAGGAAAAATGTATAATAAAAGTGGGAGGGGAATTTATATATTTTGCTTTTCAATTTCTCAGGCAATTTTGCATAAAATTGGCTTAGCTCGGTCTGTGTAAAAGAACGTTGGGCCTAGACAATGACCAGACGTAGAACAGCCGTGATTTTTGAGGTAGATAAAGAAGGGATTGGGGGATAGGGAACTGATATATAACTATGACGTTTTTTGGTTGCGGCAAATTCAATTTGTTTTGGGCATATCAAAATGTTGTCAGCCAAACGATTGATTCGGATTGGAGCTACCCATTCTTTTTTATTATTTTTGGCTGCCTTCTCTAAACTCACAAATTGAATTTATTTGCTGCGAATTTTCAATGCACACAAAGTGAAACTTTTGCCAGTTGCTAGGAAATATATGTATGTTTATGTATATGTGTGAGTTGACAGGACATAGCTGCATTATTTGGTCCACTAGCTGGTTGAAAAATAATTCGATTTGATTCTATTTGCATTGCTTTGACGGATCTAAGCGGTTTGCCATGCGGTGTATTGCAGAAAGATAGAAATGCGGGGGCAAATGACAAGGGGAGAGCTTAATGTGCTGGCAAATTTAATATGAAATGTGATTTGAATAATTTAAAGGTATAGTTATAAACATATATGGTAAACAGCTCTCTGCTCAACTCGTATGATAGACAAAATGCAAGATTTACACTAGTTGACAAACAAGTTGATATTGTTCCTTTATTGTATTTCTGTATAAATATATCTATAAAGAGTAAGAAGGTAATTTGAGTATATTCAGCATTAACGTAGAGTTGGTTTTTGTTTTTCAATTAATTTATATATATTTTTATTTTTTAAAATATTTTATGACTTTATTCAGACATAATCTTCTAGTCAAGCTGACTCAGCTGCAGCTCTCACTTTTTTATCAAGCTCGAGAATATATTTACTTTGTCCATATAATTTATACTTATTAAGAAAAAATATATTAGATTCATTTATTTAATTTATTAAATGTATCTTTTTAAAGACTAAAATGTCCATAGAGTATCTATTAGTCGAGCAGACTCAGCTGCAATTCTCACTTGCTTATCATGTTCGGGAACATCTGCTGCGCCTTACCTTTAACAAGTCAAAGTTATTTACGATCGCCTGGGCATAATTTACGAGCGACTCCGATGACTCAAATGAACTAGAATCCACTCCAGAAACATTTTATGGTCGCATTCGACATGGAAATAAAAAACACAACACAAAACAACTAATTGAAATATATTATTATTATTATATACTCTTTTTTATATTTTTACGGTTGAGAAGCACGCCCACAGCAGGAATAACGGTAACGGGTAATAGGACAATAGTAACGGTAATGTGTCGCTAGGGGTAGTCCACACGATTCCAAGAAATCCAATGAGGAACCCGTTACTGAGGGCTTGTTATTTTTTGTTACCTTGCCATATGGTTGTAGATTTTTACGATGCGTCTGTCTCATTCCTGAATCCAGACTCAGATCCTGGTTAGAGTCAGCTCAAGTTGCTGAAAACTTTTCAGTGGAATGACTTCATTAGGTAACAAGGCGTTAGGGACGGTTGATGTGGGTTGGGGGTTGGGGGATGGGGGTTAAGGGTTGAGGGATGCTCGCATTTATCAGTTACGCATGTGATGAGAAGGGAAAGAGATTTTTGGCGACCATTTTATGATTAGTTGTCCTGTCGAGCTGAAATGCCTACGATGTCATTTATTTCGAGAACCTTTTTCCACTGACACTTTTCACTTTTCACATTCCACTTTTCATCCGTTGTCCGTTGTCCGCTGTAGGAGACGCCATTAATCAAATCTTCGGACTTTTCATGATGCATTTTTAATTCAATTTCGCACAAGGCCTTTCTAATGGCCTCAAGGCGTGGCGCTTAATCGAATTTGCTTGCTAAAAGCAGTAGAAGTTGAAGTACTAGAAAGAAGAAGAAGCAGATGAGAGGGAAGTAACAAAATATTACTTACTTTTGTCAATATTTGATTTAGCATTTCTGCCACTTTTACTGGCAACAGCAATTAAACTGCGAGCTTGATGAATAAAAGAGGGTGTTGGAGGGCGGGGGCGTAGGGGGCGTGCCATTTTGACAGCTACTCCTGATGGATTTACAATGGGTCTCCTTTTTAGGGATGGGCACAATCATTCAGGTAAATTCAATTTCATTTCAATTTCAAAGCAATTTTACACGAAATTTAATATTTAATTTTGTCCCACAAAAGTTGTGTTTAGTTTACCGTTAGGAAGGAGGGGGAAATCTTAAGGTGCCCCTACATATGATGATACTGTCCCCTCATACAATTTTTAAGCCAAACTCAATTTATTTTGGTAATAAGACAAAATAATGAGGGTCATTTGGCATAAATGATACAGGCAAACAAAGGGGCGGTGAGGGCGTGTCCATGGGGAGCACTGTGAGTTATTGAGTGTGCTGCGTGTGTCCTTTAAGTTATTTGTTTGCCACGCTTTGACAAATTTGTCTTTGCCACAAATTCAGCTGAGTTATAAATTGAGATGCGGGCAACATTCAAGTGGCACGTGGGGCACCGAATTGGAATTCTCTGTATTTGAGCTGAGTTCGCATATTCCCAGAAACTTGTTGGGACTTTTTAGCAAATATT
This sequence comes from Drosophila falleni, assembly GCA_035045575.1. NCBI lineage: Eukaryota > Metazoa > Arthropoda > Insecta > Diptera > Drosophilidae > Drosophila > Drosophila falleni. The sequence goes on along the minus strand of JAWNOV010000111.1, from coordinate 406,393 downwards.
CCAAATATAGTATGTTTAGTTTTATTTACAAGTATAAAGTTGAATTGGACTTTATTGAATGCTCGCAGATCAACAATTTTGTTTTCGCATCCTTCATCATATACGAGTACGACTCGAAAACCCTTCAATTCGCCAGTTTAAATATAATCAGCCACTTGAACAGATGCGCATCCAAGCAAATGTTTATCTCCTTTATCTATATCTCTGTCTCACTCTCTTCTCTTTTGCTCTCTCTCTCTCTGCCTCGCTGCATCCCCTTTGCCACCCAATTCAATGCACACATTGAGAGGACGCCAGCATTTTGCGTTCCATCTTGATTCTCACTCTCCGTGCTATCGGTTCGTAAAATATTACGCATACGCTCTGCCACGCCCTTATTGCCACGCCCATACTCCCACGTCTATCATACAATTCGCCAATTTTCATTCAAATAAAATCAGCGTGCAATGGTAAAAATTTCAGCGTCGAACAACCGATGCGAAGGGCTGAAGAGAAAATCTTTTTAAAAATATTGAAAAGGATGAACGACTTGGATATACCCTTAAAACAATGTAATATCCAAAGCGTAAATACTTCTCTCTGTTAAATAGAATTTTTTAAATTTAGTGTGACTACTTTATATATTTACAGGGTTTTTCCGAAACTATCAAAACTGAAATCAAATTAATTAAATAATTCTTGCATTTACTTTTTTCCTAATTTGATGATACCCCAAACAGTTATTTTCCCGATTACAGGGTATGCAGAATTGGCGAAAATTTCAACATCAATGAAAATGCGCAATAAAAAGCGTCTATAAAAATCGGCTATGCACACACACGATATATGCAATATGAGAATTCCCGCATCCTCAACCAGTGCCCAGGTTCGTCCAGCAACAGCAACAGCCACATCAACAGCATCCATATCAACTCCAGATCCAGCTTCAGTTTCAGCTTCAGGATGGAATGCCGTGTGCAGAAGTAAATGGTGCACTTCGTTTAATTTTTAATTCCGTGCAGCATTATCCTTGATTTATTTTATAGGCAGCCTCCATGGTAAATTCAACAATTATGACTTTCAATGTGCAATTCGAAATCGCGAACAGAACGTGATTGTGATGAGGGGAACTGTCGGGAAAATGGCAGCATGGGATACAGAAGCCTTTCAGCTGACGGCAGCTGTGTCGCAAAAAAGTGCGCAATGCTTCTATCAATAGGATTGGCCCCCTAGCTCACCCTACAGCATCCCTTCCCCTTTTCCTCCTGCTCTCCTGTTCGCATTACCCATCGTTAGCCAATTTTTATTCCTTTTGCTGTTTGTTTATAGCGCGTTTGTGGCCATGTCTGATTAACTGTAAATTTAATTCTCTCATTTTTTTGTGCAGGATAAAGGCAGAAGTCAACTAGTAAATACCCTGTAATTTATATAAAATATCACTGCTCTTCCTGACGGTTGTAACTTAAAACAAGTGTGCATAAATCCCTTTCTATCAAGCATGTCAAATAGTTTCAAATTATTGATATATAGTATCAAATTTACTACGCACTCAATTAAACAATTGTGGGTTGACATTTTCATTGAAGGCATAATTTATTGACAGAAATTCTTGTTTATGTACTAAACTGACTTAAATGGAATTAATTTACTTAATGACAAATACTTGCAATAGAAGGCGTCTATTTGGTATCAAAAATTTGAGTATTTGATTGACCTTTTAAACGAACTGAAGTTCTTAGAATGCCTTAATACTATGTACATCAGCATGAATATCTATATTAATTCATTATAAAGTCATTTATCATTAATTGAATGTTTATTTAAACAAGTATGAAGAGTTAGCTGCTCAACGACCTTGTCTTTAATCTTACGACAAGCGCATCAATAAAGCCAATACTCCCTTAGAGACAATGTATGGGTAGCTTGGACCTGCCCCAATGTATAACAGATTGCGTTTGTTGCAGTTTCCAGATGCATTGGTACAACGCATAATTTCATTAGCCTGAAAATCCATGAATATTGAAAGCTTTATCAAAGCTAAGTGAATACTATTTGAGTATTTTTTGATAAAATTCATTTATATATATATTTTCAAGTTTTCAAAACTTGAATAAAGAGGAAATTTTTTGCTTAAATGCAGCTGTTATTAAATTAGGACAAATGTGCTTAAAATACTGATAAACTGTTTATTGAACTGTATACAATTTGTGGGTTCTGTAGCCTTCTAAAGGACCCAACCCTTTCCAAAGTTTTGTCAACTTTTTTGTCCGTTTCCTTGCATTATCGAACTCAATAAGTTTTCAAGTGCCTTAAATAGGCCAAGTTAACCGTATCTTCCAATAGAACCTCCTCTCATTTAATCGACACAATTGCCAGAAGCAAAGGCAAGTAAAAAACAACAAGATGAGAACGACAGATGGAAAGCCTACACAATTTCATGGCCGATAAGCGGAAAATGTGGCCCCGAAATAAAGGAAAACCGGAAACTCAAAAATTGCACGCGTCGCCGCGGGCTCTTTGAATTACTTGCGAAGCTCCGATAAGCAGACAATGGAAAACTGACAGGGAGAATGAGAAACGGTAAGTAGAAAGTGGGTTGGTTAAGGAAAATCGCCGGATAACAGGTGATGCAAAAAGTTAACGCCCTGCGGTTGCTTTCACATTTTCAAAAAATCTGTTCAATAATAATTAATGCAAGTTTGCAATTAAATGCGTTGAATTCAAATTATGATGATGACCATGACGGATGCACCAACACAAACACATAGCCACAAACTCACACACACACACAGTCAGGCATCCGGACGTTGTTCAGGGACGCCCAAACGAGTCAACTGTACCCATTAAGCAGAGGCGCATCAAAAGGGGATGCAAGTAAAACTTTTATTTAATCATTGTTTAATCATTTGTTTACGTACGGATTGAATAGACAGTGATAGGGAAAATAAACAAATATTTAATAAATAAATTTTGATCAAAATCAATGTAGAGAATATAATATATAAGGAGTTTGCGTCGAGTTCTAAAAGTCCTAAAATTATGCAAAGTTATGACAGTTTGAATTCTTTAAACGTCGAAAGACAAGTCAAGGATTTATAAGTAATGTTTTAGATAGTGATAGGAACCTACTATCAGCTTTGGTACAAAGATGTACATTAATTTTGATGTAGAATCAAAATTGAGACAAATAAATGCTCATTAACAATATTTTACAAGACAAATCGGTTAAGTTATTGACAATAGTTATGAAAACTGAAAATAAATTGAGTAAATGTTAAGGGACAATATATGTTGTAATATTCTATTTATCGAAAAAGGAAGTCAACATTATTTTTATTAGTTAAAAAATTTCTTATTTTCTATTCTTGATATTAATTAAGCTAAGCCTCTGCTTAACTGCATTATTGGCCAGGGCGTTGAGCGGCAGCTGATGATGTTGCCTTTTGTTTCTATCCAGAACAACAGCAACAACAGCAACAAAAGCAATAACAACAGCAGGCAACGCATTTGCAGGCAGTGTTTGAGTCGACAGCATTTCCTTTTTATGATGGCCGCATTTTAATTGAAACTGTTTTCGCAATTTATGAAGCGCATAACTTTAAATGGCACTAAAGTTAATTTCAATGCGGTTGCCGCAACAGCACTGCGAACAAAAGGCAACTCTATAATGCGTCTCTCCCTTCCCCTCACTCGCTATATTTATTTTTCAGACTCTGTCTCTCTTTCGCTCCTGTTTTCTGTCTGTTGCATGCACTGATATTAACAATATAATGGCGGCCATTGAAGAGCGTTGGCAAACAAAAGCTGCCTGCTATGAGAAGCAGCAGCCAACAGCTTGAAGTGCAACTCTGCGGTGCAATATCGAGTGCATTCTCTACCCTATAAAAGTACTCATAGTATATGCTTGTATAATATTGTAGAGGAAACTTGGATGATGTCGTGGGTATCGAAATCCCATTCACAGTTCAATGGCCTGTCATGCAATTAAACCGTTAAATAATTGCCTGTAAATGTCACTTTAGTTAAAACATGAATTAAGTACCAGCCACAACTACGACTACAACTACAACTACAACTACAGCTATAATAATAATAATGAACAATAAATAGGACACTTTTATGAGTCTGATAAAAGTTAACGAATACGTTTACGAATTCGCATTTAAATGGTATTTTAATCGATGTTAACTCATAATTATAATGTGATTGTCACGAATTAAAACGACAGAAAATTATTTATACGAGTATAGCGAATGTCCTCTAACCGAATGCAACTGACAAAGCGTACACTACACTGCAGAGCTACACTGAAAAAAAACATCAAGGATCTTATAGATGTTCGCGTATCTGCAAAATAATACAAATTAAAAAGTAATTGATTTATTTCTAATCTTGTGTTTCTCTGTCACAGTAAATAATTATCGTAAGTAATCAGTTTCTAAGTTAAATTTAAAATATGATTATTTCCATATTTTGAGAACAAATTTAAAATATCATTGTGTTAAGTTTTCGATTTTTTTAATTAACAATTATTGTGACACTTCTAAATAAGATAAATTATTGAATATCAAATATACGAGTATGTTTCCTCAAACTAAAACTTTTTGATTGAAAACCTTTTAATTGCGTATTTTCCCCAGTGTAAGTACTTAATGTGAGTGCATAAGAGCTGGTTGTACAATGCTAAACATATATAACATAACCAATCTATAGCCCTCTATTTACGTTCATTTCCAATTGCCTTAACTGATAGTTGTGCTCATTAGGCCACGTTCGATCAATTTTTGGTCAAAAATCAATTTGAAATATTGGCTATTTCGTGTGTCTCGCTTGAACCACATAAATTTTGACTAGCCTTCCCATCCGGACAATGCCTAATTACCGTAATGAGTTTTTGGATTTGTGCTTTTATTGGCTCAAGTGGTGGAAAATGGGAAAGTGGGCTTTAAATGCTGCTCCACTTGGAAATTAGAAACTTATGTTTATGTCGAAAATCTGAAATTTATGAGCCAACGCCACAAAACTTTTTTGGATAAATTTTGCCAAAAAAGCAGGGGGAAAAGAGAGGCTTGAACTTTGCTAGAAAGTGTAGGGAAAAGTTTGGCAAGGATAAGGCCTGGCAATTAGCTGAAAGGTGGTTTAATTATAAGTGGAATAAAACTTAAAGATACGCATATCAAGCTAATGGTAAAAGCATACTATGTATACTGAAACCATAGGATCAATACGGCTGAACTGTAAGCTACTTAATGGCAACGTATTTGCAGGCAAGCAGCATTTTGGTCAACTGTTTACCAATTATGCAGAGCTTTCAGAGCACTGGACACACGCCCACTTTACGCAATTGGCCACATCAAAGTCAGGCAGAGACTCAGGTTGTCAGGTGAATGTCATCGGCAGGAGAAGTGACTGCAGGAGGTCCCCTAATTGAGGGGATGTCGTTGAGGTGTTGATTATATTGGAAAGCGTGCAATTTTGACGAGATGAAGCCCACTTGCCACGCCCATTAACCCGACAGTCCGACAAATCAAGGCAGCCCCCAAACAGGCGTGCGACTAATTGCTACTTAATGGACACCTGCTGCTGTCAAGGTGTAATATCTGTCAGGGATATTATTGCATCTTCAGGAGTAGTTAAGAGCTCGCACTCTATGCTTTGTGAATTTGCTGGAATTATTCAATAACTGTTACATTCGCTTAACCAAGCTGAAACCTGACTCATACAATCAACATTTTGGAATTTAATGCGTTGTGTTTGACCCTGCCCCGGTTCAATATAGTCAAAAGAAGGGTCGGGAAGAATAGGGAAGGTCAGAGATTAGGGCGTGTTGTGTCGTTTGTGCGTTTGCTCTATTGTTGTCTGCACTTGTTTTGTTGTGAAAAGAATGCACAGACACGAAATTAATCTCCTGTGGTTTTGGCACACAGTTCGTTGAGACTTGAGAGACGAGGTGAAACGTGGTTGGACAACACTGCGTATGTGTAATGCGTCTCATGTTGCCCAGTCACCTATTCATGTAGCTTACGAGTGAAACGGTGAAAAAAGCAAAAGCTAAATTAAATTTTCGCATTGTGAGCAGAGAAAAGTATTTTTTTTTTTCTTTTACATAGAGGATGGTAGAGAATAGACACGTAGACGGACTGCTAGACAGGGCCAGGTTGGTAAAGCTGAGCCGTATTAAGCTGATTTGCTTGGCTCTCTGAGTATGGTTTAGGTTGCCGCATTGCAACTTTTAGCCAACAATTTTTGCCCACATTGCGTATACGACGCGTGCAACGCTCGGAATTATTTAGCATTAGCCACCGCAGTAGTTAATTTTAATACAAAATTTTAATTAAGCGGATGTTGAACGGGTCGGAACATGGCTTAACACAGTGCATCTGCAAAACGTTGTTTGGGATTGTGGGAAAAAAGTTTGCATTATAGCCATATAGCCAATATATGTATATGCATTCCATGGCAGCCAATTGGCCAAGTTATTAAAACTTTTTGACCAATACCGGGATCATTGAGAGCATCGAACATAGTTCAATGTCTGACAGCCGTTGGTCCAATAAGTACAAAAGTCAAGTCACACAACATTAACTTGAACTATGGCAAACTTTTGACTTTGACGGCGATGCCAAGGAATCTTTTAGCCAAAATCAAGTTTTGCCAGCCTTTTCCCGTCTCGCAGCCCATCAAAAGAAAACTTTTCGAAAAGCTATTTTTGACTGCGGTCAACTAAACATACACAAAGTGGTAAAAAGAAGCGTCTTGGTAAGTCAAACCCCAAACAAAACTGTCGCAGAAGACGACAAAACTTCATCCTGATGCGGTCAGATTCAATTAGATGCCCCCAGTCCGTGACTAACTTGCAACATGAACTTGCCACCAAAGCAAACGAACATTTTTGAGACGAGGCATTTGATTAGGAGGCGTCTTGAATTCCAGACAGAATTCAAAGCCCGAATTTAGCATTCTGCTTAGACGAATGGTCAAGTTAAGATGACATGCCACAGTTTGTTGTTGTTGTTGCTGCTATTTTGCATTTGCGCCCACAAATAGCTGCAGGCAAGCGACATCTACTGTTGTTGTAGTTGTTGTTGTTGTTTCACATTATTAAAGATGCATAGTTTGAAATATTCAATCAACTTCGGGGCAGCAACTGACTGCCTTGAAATTGGCAGCAACGTTGTTGTGTTGATTTATGCAACGTTGACGTTGACGCAGACTTTGACGTTGACGTTGACGCTGTGGCAAGTTGCATTTGGTCTCGATGCCTCGATGCTTGATGGACGTTGGACTCTGGACGGTAATCGAATGGTTGCCCTATTCGACTGTTGGGCGGTTCAGCCTGTGGCTGCCGTTTGCCTTTTACCAGTTAGGGCAACAGCGGCATAAGCAAATATTTTGTGGCCATTTCTCTATGACTGCCACTGCCACTGCCACATCCACAATATTGTTGCAACAGCTCCTGTGCTGCTGTTGCTGTTGCTGCTGCTTTGTCGTGTGTGTCCTGCAGGCATTCAATTATGTTTTGTCGGCAAGTCGAACCCCGTCTGACTGAATGGCAATTTCGAGGCTCACGCCACACAGTCTGAGATGTCACAGAGTGCAGTTGTATGTGTGTACACTGAAAAAAAAGATCAACTTCTAAAATCAAGAACATTCATCATAAATACTTTGTTCTTAAAATTCGATTTTTTTAAGATTACTAAAATTACTAAAAATAAGATTATTAATCTACAAATCCTCAAATCTTAAAATAAGAATAAAAATATTAAGTTGTTAGGAAGTATAAATATGTACTATTTAGTATCAAACAATTGGTGGTCCCGTGGTTAGAGAGAGCACTAGGCGACTAGGCAGTAGGCGACGGTTCGAAACCCACTTGAGTTACAATTTAAAATAACATTTATAAAACTATTATGATAAAATAATATGTATATAAATCAAGATTTAAAAAAATTAAATATTATTAATGTGAAAAATAATAAAAAATTTTTTTACCTTTTGATTTTAAATGTAAAAACATTAATTCTTAATATAAGAACTTGTTTTTTTTTTTAAATATTCTTAAAACTAAGATATGATCTCTTAATTTGAGAATTTCATGCTCTCGACGCATTCTTTAGAAAAAAAATCTTAGATCTGAGTCCAAAATCTAGATTTTAGAACATTTTTTTTTATCAGTGTACATGTGTGCATGTGCATGTGAATGTGTGTGTGTGTATGCGAGTTAATTTGTTATTCAAATTTGTGTGTTATATATTGTTATTACCATGAAAATTGTTGTTGCTGTTGCAGTTGTTGTTGCTGTTGCTGCACCCAGGGAGAGTGCATTGGCCGACAGTTGAACGTTGTTGCTGGCAACCAAGTGACATGACAAGGCGATTTTCTCGAAAGAAAACTCAACATTTTCCCCAGATACTCGTATCCTTAATATTTTTACTGTCTTTGGCATTCGATTTAAAATTATTATTGTATAAGCTTTTAAGCTTTTATAAACATTTTTGCCATTTATAATTTATCTATTTGGCATTTTAGACATTTTGTAATCGTCAAATATTATTTAAACTACATAAATAAGAAAATAAATTGACTTAATAAATAAACGGAAAATGTAGATGCCTTAAGTGACTTTTATTAATTTTATAAATATGGAAATATATTATTTTTCGATAGAGAATAGTTAAAATATTTCTATATAACTGTGCAGAATTGTGGCTTTAATTTGTTGCATTTGATACACAAAAATGTAAATTATATCAAACTTATTTTAAATTCCAAGTTAAATTCTGGGAGTTGCATATTTTACTTCAATCAAATTCTATTGTAACTTAAGACAGTGTGTGTTTTGATTGGGTAAAAAGTCAACAGTTTTAGTTTAAAGCTGAATGAAATGTAACAGACTTATTTAAATTTTAGAGAGGCTTTGAAGCTTACTAATGTGCATTTCACTATATTCGTCTGTATAAATCTAAGCCCGAGTCATATCATAAATACATAAGCAACAAATCCTTCTTATCGCCGCCAATTTATGGACAATACTTTAATAAATGAAACCGTTAATTAACTAGCTGGCTGGCTGTTCAGTACATTCCCCGAGTGGCTCAATCATTCACCCTGACACCTGGCCAACAAGAATAACAACAACAACATCAACAAAAGGAAACCCTAGAAAACGGCTCTCCCCTCACCACGCCCCTTCGCCTTCATGCTTAACCGAACTCGAGCTAAACTATTAAGGATTAAAGCTTAACTGTCTGGTTATGCGTCTGGGCAAGTACCGTGTTTCGGGCTCTGAATTCTCAGTTCTCAGTTAACTGGGTCTGGGTCTGGCAGTTGTCTAGCCCGTGTAGTCTGGCAGACCCCAGCGGGGAAGCACCCACTCAATAAGGTAAAAATGCGAGGCTAAGCGGATTAATTTGTTGATGTGTTGGTCAATGAAAATAAAGAGAAAAAAAGCAACGACGAAAAACACAAGACGAGCTGAATTGAAATGAAAAACCAGTAGTAAATGCAGAACGAAATCCAATAATAATTATCGAGTCACATTCAAGTTGATAGAAAAGAAGAGAGAAAAGGTGAGAAGGTGTGGGGGGAAATTTACACAACAAAAGCAACCGCGACTTTTCCAGCTGTCAGCATTAATTAAAATGTTTTCATATATCAACAACAGGCAACGGCAGAGTTCTAACACCTATTGAAAACAAACTCGAATACGGGGCGGAAATGTCTTTAGAAATCGGAATCAAAACACGAACAGAAAAACGACATGGTATAAAAATGTCAAATCCCTCCCCCACCCCTCATTCCCTCACAACTCCCACTACCCACACCACTGTCAAATCCGAAATGCCGAAAGAGTTGGGAGAGATTTTTGAATTTATTTTGGGCATTGAATTTGTCGGCATGTCGCAGCGGGATAATTTTTTAATTTCTGCTCCATTGGCTGGAAATCATATGAATTATTTCCAAATTTTCCCTACTTCAAAAAAGTTAGCTTTTTCCCTCTTTTTAAATCAGTTTATTTGTCACTTTGCCAGATTGCGACTAATTCGAATTCAATTTAATTGGTTAGTTAGTCAAATTATTAATAATGCAATACCAATACAAAATTAAACAGCAGACAGGAACAACAAAAATTGCCACTTGTTTTAAACAAAAGTGCATTCAACTTTGCGGGTCAATAAAAGTGTTAAGCCGACGACTTTTGATAAGACCTTTTGGCAAAAACTTTTTATACCCTTTAGGAATCAATTACATTCAATTGAGTCCTACAGCCTGACGAAAATTCGAAAATATTATGTTTGTTATTTGATTTTTTCCTTTAAATATATAAAAAAGAAATGTATTTACTAAAATTTTATAAATTTAAACAATTAAAAAACTTCTTTTTAATATTATGTACTTAAAAGTGAAGCTTCAAATTAATTTAATCTAAAAATGTCAGTGGATCGTGCAATTAAACTATGTTTTTACAACTAAAAAAAAAGTAACTTAATAAATAAATAATTACATTCCCAATTTTGTAATAAATTGAAAACATTTTAATTTTAAAATAAATAAAATAACGCAAAGTTCCACAAGAATCTACAGAGTATTTCTCAGTCGTTTACTCTCTTTTAAGAGTTACAATTGCAAGTTTTGGGACACAATGTCAAGTGGTCGACAGGTTAAATGGCGAAGCGGAAGCTGTCAATGAATAATTGAAAATCAGCATTCGACTTTTTTCGGTGGTAATTAAAAAAAACTTTTTCAATATGCTTTTCCCGCTGACAATATTCGTTTTTTTTTTTAGCTATTGTCAACCGCGCCGCTAATTGTTAGGAAGGTACAGGCGAGAGGCAGACAGAGAAAGAGAGAGGGAGACAGTTAGCAGTTAAGAGGAATTCCTTGACTGACGTAATTAAAAAGCCGTCAAGTGTTTGGAGTTTGGAGTTGTATGGAGTTCGTAATGTGCAATTGATGCGACAGGCCGTTAACTGCACTCCGGAGTAACACGAGAGTAGTAGATGCTCCTACTCCGGATGTCTCCAGTTTTCTAATTAAATAAGCCAACGGCCAATGCAGCGTCGCATTTGTCTTGAGTGTCCGACAATTGTGTGACTTATGATAACTGCAGCAAATAAGAGAGAGCGAGATAAAGAGAGGAAGAGACAGCGACAAATACTCGGACCTCCATTTAAACTCCATTCCGAACTCCAACCCGAACTCGAAAATGAAAACGAACCCAAAACGCGTCGCATTCATCTTAAGTTGCAGCTGTAGATGGGTTGGGGCATAGTTCGGACCAGTTGGGGGCAAGATTTATGAGGTAAAAGCAATTAGAAAGTGGCATCAACAAGCGATTGCAGTGGGGCACTATTAATAACGTTTAAGAGATGTTGCAACAGGGGCAAACGAGATGCTTCATCTGCAGTCAAAGGAAAGGATTTCAACATAAATAATAGCAGCTTGTTAAAGGACAAAAAAGAAAACTCAGTTAATTTATTTTTAAGAAAAAAATCTTTATTTATACAAATACTTTTAATTTCGTTGTGCCACCTTTTAGTTTTTCGTATTGTCCGATTTCTCAAACTCCTTTAAGAGCTCCTGCAATAAGTCCAGTTCATTCTTAATAAAGTCCAATTGGCCTTCCATATTGTGACGGTTTATATCGGGCGTAACATCTACAATTCAATAAAATGTTTAGCTTAAAGTAATTTAAAGAAAAGTAGCTTACCCCTTCGTCGACATAACATATAGTACAAGGAATGCACTGCATCTATATTACGCTGTTTTTCCATATAATGAGCGGCTATCACATCCTTAGTTGCCGCCAGTATTTTCTCCCATTTGAAGCAGAGAGCTTGGGATTCGGTATAAGACCTTTGCACAAAAGACAAGTCATTCTTTAGGCCCAACACGGTGAGAGCTGCCTCGCTTGTGATCTTTACCATGTGCTGACGCATCTGCTCGATTTCTTGGAGCTTCTTATTTTCCAGCTCACTGATTTCCACCTGAGCGAGCACTATAAGAAAAGAATAACTCAAATAACTGAATAAGAAGCGACTTTTTCAGACCCACTCAGCGCATCGCAACGATCCATGCAATCCTTGGGAGAGACGAATATGTCCGACACTTTCACGACCTCATCGAGCACCTTCTCGTAGGGCTGCAGTTCCTCGACAGTTGCCTTGAGGGCTTCGCGAAATGTCGTCAGCTCGTCAATCGAGGTCTTGATGTTCTTGATATCCTTGCTAAGCTCCTCGTGTAGCTGTGACTCATCGTTGATCGCCTTCTCAGCGAGTCTTTTCTTATCGGAACAATCCTTAATAAAACTGTTCACATCGATGAAGCGTTGCCTCAGCTTCTCCTGCGTCCTGTACATTTCCCTCACTCGCTCGGAATTCACTAGTGACTGCTGCTTACAATTATCGAGCATTTCCTCTTGCAACTTCAACATCTTCTCATGCTCTCGGGTATTATGGATATAGAGTAACTCGACGGAGTCCCCAGCGCTCTCCGGATTTGGCGGTTTCCTTTGGAGACACAATTGGTTAAATATGAACTTAGGAAATGTCTCTGATTTTGTCACTTACACAAAGAACTTTTGCTGCGCCTTGGACATTAGATAATCCCCCACTGCCACCTCGGGCCGCATGTCCAGATTGCCCAGGACATCGATAGTTTTGGTTGGCTTTATGCGTGGCATTTCGAAAGTTATGGATAAAGAGCTACGAAAACTCAACGCAACTCAAGAAAAATCAAATATATAACAATAACTCCTACAACAGCGTTTGTTTTACAAGTGTTTGTTTAATAAATAACGAAGCTTGTAACATTTTCAACCAAGTAAACTTTGTTTTTTTTTTGCACGGAACTTTGGTTGTCTAGGCAATCGACGGTTTATGGCAACGATTGTTTGTAACTTTCATAAATGGGTGGAATAACATCCAATACTTAACATCAAGTTCGTTCTTAACAGCTATTAAATCTAACGTTTGAAATAACTAACAGCACTTCTTTTCTATAAAACTGATATGCGAGTAACAGAACTTATGTTAAAAGAAAAATGTATATTGGTATTTATAAAAATCTAACATATTTTTTTTAGATTAAAACAGAATATATTCTGTATTAAAATTTTGTTCGTTTAGAAAATTGTTTTATTTTTCGACTTTCGAAGCCGTGGATAGTAAGGGTCCCAACTTTGAAATTCTAAAAATTCAATATTTTAAATTGCAATTTCATACTCTGTAATAAATTTATTCTATTCACATTGGTTTTATAAATTGCACAAGTTCTTTAAAGAATATCATTCAATACTCAGTTTATGGAATATAATCTATTTTAAATGAGAATTGCTGAGTATATGCTGTCACATATACTGAATCAGTTTACACTTCACATTCACATTCAGTCAGTAGCAAAAGGATTCCATCAAAAGCTCATATTATATTTCTTAAGCAAAGTGCGATAATCAAAAGGAAAAACAATGCCACGTCGTAAGCCAACCTTTAAGACCGATGTCATCGGCAACTTGGATCTGAATCCCGAGGAGGCTGTGGGCGAGTATCTGCTCTCTCGCCAGCAGGAGCGTTTCTTCGTGTAAGTTGATGGATTATTCTCGACTGTCTGAATATTAAAAGCAGAGGTTAATTAACAGGAAGCCACCCAACTGGGACTCGGCAGGTGACTCGGTGGAGATGCTTTACATAGAGAATGCTCGAGAAAATGATGCCATGGTGGTGTTGCAACGTCAGTTGCTTGAGGATGCACAACGTCAATCAGAACTCAATCATCAACGTATTGCCCAAATGTATCGGATGCAGGAGCGTCTAAGAAAACGCTTCATCGAGGTGAATGGTTTTATCAAGGACTGTGCGGACAAGAAACGCACTGCTGAGAAGATCATACGAGAAGAAGAAGGACTCCATGATGAGCTGACCAGGGGAATTGATGAATACAAGAGATCCATCAGCGAGTTGAACACCTTTCGCGATGATCTCAAGGAGACTGTGCGCCAGTTTCAGCCCTATGAGAGAGTCCTGGATGATGTCGTCAAGATCTCGGACATATTTGTCTCTCCCAAGGATTGCATTGATCGCTGTGATGCCCTAAGTAAGTTTCTTCTTCTTAATTTTTTAATTTTATTAACCCCTTTTTTCTAGTGCTCGCCCAAGTCGAGATCAATGAGCTGAAGAACACAAAGCTCTTGGAGATCGAGGAAATGCGTCAGCGCATGGTGAAGATCACAAGTGAGGCAGCTCTCACTGTGCTGGGTCTAAAGAACGATCTGGCCAAACTAGAACGATCCTACAATCAAGCACGTGCCCTTGGCCTCAAATGGGAAAAAACTTTATCCCTTTGCAAGGACACCATAGTCAGCAACGACTTGGACAAGGAACGTACTCTTGATGGCATCCAAATTATATATCGCATGTTATGCAAGCGTCGTGGTAAGCTCAAAGAGATACTTTTTAAGAGTATACAAATCCAAAGACATAAATCTTTAATCAGATATTGATGTCAACTATAATCGACGTGAAGTGGAAAAGTGTCTTGACTTTATCAAGCGTGAAGTGGAGCTTATGAATTCTGTTCTACGTGAAATGGAGAGGGGTGCTCAGAAGGGTGGCAAGTCCGCTAATCAAGAAGGAGCACTCTGCAATTAATACTCAAGAATTAACAAAGTTGTATGAATAAACAAAAAGCTGAATTAAATTTTAGCTTGATAGTCAGCTTATATGTTATTTTATTGAAATATTTTCTACACGTATGTATTTCAGTGTTTCTATTATCTTCCCTCTCTTTGAAAATGTTTTGAATATTATTTTGCTGCCTAGCACTTACCAACTTTTCTGACATATTATACTAACCCTTAAGTGACTCCCGAAACATATGTTTCCGTCTCATAAATTTTGGCTTAAGCCCAACGAAATCAAATGAAATTCGATAAAAAAAATAAAATAGAAGAAATAAAATAAAATCAAACCCACACACATGGAGGAAATTTAGACAAGTTCTCAAGTGGCAGTTGATAGGGGAAAGAAGATAAGGGAACTCTTCAAATAGAGTGATGGGGCTGAAACTGGGCAAATAAACTGTACGTTCGACAAATCGAATCTATCGAATCTTTCCATTCAATTGCCAATTGGATGCTATGACCAGAGATAATCCAACTTAAGCAGAGATAATTCTTTTATACGAACATTTTGATTTCGATTTCTTTACTCGCATTTACAAAAGGACGAACTGAACTAGCAACTAATTTCATGACGACACTGCCACGCCCACTTGAATAGAACTTCCCAACTAGAAGAGATTGAGAGAGAGATAGAGATAGAGATAGAGATAGAGGGGTGTGTCGTTTGTCTTTATTCAATTTACTTTATTTGATTTGCGACTTTTGCCGATATCAACTGGAGAAGTAAGATGAGAAAACGGGAAAAGGGCCTAAATATCAAATCAAATTTGCTTGCAGCAAAATAAAATGCAAAGAAATTTATTTTAGTCGAAGAAAAAATATATATATATATATTCTCGTAGTTGGCAAAGTCAACGTTATTTTATTTAAATGCCGCCATTTGACCGCCCCCAAGTGCCACCCGGAGAGGGGAGAGGTTCGTTCCGGTTTGTGGTCCTGGTGCGTGTTGCATACCCAGGAAACTTGCTCCTGAAAAGAGAAGGGTAAAACGGAGGGGGCAGCAATTACATTAAGTCTGAAATAGTTTCAGTTCTGCCCTCTTTTTATGTTTGTATCTCCTGTTGTCGCATTTCGGCAAATTTATCTATGCACTTAAGATTTGTTGCCTGTCATTTAAATAATTGAAAGTGTTTCAATTGTCGGAATTGAAGTTTAACTTGGTAGACCAAGGAAAAATACTAGTGAAATAAATTCTAGGTGCTAGTCTTTTTCCGATGGAAAAGTGTGTGACAAATATTGACATTTGACATTTTCACAAGTTGTTGCCATCGCCATGTTGATGTCAATAAAGCCTAATGGCATTTCTAGTTAATCCTTTAATTGCATTACATTTCACAGTCTGCAAATTATATAATAAGCTACTCGCACATTGAATTGTAGTTGACAAAGCGTGAGAGAATTACGAGACAGTAATTAGCATGGGTTGACAGAGAAATTGTCACTTCAAATACGGTAAATAATATAATGTGACATCACCAACTACGTAACTACGATACTTGTAATTTTAATTATCTACAAATATAAACTTAAATACACTATTATTGTCATGGTTTTATTTTTAAATTTAAAAAACCTATTTTAATAATTCTTTTTTTATTTTAATTTTAATATATTAAATTATTTATACTAATTTTCTTTATACTTTCTATCCTAGCTAATGAGTTCATTGACCTTCAAGATATTAAATAAAAGTAATGTTAGTTTTAGATTGCTGTAGTATGTTTTAGCAGTTTATCAACTCACACACAGTTTTCTGTCCTATAAAATCTATTCCTCAAATACACAGAAGACTTTTCCTTATTAAGTAGTTCGTAAAACTTTTCTAGCCACACACGATTCGGTTTCCTTTTAATTTTTTGCATAGTAGACGAAACACTTAATTTAACTTTAGAAGTTCTTAATGTGCCGTCCAGACAGTTGAGGTGAGAGTATGGAGAAAGGAAGGAAGAGAGGAAAGCTGACCCTAAGAAGGCGGAGCAACAAATGGCAATTAGAGAAACAATTCAAAGCAATTGTAGGACTCAAACAGCAGCAAAATAAAGAGAAAGACGCCATATTCAACTGGAAAGAGTGTTCGACTTTGAATTACTCTGTAAAAAATATAACAACAACATTGTATAATTTTGTTATACAGCTTTGAACTGAGATAAATATTTTTAAAATAATAAATTGAGATACAGAGATTATTTTATTGTATACCTACTACATTAAATAAGTGTATCATATTCTTGACTTGTGTTATTTGTTTATTATTAATTTCTATTTAAATACTATTAATTTAAAAAAATCCATTTGCTTTTTTTAGTATTTTTAATGTTCATTCAATTAGATTTTTCTTTACTTATTTCCGGTTTTTATAAAGAGTTATGATACCTATTCTGATTTCTAAATCGTTACAGGGTATTTAAAAAGAAGTCGCAATTAAAGGACACTTGAAGTGTAAGTCAACTTAAAGTCAGTTTAAAGTGAAGGCTCATTGAGCGACAGACGCAACGGTAACTGTAATAAATGTCATAAGATTACCGCAACAACAACAGCAAGATGAGGTACATGCAACATCTACAAAAAAGCAAAGGAGCAACAAGAAGGCTTCAACTTGATTAATACTATAACACATGATTTATTATGCCTGTCAATCGGCAGGCAGGCAGAGAGTGAGGAAGTCAGAGAGTCAGGAAGTCGGGGAGTTGGGGATGGCAGGAAAAGCGCATTATGAAAGCTGATGGAGGCGCTTGAGGCAGAGATTGGAATCGGAATCAGAATCAGAATCGGAATCGCTTTGCCGTGCACCGTGGCCTGTGATAAGATGGCAAATCGGCTTAAGACCCGGCTCCTGACACCATATTCCCTCTTGCCATCCCGTTGCGTCCTTTGGCAAGACAAGAAGACACAACAACATGAATCGTCATCATCAATTCAGTCAGCGACATTAATATCCTCGGTGGGGCGGAGTCCAAAGCTGTCGTCTGACATTTGTGACACCTGCATTGATTTGTCTTCCTTGTTTTCCTCCACTGCTCTCTCTCTCTCTGTGTGTGCCCAGCTAAGTTGCGAGCCAAGTTGCTCCTTTAAAAGCCACCTGCTCGTCCATTGACTGAGTGCCTTTCATGTCTTACAAATGCCTTTTTTATGCCCCAATGTTGGTTGCGGTTTTGTGTGTGTATGTGTGTGGGGGGTACGCAACATAAACCTCCAACTCTCTACTTTTCAGCTTGATGGTAGCGAGTGGCCCATTAGTGCCAGGTTCTAATGGCCTAGACGACATGGCGCTGCAATTACTGCACCCCACCTAAAATGTGACTCAAAGTAGACTCAGAGCAACTAGTACGGTACACTCATTCGCACTCATTCGCACTCATTCTACTCAGTAAGTACCTTCACATAGTTGATAATTTATTCATTTGCTGGCGACGTCGACAACAACATTTATGGTCCTCAGTTACCGCAGTTGCTCAAAGTTAACCACACACAACGACACACACACACACACACACACACACATCCGCTATCTACATCTCTACATATGATGAGAGACAGAGAGAGAAGTACAGATAGAGAGAGAGAGCGATAAAGCTGATGACTTTCAGCTACCCTTAATGACTTCATTAGAGTTTCACTACAGCAACCCCTTCGACTCTCAACAATGCTCGCAATCAACTCGACTATCTTAAATCCCCCTGATCCCGGTTCCCTCATTCCTCATTCCTCCCAGACTCGTACGAGTATGGCTTGAAAAATTTCTCTAAATTTTTAATTTGATTGCCAGGCGTCAAAAGCAACAGCTCAGACAATTGAGAAATATGTTCGGATACTTCTTATATATAACAGTTCAACAGCTGTGCTTCAACTATAGGTTTTTCCCTAGCCCAACCCCTTTTTCCCGAGATATTCTCAATTGAATCGCAATACCCTTTGTTGGACCTCAGCCTCTATGAGTATTTAACGTGGCACTTTGTAAGCCAACGCAGTTTTTTCATATCATTGTTAAGCCCTATTTATAGGGCGGGGCGTTGGAGGGAGGGGACAGTTTAAAGACTTCGCACAACTGTTGTAAAAATTGGAATTGTAAATTTTTACACTTATCAGGAGGCATTTTGTTGGCTTTTATTGAACCGAATTGCCGGGCATATGTGCGCCTTTTGCTGTCTTGATTACGATTTGCATAAAATCATCATTGAGATCGGGAAATTATGTTCGGTTTTTACGGCTATTGAACCGGATTTAAAGGAAGTGAAATGTTGCCGTTTATGGAATCTTTTGTAATTCAAAAAAATGGGTTGTTTTCAAGGGCTTCAAGGATGGCAAATGAGAGTTACGAGGGCTAAGCATAGATGACAACCCGAAATTTATTATACCAAATTATTGCCTGTGAGGTATGTAAATTGGAGCGAAATTTGACCTTTTATCTACCCAAGTAATTCTTTGAGAAACCGAATGGTACTTAAGAAATTGAGATAATGTTCGCTGGGATGGGATTCGCTGAAAAAATAGAAACCAAAAATTACTGAGCAAATAAAGGATTAATTTGTTACTGATTAAAGCTCAAATGCTTCAAAAATCGCTGACAGTTGGTTGGAAATATATATGTATAAAACAAAACATTAAATTACAAGTCAGTGCTGTCAGGCATTTTAAAGATTGAAAATAGAACTCAAGAAACTGAAAACCCTTCTCAATGAGTTAATTGACAAGATAAAAAAAACATTCCTTTGCTATAAATTATAAAGAGTGAGACAGTGTTGCCACTTAGTTGCAAAAAAGTACAGTTACCCCAATTATGTTGGAATACAAGACTTAACTGATCCAATTAATCGATTAAAAAGATTGCAAACTTAAATTTAATTATCTCAGCCGTTAACCCGCTTAATCACTCGCACTAGACAGGCCATATATTTGAGGACAGATAGCCAGATTAGTTGCCAGACAACAGCTTCTGAGAGCGGATGATAGAATGAAGCGAAAGTATCTAGAAAAGGTTCAATGGGCCTTCATCCCTCGCCCAGGGGCTCTGTTGTGGGGCGTGTAAACATTTATAAATATTGACAACTTAAAGTGAAGTTTATAAGTGACACGAGGCACGCCCCACAAAAAAGGAAGCATTTTAGGCAAGGCAACAACAACAACAATAATAACAACAACAACAACAACAAGAGAAACACTTGTGGTCAAAGTTGAAAGCCTATTTGATGGTTACCTCATGACAGACAGGGCAGGATGGGCAGCAATGGAGGGTTGGGTAATAAAGTCCGCTACTTGAAACTGTCAGAAGTAGGAGTAAGTGCGTGTGGCAGCAACAGTGAGAGATAGAGAGAGAGAGATAGAGAGAGAGAGAGTGGTAGAGAGTATATAGAAATGAAGGAGATGACTTGATGAAAATATTGACAAAGCAATTTGCTTGTCAGACAATTAAGCGCCTAATTGGATGAATGCACGACCACGTGGTAAGTGTATCTAAAACAGGATTGACAGAGAAATAAAGAGAATGATAGAAAGTGAGAGAAGGAGAGAGATAGAAAGAGAGCGAGAGACCGGAAATTGTACTTAAATTTAAACAAGTCTTATCCCATTTTGCCTACAACTCGAGAGGGTTTAGAATTTATATGCAATAAGAGAGGAAGAAAGATATCCAGAGACAAGTGAAGCAATAATCACAGGGCCATAAATTCCAAGTGCTACCAAAAGAGTCGGCAGTTTTTAATATATAACTCAGAGAGATATGCCAGAGGAATGACAGCTGTATGGCAACGGATCTGGACAGTTTGCTCTGACACTTTGTCATGAAACAGCAAGAGAAACAGAAACAGATACAGAAACAGAAACAACGTCGACAGAAGATGCAAAAATATACAAATATTTCAAGTGCGTTAACATGATGGCAACAACAGGGGGTAGTAGGGGAAAGGAGTGGAAAGCAGAGTCCAACAGCTTCAAGGATTGCACAGATATGCATGGCTGGAGAGGATTTGTAGCCAAAGATAAGTGAAATGTAATTCAAGCTGGCAGTGAAAGTGCCTGCAGGCTGTTTAAACACGAACAGAGGGGTTGAGAGGGGTACGTGAGGGGGGAAGGGGGTCACTAAGTGGACTGCATCGCGTTGCAAGATAGCTGCATTAGAGGCTATCAAAACGCCATTCAAGTCGGAATCTATAGAAAACTGTAATCAAGTCGTTGGCTCCACCAAGTGGGTCAGGCAAATAAATGCGACAAAGGGGAAGGAGAAGAAGAAGGAGGAGGGGGTATATGTCATGTATGTGTGTGGCATGAACATGGCATGTGTATTTGCAATGCAACGCAGTTTCCATTCAAACTTCTGCTCTCTACATCTTCTTTCACACTTTTTCACAAATTGTCACCATTTGCTGAGCTCAAGTCGTTTCACTTCAGATTTCTCCGTCGCCCCCCTTCTTTTCCACCCTTAACCCTATAGATATACCTACATGTGTGGGATAAATGGAGGACATGCCTCGATGCTTCTCAAAGCGTTTCACATTTACATACATTTTCTCTAGCTTGTGATTTATGTCCTGCAATTGACATGAAATTTTTCGGTTGTCAAAGTGATGAACTGACAGTTTACCTTTGGAATTACGTATGTGACAGACTCACTTTAATACAGCCAATTTGGAAAGTGGCTTTAAGCCACTTCGCATTATGCGCACCGCCAAACCACTGAAACCACACTCGCTATGCTTGAAAGCATCCAAAAACTTAATTACTCTCTGGTCAGTCGCTGGTTGAGAGTAGTCCCCAACTGGGGCAACATTCGCCTCATGATTGGCCCCTTCACACCTCATAAAGACCACAATAATAAACGCAATTTGGGCAGAAATCCAATTAAATGCCCCAGGCCAAATGAGTGCCACTCGCCACAGTCGCCACAAAGTCCATAGTATCCACAGTCGCACTCAAGATATTTCTTGATTGCTGCAAATAAAACACTAAACCACAACGACAACTTTCGCCGACAACATCATCGATGTCTATGAGGATAATAACCAGCTGGATAAATTTCATACACTCCGCAAAAAGATGACCTCCTTTGAAGTTCTTTTTTATGACAAGTCTGTAGTAGAAATGTGAGAGCTGAGTTTAGAATCAGAGTTTAAGATTTGATTCGAACCAAAGACACTATCAAATCTTCTTTAAACAAAAATCTGATAAATTCAGGGAGTTAAAATATTGATTATTTTATTATTTTTAAAGAATAAATCATTTATGTAAATTATGTAACTTAAAAGCACGGAAGCTATACCAATATTGTCCTTTTTTATTAATTTGCTGACAATATAATAATTAATTTTAAGTTACTATATACTTTAAAACTAATACATTAATCATTGTTTTACAGCAATAAATAGAACTCATAAATAAATTATTAAAAATTTTTTGTTAAAAAAAAATATTGTATATTTTTTTATTTGTAAAGTATAACTACAAAGTATTCATTATTTTGTCAGTAAATCAATAAAAATTACAAATATGTGCAGTTCCTGAGTAAATTAATTATGTAATTATTTGCAAAAAA
The DNA here is from genome assembly GCA_035045575.1 of Drosophila falleni. Taxonomy (NCBI): domain Eukaryota; kingdom Metazoa; phylum Arthropoda; class Insecta; order Diptera; family Drosophilidae; genus Drosophila; species Drosophila falleni. The sequence goes on along the minus strand of JAWNOV010000111.1, from coordinate 384,212 downwards.
CAATATTATACAGTCAATCTTTCAGTTATACCTTAAAAGTCCAGTGATTGTTGTTTACTTAAAAATTGTGTGCCTGACTTTTTCTTCAAGTGTATGATTTTTGTTGGGAGATGGTAGATGGAATATGGCAGATGGGAGACAGTCCTAAGTGACTGCTCGCCTGGCATTTATTGTGCTCTCTGATAAAAATTGCAATTATTTAGCCAAAATGTGCGATGCGATGAAGTGGGCGGACATACTACTCGTTTTGGCCAAGTTTCAGTTGGGAGACAACATGACAAAGTCGTCTGTAATTTATTTCCTCCAGCCTCAGAGTATTGGCCATGTTGACTTACCCCCGGCGAGACAAAGCCAAACAGAAGGCCAAGACAACTGACAATTTGGTCATTGATGTGGCGACTGGCCCTAAGCTGGACTTGGACTTGGCCAACAGATTGTTGGCAACATGGAGGCGTTGAGTGCTGTGGCTAATGAAGTGCATGCAAATCTCGGCTGTGGCAGGAGGAAGACATTGATTTTCAGCTGACTTCGCTGGGCATCTAATGAGTTCGACTTGTAGCCGAGGAAGGTGTGGCAAGCCAAGTGTGGCAAGTCGGGAGTTGCAGGAACTTTTACACAGCAGCTTCAACTCCATTATGCCAGCTGAACTTTTGCCACTTCACAGGCGTCCAACTGGCATCCAGAAGAGGCATGTGGCATCCACTTGATGTGGCCAATGTGCTGCCGTTTGCCGTTTGATGTTGATAAATGATGTTGCATTTTCATTTCGAAAATTTGTTGCTAAAGAAAACTCACTGATTGACTAACAGAGAACACGAGGCAATGAGGCAAAGTTGCCAACAACTCACGAGTTGCACGTTGCACGTTGCACGTTGAAGTTGGAGTTGAAGTTGAAGTTAAAGAGTTGGAGACAGGGACGGATGCAATGACTGCTTGTCAGCAAAACGTTTAGTGGCAACACACACACACACACACACACATACACACATACATATAGGACTGGGCACTGACTGGCGAATCAATTATGCTACAGACACCAGTTGCCATCAGTTGCCAGAAGAAAGAGAGGGAGAGAAAGATACTCAGAGAGTGAGACAGAGGCAAGTTTCTGCTGCAGACACTGCTGAGTTGGCCAAGTTGCATGCAAGCAGCAGCTAATGCAAAAAGTTTTTTGGCCTTAGCTAAGCGGAATGTTGGCGCCTAGTTCTGTGGCTAAGACTCCCGGGGCAGGCAGTGTGGCATGGTTGCAGGCTGCATTAAACCATCTTGTTCATATTGTTGTTGTGCCTGTCTCAACAAGGCATCTATTAATCAATTTTTAAAGTGTGTAAAAAACGATTCAAATTATTAAGTCAAAAAGTAGTTACTTACTTTTAGCTTTATCACTTAATCTGCGCTGAAAATCTCTGCAAGGAATGAGGAATGTCAGAGTGATGGGAGACACAGATTATTACTTCCAAGTGTTGATAACAAAAAGTCCATTATTAGATCAAGTTTATACAGAAAGCTCTTTAGCGTGTAGAGTATTAACTAAAAATTATTTTCCTTGATACACCAATGTCATAATATTACTCCTTTTTGATTAGGTAAAGCTTAATTTTTAAGCGAGATTATAATATCTAATAAATTCAAAAATTTTAAGCTAGGTAAGAAATTCTTAATCATTCGCATTGTATACTAAAGTCAAGTCGATTTTTTTACCACCAATTACAAAATCAAATTATGTAGCAATTTAAGCAATCTGAAAGCAAATCTCGAAATCAACTAAATCACATAAATCAGAAAATGATATTTAGGATTATCTGTAAGATATTAAAGAATTTTGCGATGCTTGGCATGCTTAATATTTTCATAGTAATTAAAAGTCTACTAATTGTAGAGTATGTGGGAGAGTTGTCTGGAAGCGGGGCCTGGAAGAGGGACTGTGAGTAGGTCTCTCAAAGTCTTTATCCAATTAAAGCTTAAAATTTAATTATATCAAAATTTAATGGATAGATTTAGTTGAATTAAGACTCAGTTTAAAGACTCAATGCTTAACTTTTTAAAAAGATAAATAAATTCTTATACATGTAGAATTTTAGCATATCTCTCAAGTGTTTGCATTCAGGGTTTAAAGGTCGGGAACCGTGTGTCAACCTTTCGCGTTTCTCTTGTATATCCGAGAGCAAATCTTCAAAGTGAGTGACTTGAGAGAGCTGACGGCCATGCCAGCTGGTTGAGCAAGGACAAGGACACGCATACCAAAACGCACCTTCTTTCCGCATCCCTCATTCTACAACCTCCAGTGTTGCCACAAAATGTGGCAGCCATCAGTGTGCACAATGCAGCACCATGCCGCCTACTTCGCACTCGAAAATGCCATTGCAATTCCGTTGCCATTCTTTAGCCCGAATGCTTGAAGCACTTGCCATTGTGGATCCTTGCCACTCTAGTGAGTCCGCAAGTCCGTGAGTCGTGTGGCATGCCTCGCCGCCCATTGTCAGTGCTACTTTTGTTGCAAGGCGCAATGCTTTAATCTTAAACATGCCAGCGGAACACTTGAGCATTGTCAAGTGGCTGCCAGTCGCCAGTTGCCAGTTACAAGTTCCCAGTTGCAAGGTTGCCATATCCCAACTTCAACCCCAAACCAACCGCTAAACAACCCGCGACAGTTGTTGTTGCTGTTGTTTGGTGCATGCAACACGCAGTCAGTTGACTGCAATCTCCCCTTATTCTCTTCTACTTTCCCTCTTCCTATATCTTTTCCCTCTCTTTCGCTTTCTCGCCTCTTTTTCGACTTTCGCTGGATTTTTAAAGCTTTGCTTAATTTCCATTTCATGCGACGCCCCTCTGGCCACGCCCACGGAGGCAGCTTAAAAGCCAAATCCTTTAGTCATTTGAAGTGTTTATCTATATCGTTTACCACAAACTCGATGTTCGGTTCCCTGGTTTCTCTTTTCCAGAGTTTCTATGCTCAATTTGTTGTTGTTTTGGTTTTGGTTTTGGCTTTGGGTTTTTAGGTTGTTGTCGCTGGTTGTTCGTTGTTTTTGTTCGTTGTTCGTTGTTGTTGTTTTGTTGGCTGCCTCCGTTTTTGGCATGTGCGCATTTAATTGAAATTTCCCAACACGCCCATCAGCCACCCGCTGCCACGCCCACTGTTTACGCACTACGCGCTCTCATCTTGGGCGAAAATTTTAATTAAAATTTTCGCAACGCTTTGTCGTTTCCTCTTTTTTATTCTTCCTTAGATTTTCTCATTGAGCTTTAAAGTGTGAAGTTCCAAGACACATTTCCATCTACGAGGAAAGAGTAAAAGCCCCTAGAAAATGCCTCTCCCGCTCTCTCCTCTCTCTCTCCTTCCCTCTCTTACTGTTCGGAAACCCCTTAACTCCATCTCCTGACTGCCGCTGGTAAAATATTTAACATGCAAATGAGTTTGGCTCTGCATAAAGTTTCGCTTTAAATGTGTTTATTTTAGTTGCCACGCCCATTCAGCCTCCTTCCTCCGCCTTTCCTGCCCACTACGGATTCCTCGTTAAAAAGAGTTACAAAGTTAGTGAATATTTTAACACTTCTTCGTTGCGTTTAATATTTATTTAGCCCGGGCCACTTTCGCAGCATCTACGTTTAGATATCTCTCTCTCCTCTCCTTCTATTGGCTGGTATTCCCCCTCGCAGCTTTCTCTCCACACACTGCCCTCTGCCCTTTGGCCTTTGACTTTACATTTCTCTTTCTGTACGCCGACTTTTTACATGTTAATGAGTTTCTATGCCTTCTATTAATAGGTAGAGAAGGATTGTTAAAAGTTTCCTGCTCATTTGAAATGTAGGTGACAGACAGAAAAAGAAAATGGCCCATCGTCTAATCTATAAGTTAAAATTAATATAATTAGGCAAAATAAAATGTTTGTCCACATTTATTTTATACATATGCTAAGTGATACTGCGACTGCAAATATATTTCCAATTGCATTACTTCTGCATTTGTTTTAAATTAATGTTAATTAATATTTGTTTTAAATGAATGTTAATAAATATTTCTTTAAAATTAATGTTAATTAAAGTTAATTTAAAATAAATATTAATAAAAAACAAGTGCAAAAATAAAATATATAAAATATGAACATATGTCTAAGACTTTGTAAAGATTATTATATATTCAATATTTACAAAATCTTCGACATTATATAAATCTGTGATGAATATACGTGGATAATTTATTTATATATGTATTAATTTTAGTCTACACAATTACTGCACTTTTGTTGAAAAAAAGTGATTTAAATTGAATTTATAATATTAACCATTTATTTATTACATGTAGATGTTGCCTTAACCGATAACTAGGGTATTGCCTAGTCGTGGTATTCCTGTTTGATTTAATAATTTCCAACAGTTTACATTGATTTAAAATCGTTTCACTTCTCTAATCAACACAACACTTGCAACAACACCTTCTTCTGGTCCCCCGATCCCTTGAAGTTCACTCTGCAACCGCCCACACGGTTGCCACATCATCATCAACATCACAATGATCGTCATTATCATCACAATCATCGGAATCATCAGCAGTAGTGGCAGTTGCAGTCACATGCGAACAAATCTTTGGCACGTTTCAATTCATTAGCTTCGTGACATTTGTCGTTTGAATTCACTCGGGCAATAACTTAACCCCCTCCCCTTTCCCATAATATCTTCCTGCCCCCCCTTCGCTGGCTGCTGTTGCCCCTTTGACTGCCCATTCAATATGTGTGTCCCGTTGCAGCGTCGAGCTCATTCAAGCATTCATTCACATTCACATTCACACGCATGCCCCGACCTAGACCCCCCTCCCCTCCACCCTCTTCCTCACTCTCTTGCCTCTTCTTCAATCATTTGCGATGCAGTGAAAACGCATTGTGGTCGAAATTGTTAACAAAATGTCAAACGGAAGCTCGGCGACAACGGCAACAACTGCAGCCGCCGTTGCCCAATAAAACTTCAATAGCCTCGACGACCCGAGGTTCCCCGGTATAGCCGCCTTCCCTTACCATTCCCACCCAACAACATTTGTGACTGATTTTTACGCAGTCGAATTATAGGAAGTACTACCAGGAAAAGAGTGGTTAGGGCAAGGGGGAAGAGGGGAATCGGGGGAAAGACGGGTGCCAACTGATTGTGCGGTTGTTGTTACAATTGTTGACATTGTTGTTGCTGATGATGTTGCTGTTGTAGTTGCTGCTGCTGCACGTGATGAGCGCGTTGCTCGCCAGGGATGGCAGCATTCTGAGAAATGTGATTGCCCAAACAAAGAGATTAATGTAATTGCGACTGCAGAATGTATCTCAATAAAATACTCACGATTGTCATCAAGAAACAACGAAATGAGAATTATATTTAAAGAATTAATTATAATACAACATTATATGCCTGAATCGCTTTTGCTGAAATTGTTTGGTATTTGCAAATAAATGAAGCTTGTTAAATTAAAAATATTCACTTCAAGATTTTTAATTTCGGGATAGCAATAATTATGTTAGTTTCATAACTTCTACTCATTAAATTAAAATTATTTTATTTAAATAAATTTGTTTACTTTTTATTTTTTAACTGGAAAAGAATGTTGCAACAAATTGTTTTGAATTCATAAATGTGCTTTTAAGGCAGAATACTGTTGAATACTAATTTTATCCTTTATGTTTCTACATTTTCTTGCATACAAAATATGGTTTTAGTTCTTTAATATTTAATAAACAGTCTTACCAGAACATAGCACATAATATGATTTTAACACCGATTTCTACTTTCACAGTTGCTTAACATAGTGTTAAAGTGCTTTTAAAAGCTTCTTGGTTACATTTCTATCAATGTTAACTTTGAAGCACTTGTATTTGCTATTCTTTCAAAATCTTTTTATTGTCAAGTTGTGATTTTAGGTATTATTTTAATTAAAATATTTTTGTATCAATCCAAGTTTGTTGTCCATCCCTAGCACAAAGGGACACGCGTCTGTTCAACTATGCAACACCTTTTGATGTTGCATTTCAGAGTAGCCTATTTTGGTTCAAACTAATGCCCGGCATTTTATATTGTTGTTCTTGCTGTTGTTGTTGTCACTATTATTACAAGTGCTGTTGTTGATGTTGATGTTGTTGTTGTCGATGGTGTTGCAGTGCTCTTAATTTTGGGTTTCAGTGGCGGTCACGTATTCAGGTCCAGTGTAATTATGGAGCGCACATGTGTTTGCCTGATTAGGCGATAGGGGGCGTGCCAGGCAATTGCTGCTGCGATTTGTATGCAACAACAGCAGCAACAACAACAACAACAGCAACACACGGAAATCGAGGAGGGTAGGTCCAAGGGGGACTGACTGGGAACTGGGAACTGGCGACTGACGTGCGTGACCGGCAGTTGTTGCGATGTTTGACTTACAATTAAGAGCGAATTTATGTATGGACACAAATGCAACAAATACAACATTCAACAAACTGTGTTACATTCTACAGACAACTCATTATCAAATTTGTCGCGAATTTGTCGCCATGTTGTTATATGATAGGCGACGAGTTGGATGAGTTATTGGAGTGAGTGCAGTACACTTGTTGTTGTTTTTGTTGTTGTCGATGGTCAGGTGTGAAAAATGTTGGGTTGTCGTGTGTTTGAGTCACCTGGCCTTATGCATATTGATTTAACTGAAGTGCAAAATCTGATTATTATCATAATTAATATATGGACAGTAGAACTTAGGTGTAACAACCTTGGCGAAAACAAGGGAGCTTTTCATAACTTATGATATTTATTAAATAGTATATATGTTTAGCACCTTTCTCGCTGCTTTCGTCTCTACCACAGTGATATCAAAAACAAAAAAAAACAAAAATAAGTGATGAGGAGAAGGAGAGATGTTGAGACAGTGACAATTGTTTTTATTATAAATATTTTTAGACCCCGTACTAAAAAAAGTACAGGAGTATATTGGGTTTGTTTTACCCAATATATGTGCGTAAAAAGGCAGAAGGGGCGTGGCAGACCCTATAAAGTATATATATTCTTGATCAGCATTAATAGTCCCTTGACCCTTACTCAAAAACTTCCAACTCTCATAACTTTGCCAAAACTTGACCGCTTTTCATGTGGAATATCGTTTTGATCATTTTTTGGCCTCTACTTTGATTCTGCATCAAAATATTATTAATTTAAAAAATTCGATTATTTTCCCTAACACTGTCTGTTTAATCCGGACTATTCCCTTGACTTGTCCCTTGACCCTTACTCAAAAACTTCCAACTCTCATAACTTTGCCAAAACTTGACCGATTTTCATGTGGAATATCGTTTTGATCATATTTTGGCCTCCGACCGATTTTTATGTGGAAAATCGTTTTGATCATATATCATACAGCTCTCATAGAACCAAACGGGCGAAAATCAAAACTTAGTATGAAAATCTTCAAGTTTTATAAGTTCCTGCATTATTCACATACCAATTCAAGGAGTAGAGTTGAGTGTGGAAATGATATATAGATTTAATTATGGTATCTATTTGATCACATCGTATGCTGAGCTCGAAATATGTCGCATTAGCCCCAATTACAATTACAGGTACACGTACATTGAATATTTGCGCTGTCAGCTTGACAGCGACATCTTGGCCAGGTTTCCGTCTTGGTTGTCTTGACTGTCGTGTCGCCAGCTTCGTCAACGGAATCCAACTCATTTACAAGTTGCATGCTACCTGATGTGTTGCCCCTCGCAACCTCCCTAAGCCCTTTTTGGGGTTGTCATGTAAACGGCGCAACATGCACAAAATTTGCAACATGCAACGCAACGCAACTAACGAAAGGAGGGTCTTTTCCCTCCAGCCTCCCTCGCCTCCCTTCCGTGAGTGTTGCAGTTGACTGCCTCGAAGTTGAGGCAAATGCAAACCAATTTGCGGCAAGTGCCTCGGTTGCCATGACACATGCCGCGGACGTGGCACGGCCTCTGTGGAGCCTGCCTCGCCGAATGATGCATTGCTTCCGAATATGATGACGAGGCGTGTTAAATGCTGTACAAAAAATCAGCAACAAGCGAGAGAAGAAAATCTGAAATCTGCGAGGCTCCCAGTTGCAAGTTGCGAGTTGCCAGTGGCAGTGGCAGAGCTGAGAGTTGCAACATGGGCGACGTCGTGTCAGGGGACACGCTTGAAATTTATTGCCGCAGTTGTAAAGTACGAAATGCGTCGTAATTAGTTGCAACTTGAGTTATTTGTGCAACAATGCAGCATGGCAAAGCAAACCAATCGCCCAATGAATTGCTGCAGAGTCTCTGTTAGCAGGAGGAGGGAGTGAAGGGGGCTGAACTCATTAGAGCCATGGCCTATTCGCACATTAGACACGTACGCCTCCCATTTGGTCTTTTAAATATTTTGCTTACATTTTAAAATCCATAAATTTCGACTGCCACTCAGCACTTTGCATGCCAATGAGTCAACGAGAGAGAGAGAGAAAGTGGGAGAGGGAGTGGGAGTTGGAGAGAGGGGGACAGCCATAGCCTTTGTTGATTTATCAGGAAATTGTTTATTATATTGTAGAAGAACTTTTTTATGTGCGCTCCACTCAACGAGGACATTGCGTCGGGCGTCGTTTGCTTTATGACCAGCGACATGTGTCCCCACCTCTCTCCTCTCTCCCTCTCTCTACCTCTCTCTCTCAACAAACTCCTCGTTGCTGGCGACTCGCGTAGCATTTGGGTGGCAAACTTTATGACTCTCTCTGAGACTGTGTGTGCAAAAAGCGTGGGAATAGTCGCCACTGTGGCCCATGGTCATATAGTGCTACATGCCACATGGCAATTGCTCATGCCACACCAGCCCAACAGAGTGAGGATTGTGATTCTGATTTATGCAAGAGATTTCGATAAGAATGTGCCAAAGATGGCAAGATGGAAGACTCTCTGCAATAAGAAACGGGCAAATTGTGGTCTCATATGCAATCATCGCCCGTACTCACACTTAATGTGTCTAGAACGACTTTAAACTGGGAATTACTTCAAGAAACTTTGCTGGGGAGTATGTACAAAAAACATATTCATATGATTTGTTTATAAATATCACAAAATTATAAATACCATGCAGATTTCTATTTATACTCGAGGGATATATCACTAGAATAACTCTTTCATTTACTGAATCTCAACTAAACACATTGAGAATTGTTTCTAGACATTATTAGGGATTGGTTACCGGATATGTGAGTCATACAGGAAACAATTTAATAGATCAATAAAGAAAAGGAAACAATCATAACCGACTCACGTTTAACTAGGATTTAGACAAAACATAGTCAAAGTAATTACCTTGTCGGGACTTACATGAAAAAGTTACCTTAAGACGTTCTCAATAGTAAAATAAAATTAGAGAAAATAGAGGTTTCCTTATCAAAAGAAAACTAATACAAAAGGATCCAATCTTAAATTGTTGACTAACATATTATTTTATTTATTTATATTTTGTTGTATTAATACTTTTTCAATATTTTAAAGACTCTACTCAATCCTGTATTCTCTTACTCACACAATCTAAATTCTAAAGTACCAACTGTATTTATGACAAAACCATAACATTTGTCTGACGCTTTTACTAACATTAAACTGTTATGTAAAGTAGGTGTTACATTATCATTTATTAACAGCTGTCTGTTACTGTAACAGATAATTTAAAGTTAAATATTAGAGGCGCTAAAGTCTGTCAAATCATTTAAAAATAAGCAATTTATTACATAGAAAAGGAACCACAAATTAACATAGACAATTTTGAGCGGTTTTTTGTAGGTGTTTCCTTGACAGTTTTCCCCTTATAGAGAGACATTAAACAAAAACATGTCAAATGTTTATTCAGGTATCAGACAATGGAATAAAAATAGCTACCTCCTCCCCTCAAGTGCCTCCCTTTTAGAGGGAAAGTCACTCCCACGACATCCCCTGCTCAGACTCTTGGGCCACCCATGTAAATATGGAGCCATGGAACCGCAGACACGTCAGAATTGATACTCGTCCCAACACGAGTTTTTACCCCCCGTTTTTGGATGTGGTATGGGATGTTTGTCTATCCATTTCCTACATATGTTGTGTTTTGGGGTCTGTTCCAATTATGCCGTACTCGAATATCAAATTAAGTGCCCGCTGCTATGACAGTTTTAATGTCTTTGGCACCATAAAAACTGCTGTCCCCATAAACGGGTGGAACAGGCCACGGCCAAAAAAAATCCACAAGACAATTATGGAAATTCGAGGCGCTCTACACCTACGCGATGTTGCCTTGATTCCCCCTTTTTCCCCAAGGAAAACATGGAAAATATGACTCGGAAATTCCTTTGGTTGAAAACAAAAAAAAAATGCTCACCTAACACTTGAAATAATATTTCATAAATAGGCAAATATGCGACGAGGATTCTCCACTAAATATTGAAGAAGAGAGAGGGGAAGAGTAGAAGGGGTAGCCCCTTCCTTCGGGGAGTCTCTTAGCATCCCCCGCTTCGCAACAGCTGTTGGTAATTAATGGCTGGCCGCGTTCAATGCACTGGATAATCACGCGGCTGGGAAACGCCAACAACTCTTTCAAAATCTCGGCAAATAAATCTTGGCCACTAAAACTGGAGGGTAACAAACTGCTTAAAAAGGCAAAGAGCAACGCTGAATGATAAAAGAAGAGAGAGTGAATGGGAGATAGATAGACTGAGATACGAAAAAGTTCTTTATTTCGTAATAAATGATAGCCCTGGGTAAAAGTGTTGCGATTTATTCAAGCCAAAAGTAAACACTGTAAAGAGATTTAACCAACGCAAAAAATTTAATTAGTTTAAGCCTGCTAAACTGAGTTGGTTAAATAATATAATTTTAAGGCTTTAGTATCATTTTAGTAGATCAAAAAAATATTAAATGTTTTTTAGTGGAGATGATTAGATTATGTGTTTATTAAGAATTAATTGTCTTGCCTGAAGTGGTTAAACAAACAAAAAAGGTCATAGACAGATTTAATTAATTTAATTATTAATAGATTTAATTAATTAATGAATATAATTTAAATGATATACAGTAAATTAAGTGTATATTATTCAGCTACAATAATTGTAGTGGCTTAAATGAATTATTTTAAATATTAATATTAGTTTTTGAATTTTGGCATGAATTTAGCTTAAGTAGTGACAGATTAGCTATCATTAAATTTTATTATTTGTAGCTGTTATATAATTAAAAATTAAAATGTAGTTTTGTAATTATTTACATATTCCTATTTTGATACGTAGCTCTTTTTCACGTTTTCTTACAATGCTCTGAATATTCTGAGCTCAGTTAGAATATTTTAGACTGGATTATATAATCCATGATATTTACCTCTATCCCACACAATCTATCTGTGTGCATTTTCTGCAACGCAACTTTATGCCATGGTCATTCAATGCCAATAAGCTCCAATGCTATAGTTGGATATAGTTGCGTGTTTGGGCCACAACAATGCAACAGCAAGTGCAACTGCCACTGCCACGCTGCCCACAGATGTTGTTTGGGACTTAACCAAGTTCTTTGTCAGCTTTACTGTACGACCGGCCATTCCATAGGCGTTATGTGAATACGGCAACTATTCGCACTAAAGCCACGATACAATAAATACGCCGCAATGCGAGCGAAGAGGTGGTGGAAAAAGAGGGAGAGAGGAAGGGAGGGAGGTAGGAGGAGGGACATATTGAGCAATCAAAACCAACTGTGTCCAGGCGCATCGCCTCCTCCTTCTCTAATTGCATGTTCTGTTGCTCGTTTGCGTTGCTCCATCAGCTGCCACTGCCACACCACCCCCTCTCTCTCTCTCTCTGCTCCTCCTCTCTTCTCACTACCCCCTCTCTATTCCTGCTTTTGCCGCCTCCACGCAAACTCGCGCTTTAGAGTTGTTTTACATTTTTAATTGAATTTTCGCCATAGTTGGCATTCTTTAACGTTCTCTTCCTCTCATCCATACTCTCTTCCTATCTCTTTCTTCTTTTGCTCTTGTTGTGACTGTTGTTTCTGGTGCTTTAACGCTTTTTCATTAGAATTTACACTTATTCATTAGTTGCAACATGCAACAGCTGCAGCTATAATAAAATTTTATTTTATTATGCGGACATCCAATTCATTAACCCAGCGAGTGAGAGGGGGATACAGATAGATAGAGAGGGAGAAAAGTGGACATTCGAAGTTAACCGTAAAAATGGCAACTCTGTTGGACACAGATGGCAATAGTGTCCACTTTATATGGTTATTGAATGGACTGTTGCAAGCACTTTACCATGCAACTAAACTTGGCATCAGTTTTCATAGGTTTCATCTATGCGGAACATCCCCAATTGTTACAGCACAACCCCGACTTAAGAAATGTCTCAGTTGTTGACTATACAATCCTCTCTTCCTCCCCCTCTCTGCAGTCCCGAGAGCCTACTCAGGTAATAAGTGCCCAGGCAGAAATCTTTCCAACGTTCCACAAATGTTGTGGTAAAAAACTCCCTTGGGGTCAGGGGTAGAAAGATGGGGAGAAAACTCATTCATTCATTCTTTCCGTTCTTTTTTACATAATTTTAACTGCCACTTGAAGAATACTTGGGGATCCGAAAATGTTGCCCATAAAAACATAAACACAACATAAACGAAAATGTTCAAAACAGCAAAATGAAATTTGAGTTTCGTTTAGTTCCTTTTTTTGAGGCAAGAAAAGGCACATCTGCATATTATTAATGACCGGTAATTACCTATACTCAAGAAGAGAAAAACTGAAAAAGAGAAATGGCACAAATCACCGCCAGGGGGCGCTACGCGTACTAATGGCCCACCCCAAAAGAGTTTTGGGGTCTTCTTCTCATCGTAGACCTAAAAAAAATTTGCGTTCGACGAGCGATTTATTTGTTTATAAAACGTTGCGAGTAACTCAGCCATCTTTATGATGTAAAAGGAATATATAAAAACTTCAACAAATATAATTTAAAATAAACAAATTACCGCAGATAGTTTTGGGTCTCCTCATCCAGATTCCACTTCCACTTTTACTCCAACTTATCGACAGGTCGTTGATGGTTTTATTGTACAATTAAAGCGCGTGGAAATGGAAAATGGGAAAAGTACGGACCCAGAAACTGAAATTAATTTCCGTCCCGTTGTTTGATATATGCCAGCAGCCCCCTACGGCAATACTCAACAGCCCAGTAGAACCTCAACCCGTACGAGGAACTTCCTCTGACTGGCGCTCCACTTGGCCTACGGTTAAAAATAATATTGATCTTCATTGGAACGAAGTGTTAATAAAATATTATTCTTTGCGCTGCCCCTTTTTTCATTTCTTTTCAATGAAATTGTTGTAATGTGTGCATAAAAAACTCAGAGAGAAACGAATAAATGAACGAAAATGAGTTTTAAAATAATCATGACGTTTTTATGATGCCCTAATGTTGAAATTATGGCTCACATAAATATAAGTTTATATATACCCAGACGTCGTGGAAGTTGGCTATAAAAAAATTATGCTTTATATGTCCCAATGTGCATAAAAGACGTGTCTTGCGTGAAGATCTGTCTACAAGTAGCTGTGAATAAGTAGATGATATAAAACATGGAAGGGGCCACTTGATAAGAAGAACCAAGTGCAACAGATTCTTCTTTAGACTGATCATACTTTGATAACGCTTAGTGCTAATCCACATGATTGCTCTCTATAAAAAAGAATATTTGTGAATAATAAAAAGCTTTTTAAAAGAATGTTTGGTACGAAAAGCAACATCTTCTTTCATGAAGATCTTCTCTTAGAATTATAAGCACTTTAAGACAGCAAGATAATTTTTAATCCGTTTTAAATAACAAAACACCTAAAGAAATTTAGAAAAATAAACGATATATGCGTAAAATGTATTGAGATCGTTCATAGCTTAAGTTTAAAAACTTGCACGTTTCGCTAAATCGCCATTTTCATACAGTACAGCATAAATCTTAAGTAAAAGATCATTAGTATGAAAATTGAATCTTTAGTATAAAGATTACAATAAGATTGAGATACTCTCATTGGATAATATGACTCTTTTAAGGATCGTTAAATCTTAAAGAAATACTATGAAAAGAGGAAGGAGAAACTTAAGTTCATCTAAGATAAGTCATGATCCAACTATATCTTGGAGGTAAGATGATCTTTTGGCCCGTACAGCTTAAGCAAGCCATAAACCAAATGACAAACGATGCCACATAAATATCTCAACTACCAAAGCAGAACATGGCCAACAACAGGCGGGCTTTTGGAAAAACTTATCAAAACATTTAGGTAAAATAAACGCCCGGTCATAAAAAACGAGACAAGCTGGGGAAAAGTTCAGATAATCAGCGGCAACGGGGCGACAACGGTGATAAAAAATGAATGCGGAACAACTTTCTTAATGAGCTGCCAAAGGCGACCAGACCCCGCTACCTTCCTCCTCATGGACTGACCCATCCATGGGGTATTCCGCTATTAACCGAACCGAAAATCTAAATCAAATTTGAATAAGAAATGGTCCCGCTCGTTGTTAAAATCGAAATCTAATCGAATAATTCTCTTCGATTGGATGACAACCGACCGAAATGTGATCAAGTGATTTGGGGGCCTATTGGCTATGTGTCGTCGTCTAATCTCGAAGATCTGTAGGCGGCTGCTGTGCGACCATAAAACGATTACCATGGAGCACATGGGGCCATTTGAGGCCCCTTTCAAACTGGGTCGATTGGATAAAGAAATTGTAATTAATTAAATTTATGCGACATGTTTACAGTTTTCTCATTGTTGGACGCACAAATTTACATAATTCTCTCCATGCCTCGAAACGCGTTGAGAATCAAAATCACATGTTGTGTTTAATGTGGACATAAAATGAACTTGTTCTTTTTCGCTTTTGGCCATAACAATGCATTTTATGAGCCATTTCGAAGGGTCAATGCTTCAGCTAACACTGTGAATAAGAACATTGACAGGGAGTGAGATATACGATCGATAAGTGAATTATCACTAATCCGGCTATTCTTATTCTTTTATGCACTTTTGTAATTGCATTTCTTGAAAAAGTTAAGCCATTCATTTAAAGAGAATTAAGTTAAACTGTAAGCTGGAAATTTCTAAAAGATACAACGAAATTGTATTAAAAATTTGTATTAAACTTATTTAATCTTTAAGTTTACCATTTCTCAACGCTACAATTATCAACAACATTAAATCCAACGCTTTCACTTCTTCTGTGATTAAGTTTAAATATTTTAAGAACAATTACCGACCATCACTCGACTTATAAAAATTGTAAACCAAGATTAAATTACTCTTTTTAAAAAGAGTTAATTAAATTAAGTTAGTCAGGATATTTGGTTAAAGCAGAACAGCAAAGAGCAAAGCTGTTGACCGCAAAGCAAAACAAGAAACAGAAAAACTCTTAAAGCAAAGCCAAAGCAGTCTTGGTTTTCATTTTGTTTGCATTTCTTAAATGAGTATTGGCTGGAAAGGGAAACAGAAGTTGCTGTCAAATTCATTTTGTCGTGGTCAAATGGAAAGCCAATTGGAATTGCTTTAGAAAAGTGCAAAAAGGAACTTGAACATTGACTGCAGACTACAGTAGAAAATGAACTTTAAGATCTGTGGTTAATGGTGTATTTTGACAGTTTTCAATTATCTTAAGGACACATAGATCTTAAAGGAGCTACTCTTCGTATTTAAGCAGCTGGCTAAAAGTGGTAGCATCAATAACTTAACTTACACTCCCTCGTAACTCTGACATGCGTTCAATATTTCATATGCATATGCACTCGGTAAGCCAAAAAGGGCCCCAAGTAACAAAGCAAATGCATCATTCAAAATCAGTTCGACATATTGAGCTGCAGGTAACCAACAAGTAGGGGACAAGAGGGGGTAACAGGTAACAGAGACCAGAGACCAGAAAACAGAACAGAGTCTCGTCTGTAATATTGAAACCTTCGCTTGGATGACTTGGCCCGCACTGCAGGTGATTTTGCTAACAAATCGAAAACAGGGGTCATTGTCGAGAGGAGCGACCGACGATGCTACACAAGAGAGAAAACAAATATTATGGGGTAATAAATTTTAATACATACATCTGCATACGTATTTAAATACATATACATAAATGTATCTGTAGATGGGAAGCTTGCTGATTAGCAACAAGTTTAAGGAATATATTATAACTTTAAAAAATGGAAATTGTTGATAGCTTCGGATAACTCTTAGTTAACATTGGTTGGATAATTTCTTGACCCCTTATGTGAGTATTTTTCATTTTATATATTGATGAAATAAAGATGATGGACTATGTGACCGTTTATAATAATGACACTTTACTTCTCTTAATTGAGTCTTTATTCGCCGCTCTCTCACAAGTTATGCCATCCGGCATCTCGTTGTGCGATATTTCTCATCGATCAACTATCGATAGTCTTAATGTTAAAGTTAACAGCTAGCTATCGGCCTGCTACAACTAAAAAGTCATCATATATATTTAAATAAAATTAAATCTCGTTAAGATTGAAGTTTTTATTGTGATTGTTTACGTATCTCTTTAGTTGATTAATTCTTTAATTTACACAGATGATCTATTTCATTTAAAATATCATGGCAATCAAATTATATTATTTGATCATAAGATCTTTATTGAAAACAATATTGAACAAAATTTATGTTTGATTGACTGAGTTAAATTCAACTAAACATGGTCACTCTTCTGATTTCTAAGGTAAAGAAAGAGATTACAATTAAAAAATTGTATAGATATTTTCCTTAGTAATTAAGAATAAAATATCTTGCACTCAACTGATAATATTTATTTAACGAAGTCAATTGAGATCTCATTCAATGCCACAAGTTGCAAAGTCGCCCCAGCGAGTGTCAACTGAATTGTGTGGGTTTAGTTTTCAACACACATCTGTGACATGGTGGTCGCCATATGTAACCAGACCAAATGAAACCAGACCAGACCATACACAACATATAACATCTACCCATGGCCAGATCCAGACCGCAGTCAAATCAAAAGAAGTGACAAATGAACTGTCAAAATATAATGCAAGTGACGACGGCAATGACAACACATGTGCTGCTGGGTGCGGCCAGTCCTCGAAAAAACTCGTATCTATCCCTGAATCCAACTCCAGCTCTGACTTTGACTTCAGACTCTGAAGTTGACTTTGACTGTGCTGCTTAACTATCAACTATCAACCGTTGACAGCTGACTAAGCCGCAGGCAGCGACAGTTTTTAGTGGCAGACAAAGCCGCAAGCAATTTGTAGCATAGTTAACTCTGAACTATGAACTTGGCCATGGCTAAAACAAATTACAGAAACACTTAATTACATGCTTCCTGTGAGTTACACAGATCAAGCCACAATCACACTCACAATCACAACTCAGCAATAGTCAATGGTCAATGGTCAATTGGTCCGATTGGAATCGCTCAATCGATAACTGCGTCCAGTTTGTGGCAGAAGCACAGGTAGAAGCTCGTTAGGAGCTGCCGAAACTAAATACGAGAGCAAAGCAAAACGGCAATCTAAACAACATAGAATGCAGTAATTGGGGGGCTTAGACTAGCAGCTGCCCTGTATTTCAATATACAAATTTAAATAAAATCAGCAGTGAATTAGGGATTTTTACTAGCTCCTCTAGAGATGTAGATTACGCTAAGAGAAAGATAAATTTATGATTTTGTATGCCCTCTAAAATGACTGAAAAGTATTATTTTTTTTGCTAAATTTTAATTTAAGTATTTTCCATGTATTTTGCATTAGTTGACTCTAAATTTAATAAAACTTGAAGAAAAACTTACAAAGTTTAAAAATAATATATCAAAAGAAATTTATTTTTATCTTTGATATTTATTAAACGGTCTAATAAAATTTAAATATATAAAATTAAAATTTGTATATTTCTTTTGATAATTACAACTTAATATTTCGTTCACATTGAGTATTTAGTAGTAATTTGCTTCTATAAATGTTATTTAAGATTTCTGGCCAGAATACCTTTTTTTTCGTTGAAAAGCTACAGGGTATAAACAAGACGCAGAACAAGAACAACACAAGAAGAAGACTAACGATGGGCACAGGTCTGGGCGATGTTTATCGGGAGGCAAGCCAAAGGCAAAGGCAAGGGCAAGGCAAGGTAAGAGATGAAGTCAAAGACGGCCTAAAGAAAGGGTTCATTATGGGCCTTTATGGCCTAACCTTAAACAGGCAGCGCACGTAGTGGACCCCATTCGAGTGCCCGCTGCGTGTTGTTATTTATCGTGTTCGTGTATTGTGTATGTGTGTGTGTGCAGGCTGTGATTGCCTTGTTGTGATAATGCGAGACACTGGACGAGAGCAGAGAGCAATCAATTAAAAAGGCAGCAGCCTGGCAGCACCTTTTTTATATGGATGCGGACTGAGGACTGAAGATCGAGGGTCTGGCGAAAACTTCTTTGGAATCCGAGTCGAACTGTAATGAAGCAATTTTTACGTGAGATTTCAAGGCAGCGATTACAACTAGATGTGTGTGTGTGTGTGTATACGTATGTTTTGTATGCCTTGTAAATCGTTTTGTGTTATCGCATCATGTAGGGCACATACTCGAACGAGTGCAAACAGCCGAGCAGCTGATAAGGCCAACTGCGAGGCGAGTTGAGAGCTGTGATTTATGGCAAGTGCAACAATTGCGCAGCTATCGATGCGTTTATCGATAATATTTACAAGCTTCTCAAAAAAAAAAAACATTTAACACTCTGAGACTTGGTACAGTTGCTCCTGGTTTTATTAGCAAAGCGAGCGCTGCCAACTCGCTTGAAATGTCAACAAGTCGTGGGAAAGGAAAATAGGAAAAAGGCTATGACAAGGTCGATTCATATCTGAATTTCCTGAAACAAAACGACACGAATTATGCAAATTAGCTTTGAATCGTTTATCAAGAACTCGTAGCATTTACATTAATCATCTATTAGATGGTAACAACGTTATGCATATGTAAGAATCTCTTTAAAAAAAACAAACAAAAACAAGAAAAAAGAGAAGTGGAAAATGTTTCTCTGTGTCTTTATGGTGGTTGTTGGCTGGCGCCAAGTGACATTTTTGTAGTTGATTTATTATCTTGGTTTGTGTGGAAAATATTATAGAAATGATTTATAATCCTTATCTGCGTAGTCTGATCATGTGTGTGCTCTTGTCAGGACGCCGATAGCCATGAGAGAGCAGCAACAGATACGACAACGAGGGATAAGTTAGCATAAGGTACAGGTACCCAATCCCCTCCCTCCCTCCCTTCCCTTGGCCAATAGCTGGAATCGCAAATGGCGGAAAAACCTTTCAGAGTCATGGAAAAACTTTCACGTGGCCTGGCCGAGACCTGGGTCGGGCCGACGCCCCAAAGGCGCAAACATGGAGCATATTTCAGTCTGGCATGCGATTATCAGCTCAGTCTCATGCTAGGAGAGCTGCGAGGAACTCTGAGTCCAATGCAAAATGTGTGTCAAAGTTCAAGCATTGGAAACGTGAAAGGAAAACGGCCAACATGGATGATGAAGTGCTGAAGCGCGGGGCATGTGGCATGAGGCTGGTGTGATAGCACCCACGTTCACTTTGAGTTATGACCACGGCAAGCAAATAATTGCAAAATTACAAACCAGCTGCAGCTCCCCCCTTCACCACACTCTTTCTATGTCTTCAAACTCAAACTGAAACTTTATTTTGCCCTCAATTGGCGTCTAATAACACTAGACAACATACGACTTTTTACCAGGATCTAAAGTCAGATCTACAGAAAATATTCTATAAGCTAAACAACAACAAATTAATAGAGACTTTTTTTGAGAACAATTAAATGTTGCAGTTCCCCAAATTTAAAAATGATTCTTTTTGGATTTATATATTATATTTGAAGTTGGAGAAGTCAACTAAATTCTTAATATCAATCAACAATCATTAAAATAAATTTATTCTAAACTATTACATTAATTTATTTAAAGTCATTTTAATTATTTAAAATATCAAATTAATTGCATTGAACATATTTTAAATGCTATTAAATCTTTCACAAAATATTTTAACATTAACAGATATTGCCAATTACACATAGAACGTCTTTTGTAATAATTTAAAGTTGCAAAAAGCATAATTTTACATTAGTTATCTGCAAATAAATAAATGCTGTTTTGTTGTCTAGTGTTATTCATAAGGTCGTCGGTTTGGGGCAGTTCAATATGAAAATGCCTACAAATTATTGTTGCCTGGTCAACTAGCTGGCCATTCAGATGATGTGGGAAATTGGAAGGTGGGAAGGTGGGAGATAGCGAGGGAGGGATTTGCTGGACTTTTAGTTGATGGCATGAACGAAGACGGAGCATGCTTTCAACATAAATTTCCATTAGATTGCGGCAGCAACAACAACAACAACAGCAAGTTGCATGTGGCATGAAAAAGCAGCCGCAGGAAATATCTTTCGGCAGCCGCAAATATTTCTCCACGTTTGCTCAGTCGCACTTTGACATCTGGCCGGGGGGTTGGGGAGGGGGAACTTGTAGAGACTCTGCGACTGTCAGGCTATATGGAGTCTGGAGTTGGGGATATTATAATATTTGTCTCTTTGTTGACATTAAAACGCAATTTATGCAGCGTCATTATTATCAGACGCTGTTGACGTTCGAGACGAGGTTGAAGTTGTTGTTGCTGTTGCAGTTGCAGCTGTAGCTTTGACTTGCTGTGGCATGCAACATTGTGGATTTTTATGCAGCGGTTTTAGTGGTTTGTCATCTGCAGATTGCATCCAAGATTCGATCAACGTCTTTACTTAACTTTTGACTTTAACGACTCTTGCATTTCATTTAATGACAGATTGTTCCCGAGGCACTGACAGGCGTGGAAAATATTAAAATAAATTACACTTAAGCTGGGAAATTAATATTTCAAGCTCTATTCGAAATCAGACTTATTAAGCACAAGAAATGTGACATGATAACAAAGACAAATTTCTAGAAAACTTCGTAGATGAGGGAACCCTATAATTAAACTTTTAATAGAAAATAGTTATATGATAGTGTTAACGTTCAATTAGATAAGGTGTTTTAACAAATATTCAAAGTTTTATTTGAATAAATAAGCCAAAAGTCTTAAAGATAAGTCTGCGAATTCTTATAATCCAAATCCTCCAAGAAATACTCTAAACAAATATAAATACAATAATACTCTTTTATTTTTAATCCTGTCCAGAATTGCCAAATACATGGCTAAGACAGATTAGAAGCCGAAGAGAAAGAGTCTTTCTCTTCTCTCAAAGTTACCTACAACACACACGAAATGAAATTGTATTTTACAGGGTGTAACCCACATAATGATTACCTCTTGGAATTAGACTCGAGTTGAACCGTTTTCCGAAAACAAATGCCACATTTTGAGGGGCATGACTGCATGGAAAATGTCACGCTGTCTTTATGAAGGTTTCCCTCCCGCTCCCTCTTCGATTTGATATATTTATATTTACCCATAGTTCAGGTAGTTGATGTCTCTCGCCGCCGAGGTGATTAGGTCAAAACAAAGCGTGTGGAAAATGGATTAGATAAGGTCTAATTGAGGTCAAGCGACAGTCAAGCGAGTGTGGAAATTGTGGCTGCCCCAAGCGGAAAATTCAAAATGGCATGGGTTTAATTGATTAATATTTCAAGAGTTTTGTTTTTTAATTTGCCTAGTCAAAACAGGAACACATAAATGCCAGGGGACATTATTGAAAGTAGTTGCAATAGAAAGAGATAAAAACCAGTTATATAAATTGGTTGCAGTAATAGATGTGGAATTTCTAATAGTTCTATCTGTAATATAAAGAGAAATGAAAGTAGATTAAAGTAGAGTAAGTGAGAGCAAAGGAGTTTTATAAGAGATAACTTGGTTTGTATAGAAGTATGAACGAATAACTAGATTGGAAATTCATTTCAGATGTAAATAGAAAACTATTATTAAGGTGATATATGGCAAAAGATTCTCCGAACTAAAGTATTAATTTTGGAGAAATTCATTTATTTTTAATCTAAGCAATGATAAATATAATTAGATATTGAAACAGGAATTATTTGTAAAAATCGAGTTGAACAATTGTTGTGTGGCATCTGCAGTTCATGTTGCTGACGGCCTTTTCAACTAATCTCGTCCATATTCCCATGCAGAACATGCAGCAGCAATCAAAAGTTTTAATGTAACTGCAGTCAGGCTTGAAATTGAAGACAAAACAATGCAACGGGGCAGCAAACGAGAAACTACGAGTATGATGATCAAAAAAAAAAAAGAGAGAGAGAGAGAGAGAGAGGAAAAGAAATTCAGCTGAATGAGACTGCAAAAATGTTAGCCACAAAATTGCACCAATTGCAGTTGATTAAGCCGAGACCGAGACAGAGAACGAGAAAGAGACAGAGATAGACAACGATAGTGAGCTTCAGGCCGAGACAGAGGCCGAGCATTCGGTTGCATGGCCAGGTCGGAACTGAAATGTACGGAATGCACCACAAACAATAAATTCTGGGCATGAAGAGGCAGTCCGGATGCAAAGTGGGAGGGGGAGGGGGGAGGCTAAGCGCCACAAAAGTTTAGCCAACAATAATTTCGAGTTAACTTTGACACTTGCAAAACGGGGCAGGCAACAGAAAACAGGCAACAGGCGGACGCAGAACAGAGAACAGGCAACAGGACCTCCTGCCAGGCTAAGGATGCTCTCAGTGTGAAGGAAAGAGTATGAGGAACAGGAAGAGGTAGCGGCACCGGCAGTTGCTGCGTTGGCTTACTGCAAATGCAGTTGTCATAATTTTGCATTTCCCTGGATTTCCTACTCCTCCCCAGCCTTGTCCTGGTCACTAGTTGTGCCACTCGTTCGGCACAATTTGTACGGCCGACGGCGGCCTGCTGTGACTTGTGCCAAGTTGTTTGGCTTTTGTTGTAGTTTTGGCTCTGAGTAAATGCAGAAATTCAGCCAAGTTATTGCTGGTTGACAGTGACTGCTACCCGCAGGTGCCATTGCATTGGGGACAAGTGAGACCAGACCAGAGACCAGGGACCAGAGACTTGCTGCTGTTGCTGTTGCAGTTGCAGGTGGCACTGCAACAAAGCGCTGACCACTTACCACTTTGCGCCCAAAGACCATTACGTGCCAGCTTATAAGACCCCATCAGTAAATCCTATTCCCATGATAGCCCCCCTCCCCCCTTGAAAAGTGGGTCAAATCATAGCATGGCAGCTGCTGCATTCACTAAATGGCCAACACGGCTTCAGTCCAGTCGGTCCAGGCAGTTCAGTCAGTCAAGTCAGTCCTGCTGGACATAAATCCTGACGCTGCAGCTAAAAAACAATTTTCTACGGGTATGTTAAACATCTCGTTGGGGACATGAGCTGACAACGACACCCAAAGCGCTGCACAACAAACCCAACCCGAATCCAAATCCGAACTCGAACCCAACCCATCCAAACCAGACCTGTCCCGTTCTCTCCTCTCCTCTCCTCTCTTCTTCATTATCCGTCTGTCCACATTTGGAGGCGACTCAGCCAAAAACCAAGAGCAACGACATGAATGCCATGACGCTGGGCGAGGCGCATCTTCAATGCACTGCAAGAAATTCCGATTAGAATATTGTAAAAGTTTGTATAATGACATGTTTATGCAGAATATATTAATATTTTTTAAACATTAAGTTTCTATGTTTTTTTAAGAAGACTGTATATACATATAAACATATATATAAAATATTGTATAATTTTTATAAGCGATATTTTCAGTAGTAAAATTCACAGTCGTAAACAATTCTGATAGAAGATCATTTTTGAACTCTTATTCTTTGTCCCCATCTTTAACTTCCAAAAAATGTACTAAATAATATGACAATTTTTCAGCTTTGAATCAGTTATTTGAATTTTTCGAATCTTATCTCTTTTTAATATCCGAGGAATCACAACAATTCTTTTTTTGTTTCTTAAAAACAGAGCTAACTTATACAAAAATATTTCAATATATAAATATACCAATTTTTAAAAATTTAAATTTATTAGCTGAAAGAGAATAGATTGTATGATAGAATATCTTTAAGATTTTAGGAATCAACAATGGAGTTTCTATATTTCTTTGTTAACAATAAATAAATTAATTAATAAATAAAACTGGTTTTAATTTTAAATCATCTTTAGAATTTTTTCAGTTAAATGTAATTATTTGTTGTACGAAAATTTCTTCCAGTGTACATTCAACACAACAGAAATGACGTAGCACATTTCAGACGCCAGCAGCAGCAGCAACAAAACTGTTGCTGTTGCTGTTGCCATTGATGTTGTTGCTGCTGCTTGAGGTTGAAGCGGCAACTGCGACTGCGAATGCGACAAGCTGATGCTGATGCAGCAACAACTGCAACGGCAGCAAAATGCAAACAAGTATGTCAAAAATCTGCATGTCTGCCACCACTTGCAGCACCAGCAACAACAGCAATAGCAGCAGCAGCAGCAACAACAGCAACATGAACAGCTACAACAACGGCGACACGAAATCGCCTTTTTAATTTATTGCACAAGTGCTTTAAAAGCCACAGCAACAGCAACAACAACAACAGCCCACGCCTGTGCCACACCCACAGCCCAACGTTACAGTGGAGCCTCGGGGTTAGCAGCAGGAGGCAAAATATGACTTGCTTGGTTATTAAATTACAACAACAGCCGCACAAAAGTGAAAAAGACACAAAATTATATTACTGACAAGAAAGAGAAATGAAGAGTGGGAAGGTTGGGAAGGAAGGGAAGGGCAGCAAGACGAAGAGGAGTTGGGGGCAAAGCAACAGATTTCTCGGCTCCTCATTTCCACTGAAATTATTTGCATAAGTAACGTGATACGCAGTACAAAAACAGCAACAACAACAGCAACAATCGCTTGTAACCAGCCTACAGCCTGGCCAACGGTTTGGACGGATGATGATGATGATGATGCCTCCCAAACACGATCGCTTGAGCCATTATGGCCATTACAGCCAACGAGGCAATGCGTCATGCACGCACAGCATGCCTCTGCCTCATGCCTCATGCCACATGCCTCATGCCACATCACATCCAAACTGCGACTGCCCAACGAGATTAGGCAGAAGGAGGAGCTGCCACTGAGGCGGACAACCCACGCAACCAAATGGCAAACATGACTGATCCGTAGAAATATCCATTCGAGTGGTTCGAGTATTTCGTGGACCACTGTCAGCTCTCTTTCTCAGTAGTCGCCATTTTGGGCATTACTTTAAGCGCTTTTGTGGCGTCTGAGAGGTTCTAAAAGTGGGCGTAACCCAGACTTGAATGATTCATTATCGTCTTTTGAAGATGCAAATTTTATGTATATTTACAGCAGCTTAACATAATCTGTATTTGTAAGTAACAGCACGACTTTTCTAACAACATAAAAAAAACCTTAAATTTAAGCCATTTATAACATAGTTAATATTAATGTTACTTAACATATGTTAAGATTCAAATGCTAACAGCTGCATAACATAGCGTTTGCTTACTCTACTTAACATAACTCCTTAAGTTCAAAAAATGTTATGTTCAAAATCATTAAATAAGGAAAAATTTGAACCATTTGATTTTTTTAATACCTTATTTCTTAAATCGGTATACAAATAAATGCAAAATCCCAAAAATAATGAGCTTTCAGAATCAAGTCAAGTTTGCATCTTTAAATATCTACTCTGCTCGCATTTGGCAATCTCTACTGTACTTCTAAAATCATATTAGATTGCTGTTGCCATTATTTTATCCTTAAACTTAGTTACACATTCGTGTATTGCATGATAAAATTTCTCTAGCAATCCATCACAGCCAACTCAATTTATACACACTTTCCCATTTTTCATTTTGGCCCCCTTTTTCTGGTACATTTTGTGATACCGTTTACAATCTAAAGACAGTTGAACAAACTCAAAAACTAACTCATTGGGTCAGTGGCATCAGTCGGAGTGAGCTGACCAAATTCACTTCAGTTGCTCATCAAATGCTCTTCAATGTTGTTCAGACAAATACGGAAAACATTTTCCACTTTGACATCAATTTGCTTTAGATTTTAATCGCGTTGGCGGAAATGTTTCTCCTGTTTCCGCCCCCTTTTTTCCATGATCCTGCGATTCGTCCTTGTCAATGGGTCATGAAATTTTGTGCTGCACTTGTGACTTATCTTAATTAAAAATCAGCGCCAAGTTCATGTTGTGCAGTGTACACTGTACAGTGTTTTGTCGGACAGTGTCAGCTCTCTTTTTCTCTCCCTCTTTCTCTTCCTCTCTCACTCTCTGTGGACCTTAGAAATCTTTTAAATCTATGCGCATAATTTGCCATCCAGGCTGCAGCTCGGAAAACTGAGGCTGTTGCCTGATTTCCTCTGACAGCCAACTGACAGAAATTGATTAAAAAACCATTGCAAGGCGTTTGCACTAACTCGTAGTAGGCCGACAGATCTGCCCAAAGAATACAAATACGGCATTCATAGATTTTGCTCTGCAAAAGGTTTTTCCAATGCAAATGAAGCTGCGTGGGCAGAAATTTGCATCGCCCCTAAGATTTCCATTAGAGATGGACAAATTATAGCGGACGTGAGTGTCGTGATATTTAGTTAAATCAAATATGTATTTTATTGGGTAGGGAATATGTCTTTAACATATTCGATTATAAAATTAAAAAATATTTTAACTTTTGTTGAATAAAAATATGCTGTAAGTTTTTTATTTATTCTATGATGCTGTACTTTATTGTACTAGTTATTCCAATATTGCTATCGCATATTTACCTTAAATAATTTAAATAAATTATTTAAGTGAAGAATTTTCCAAAAATCAAAGTTAAAGCAGATGAAAACATTACTTTTACTAGACTTTAAATAACGCAGTTGGTTTAGGCAGACTTAAAAAATTATATTGAATTATAATGCACATAACAACTTCAAATATATTTTAACGGTCCGATGATATTCAACGTTACTGGTTAAATGGTTGATATTAACACCTTGACTTTGATTTCGCAGTTCGCACGTCTGAACAGTTAAAATAGATACAAAGATACACAAATGCTTAAGATACTTAAATGGGCAGCATGAGAACGAATTCAAATGACCTCTAGGAGAGGTTCAGCAAACCGGCTGCCGAATGATGAAACTAATTTGCATGTAAATGCCAAAATGCGTTGCACCTGCAGCATTAGCATAGGCAGACCTATAGATACTCGTATCAATGCTGAGGCACATTTACAGCTGGCCACAAAGTGGCAACATACACGTATAGCAGGAGGGGAAGCGGAGGAAGGGAGTTTGTGTTCTCTAAGCGACATGCTAATCAATAGGCCACACGAGTGCCAATGATTATTTTGCCATAAAATGCAGTTAGTTCTCTTGAGAGCAGCTCCTATCGAGTATCCCACTCGAGTACTTCTCTTTCCCTCTCCCTCTCTCTCCCTCTCTCTCTCTCTCTCTCTCTCTCTCTATCCTCGGTCTTATTCTCGTTCTCGTTGCTGTATACAATTTCCAATGGGTTTTTGGGGGCCAAGTTTGCATACGGAATTAGTTTAGCCATGTTTGGCGTTGTTGCAGTTGCAGTTGCCGTTGTCGTTGCAGTTGCAGTTGCAGTCAAGTTTATGCTAAATAAGCCAATGCCACGCCCACTATACCATACCATTTGGCCGCCCACAGTTGAAGTGATTTCCAGCTGAGACGCAGCTGCAAACGCTGAAAACTTTTGTGGCCATAAAAGCGACTCTGCGTACAGCCAAGGGGATAGAAAAGGGGCAAGTCTTGGGGGTGGAGGAAGAAGATAACTTCAACTGCTTTTTTTATGCTGCGAATATATATTTTTCTCTATTTATTTTATTTCACTTGGCGGCACTGCTACCAATTTTTTACAGTTCCTCTTTGCCTTAGTACATCTTTCTCTCTACTTGCCTTTTTTTTAATATGTTTAGTAAACTTCATGTTGTGTTCCCTTCCCTCCTTCCTTTCCACCTCCTTGCGCTGGCACAGACAATTTTCCGCGCTGCCATAAAAACTCAAAAGTTTGTGCAATGTGCGCAGTTTATTTCCGTTGCAAATACCTTGGATTTGGTTAAAGAGGATAGAGGAAAAGGGAAATGGAAATGGAATAGGGAATAGGAAAGGGGATGGTATCCTGGTATCCTGGCGAGCTGTCTATGTCATCCTGGACCACAGCTGCTGACATCTGATGTTGTCGGCTGCTTTTGTCAACACTTTGCCCGTTGATGTCTGACAGCTGCATATACTCTACTTAGTATACACTTACTTATTTAGTTGGCTATTTCACTCACCACTGCCTCGAGGCCAAGATAAGTGGGGTCTTTTGTACTACAACTAATGCTCTTGAGCAGTTAGAAAAGACGATAAACAGACTTGGCTGAGAAGAAGTGTTGCCTTACTGAGACAAAATAGTTCAAGATATTAATCAACCAACCAAAAATACATTTTATCACTTCGTATAACACACGAAAATTATGAATAATTTTAATTGGTATTAACATTAATAGGAATCACTCTACAAATTCTGTTTGCATTACTATCGGAAAACTACAAGTAATTATTGCAATACTGAAAAGTCAGAAAATACTCTGAAATATTTCCAATATATATATTTATTATTTACGAATGTTGGTACATGTATATTAGTTACTACTATTTCTTCCGAAGTTTATAAAAATGGTTTTTGAATTTTCCGCATAAACTCTTTATTAAAGTAATTGTTTAAATTTAACTGTAATTTTATGTAAGACGCTATTGTAAATCAATTAACAATCAACAAACCCAATTGCATTTTATTCTATTTCTTACTATCATTTATCAATATATAAAATAATGTAAAGGTATATCTTTTATGCCTAAGCAACCCCTTACAGAATGTCAACCCCAGATAATGAGTTTCCACATTAACACACGATCTGTACTCTGACCCGTCAAGGGGTAAGCAAGGCACTTCAATAATTGCATCATTTATCAAATTAAGCAAATGAAAGTTTAAAAGACGAAAGCATTGAACATGGTTGGCTCATTAATTTAAAACCTGCTCCTGCTGTTGCCCCTCCCCCAAAAACCCATAATAATAATCGACATTAATCAGTCGGAGATTATCGATAAGTGTGTTTAGGCAACGCTTATCAGGGTTGCCACTGACAGCAGGCAGTTCAGTTGCGTTTAAGCTGCGTGTTTACTTTTCGGAGCCGCCTAATTGATTACGCCCCAAAGTCAAGTCCGCGTCTTTATCATCATCATCATCAGCATCGGTTCCATCTTGAATATCTTCAAAAAAAAAAAAAAAGGCTGAAACCAAGTCACGTGCATTTTGGAAGCTGTTCTGCTGTGTTGTTGTTACCCTTCCCTCTGTGAGCGATGTCTGGCTCGATAAGAGGTTCCCTCCCTTTCACTCCACTTTAATCTCTGGAGTCTGGGCTCCCCAGTGATTATTGTGACTGTGATTTTTATCGCACGTCGGCTTTTGATGTTCTTCATCTTGTTCTTGTTCACTGAACATATTTTATGTTCATATTTTATTTATTTAAATTTAAATTCTAAATGTGAATGTGAAAATATTCAATGCATATTCGTATTTGCATTTGATTTGGGAATTTGATTTTTCGTAGCAAGAGAATATTGAGATCTTATCGCAGTTTATTAAAAGATTTCATATCTATAATGCAAATGTCATCTAGATTTTGTTGTTTATTCTATTGGGCTTTGGGTTTGGCTTTGGTTGAGTTTATTTATTCAGCCCGCATTCGAAATTTCATTCGTTTCCTAGTCATCTGTTATCCACTTGAAACTCTATCAATGTGCTGGACCAAACAACTAATTCTAGTCCTCGCTCGGCTCGGCTCGACTTGACCCACAAATCCATGTTCAAGCCCAAAACAAACAAGCATAAATCACCAGTAAAACACACACATCTACACACACACACACATCCGCAGCTTGAAATAAAAACTGAAACGAAACGGGTCTTAAATTTAAAAGCAATCTGCCAGAGAGTTGCCCTTAGTCCTGTTCCTGTTCCTTTTCCTCCGAATGCTTCAGCTGCTATTGTTTCTGTTGCTGTTTCTGTTGCTGTTGTTGTTGTGTGTGTGGCCTTTGGCCAATTTTCTTATTAAAAACAACAGAGTCGAAAATGTTTACCAAACACAATTCCCGGCTTCTCGCAGTTTTGGCCTAAACTGTAAATAGAGCGGGCAGTGAAAGTGCCGACAGCCTGCAATGAAAGAATCGGAATGAGCATGAGGCTCACACAAGGACACAAATCCTTACACCACATGCTGAGTCTGTGTGTCTGGTCCTGACTCTGGTTCTATGGTGTCGGAGTACACTCTGTATAGTCCGTATCCATTGTCCGAGCTTCGAAATTGAACCACCACCCACGAAAGGAAAACGTTTTGTTCGAGGCTAACCGACAAAAAGGAGAAAGCAAAATATAAAAAAAAATACCATTGCTAAACCCATTAAATGTGACTCACAAAAGGAAACCGAACACAAAAAAGGAAGAAGTAAGAAAGGCTCTATGGTATTGAAAATTGAACGACTATAAGTTGCCCTTACCTTAAAAAAATTGGACTTAAGTTATCCTTTAGCTAACACTAATAAATCGAAATATTAGTTTTTTATAATAAAAGTTTATATTTAACAAAATTTAGAAAATTTTTCAATAACTTTAAAAAAATATTATATTTGGAATATATTTTTTTCCAATGATAATGGAAATTTAATTATTTTTCCATACTCTTAAACGAGGTATTATAACAATTTTAATGTATCTTTATAAGGGAACTGCATCTAAAAAAAATGTATCTTGAATTTTCCCACATTCAAAACTCAGATTTCAAAACTCATTTTTCCAAATCCATTTGATAAAAAGAAATATATGAAATGTTCATCACTGACTGAAATATCACTCTAATGTTCTTGAGATTATTGCTAAATAGAAAAAGCTTTTAGATCCACCAAATCAACCTTTACTTAAATTTCACTTATATCATACCCCATTTGTATTTGTTGCCGGGTATAAAGAGGAAAATTGTAACAAAACAACATGTTATTTGCTAGTCTTGCACTATTCTTTGCTCATTCTTTGCGCTGACTTTCACTTTCCTTGGAAGCATCTAGGATCCTCGTATTATTGTCCGCTTGACACTCGCTGGAGCTGGGCATAAATATTTGGACTGTGGCGACTGATTAGTGGGGACTCAAATGGAACAGAATATAAACGAAACCAATTTGCTGGCAGCTAACGAAACCTTAATCGAAAATTGAATGGCATGTTCAGAGTTGAATCCTGAATTGGTTGTCCTGTCTGCAAACAACAACTAAGAGCACAAACATCAATCAGGCCTCAAGTTTTTCTGACTTTCGAGGTGGCCCAAACACCTCCACGACATCGACATCGTCATCGTCTATATCTTGAGCATTCTTTTGGACACACGCCAAGTGCATAGCTTCCAGATTCCATATTCCGACTCCTCCTTTTACCTTTGTGCTCCCACATGATTTACTACAACATTTTTCGCCCGTTTCACCCCTTTTTCTTCCGTCTTGCCCGTCCCGGTAGCTGTTGCCATGTTTGACTTGATTTCGTCTAAATTGAGTTCAGTATCAACAGAAAATACTTCCGTTTCCTTTCCTGCTCTGTCAGTCTGTCAGTGTCTCGTCTCTCCTCAGTTCGTCTCTCTCCCTCTTCTCGTATCTTCTCGCATCTTCACTTAGTTTGTTGTGTACCTTTGCTTGATTTTGCGTTCTATTTTTGAAACTACCAAAGTAACCCATCCAACAAGTCTCCCCTGTTCCCTCTTCCCTTATCCCATCCTGTCCAACTTTTACTCCCACTTTGCTGTTGGACTGTGTGTTTACATTGCCAGTAACTCATACTCATCCTTGTTTCTCCATCGGATCCTGTGCATCCTTGCTGGAGTTGCTCGCCTTCGTTGAGGTGTTTGCTTTATTTTGAATGCTTTTTATGTTCAATTTGTTTCAATTTAATGTTGTTTTGCCAGAGATCAGCCAGGACGCGTTATATTTTGCATGCATTTCAAATGTGCGCACCTTCTTCTATGATAAATGGCATTAAAGGATTTGCGTGAATAACCAACTCAGAGACTTACATTGGATGGTTGCCAGGGCAGAAAAGAGTTGGCTAAGTTTCTTGCAGGTTAACAGCAAAGTTGCTGCCAACTTTTCTTGTTAGATTATGACCTGGAAATAATGCTCATTGCTGTCGATTCTTTGTCAATATTATGTGCACTATTAATTCGATTCGAAAATTTTAGAGATTTTTAAGTTATTATTTTTATTAAATTTAAATATTAAATTTAAGTCAAAATTTATAACACCTTTATTATGACTTTAATGCTTGCAAAATATCACAATTATAAAAATTTAGTAGTTGTTTAAGCCACTTTGGTTATTATTAAAAATATTATTTTGGGGATTGTCTTTCATATTAATTAAAATTATTCTTTAATGATACAATTAAAATATAATATCTTATGATATCAGATATGAATGACAACTGGAATAATATCGGCAAAGCAGTAAAAATGCAAATCAATAAGTAGCATAAAAGATACATTTCACTGAGTTTTTTCAACCGTCAACGTCATTAAACTATAATAACTTTACAATAATATTTAGTTTAACAATGTCACTGATACTTTTCGCTGGCTAAATAAAACTCACGTTAGTTTCGACAATTTCAATGACTTTTACACAGTAAATGTTTGCTTTCAATGAGTTGCCTCCACTCTTTTTGAAGCTCGTTACCCGTCGACTTTTTCACATGAATTTTCCATTTCATTTCTTTGGAATAGCGGCGCCAGGTGTACCCAATAAATAGTTGGCCAACCTTTTCCACATAAAATCAACAAACATTTTCACTTATTAACAACAATGCTCACCATACAAAAAAGAAAAAAAAAACAGAGGAATATAATACTGGATTTCAATATTTGAATAAAATGAAAATGTATGCGCCGACTATTTCATGTGACTATTTCAAATGAAACATTAAAATTCCATTAGCGGATGCATTGTACATAAATTTTGGAGCTCTATCTTGATAGCCTCAATAACCGAGAGGGGGTATGGAGGGGAAGCTTATCGATGGGGGCCTTGGGCAAATGACCAGAAATTATGCATTTTGTTTAGCTTTAATTGCAGCGCACTGTATTTATTTAGTTTGGCCCGTCCAATTGTGTGGAGAACTTGGGGAGGAACTTCACTCTTGCTGACGATAATCGAAAATAATTTATAGAAAATAAATATTTCCACACAATGTGCCGCCCTCGACGATGGGAAAACAACTTGAACAACATTGCTTCGTTTCCTTTACTTTCCCGATCATTGTGCAGTTGTTTATTTAAGTTGTCATTAGAATGGCTGCAGCTCCAGTTGCAGCTCCAGCCTCAGTTTCCAGCCAGTCGACGGCATATAAACTTTTTAAATTATCACCGAGGCGCACAGTAAGTGTGCGAGTGTGTGTGCGAGTATGTGTGTGTGTGTGTGGCAGGGGGGCTGGGGGCAGCCCATTGGGGCGCGTTCAACCGTCTGCCACTTGAGAAGCTGACGGGGTCGGCAGCGTCATTCGCTTACGTGGAAATCGCACGGCCATGTGAAATGGAAATCCAGACCTGACCCTCCCCGCTTCCCCATCTCCCCCTCTCAGTTCGTCAGTGTGTCGTCGGCGTTCTCTGCATGTTCTACGAGTACTCGTAGTTCCGTCTAGGGTCTTGGTGTTGGTCTGAATCTGGAACTGTTGGCGCCCCAGCAGCCGGAAATGCAAGACAGTATTTTGCTTAAGGAATTGAACTGTTTATTGAAAATGCTTGGGAAATGTTGCAAAAATATACACAAAACTTACACAGTATATAACTTACAACTATAGCAATAAATGTGTAACGATAACTTGATTAAAGAATAAATTCGAAAGAAAAAGTCCATACTAGTAATATTATAAAAACTATTTTTAAATTTTTACGAGTGAGTTCGTTATTGCGATACATTTATATATCTGTAGTTCAAGTTGATAGACAAGCTGCATTAAAATCTTTTCTATATTAATTCAATTTTTTTTAGTGTTAAGGTTTTTTTGAGATTCAGGTATATTATAAATTTCATCTTATTAAATTACTACTATATCATATTTCAGTTTAATATCATCTTTTTGCTATGTTTAAAAGTCAACAATTCAAAATAAATTCTTTCTGGTATTCTCCAAGGAAAAATCTATATTATTAAATAATATCGTCGCTTTTATTTTGTTTTGGCTTGTATGTTTTTTTAGAGCATTAATTTCTCGACTATTATCTAAAGTTATTGGCTTTCAGATTGGTTTATAAGTCAGCTAAAGGACAGCACACATCAACTCCCAATTATGTACACTTTATGAGCTGCAGATGTACATATTATGAAGGCATATGTCTGCTGCAGGAGATAGATATCAATATTCAGTCAGATTTGCTGCAGTCTCTGTAAAATATACACACACATACACGTACACATGCACACACTTATGGTATATATTTCAGAGGGCATTAGCAAGTAATAAGTATAAACAAACTATGTGCTTAAGCAAACTGTTTACATTGGCTGCTGGCTCGTATATCACATGAGTCCTTTGGCTCTTTGGCTCCTTGAGGGCCAAGTCGAAAGCAACAGGCAACAGGAGGCGACTGAAGGCAGCAGCAGGCAACGGTAAATGTAACTTTAAAGCCGCTTAAGGCTATAACCAAATGCCATGGCAAACGAAGCAGGTCAAGTCACAAACACAAGGATTACCGCAGGCAGCAAGGCAATAGCAGCAGGTGCCGCCCCCTATAAGGGACACAACAATAACAAGGAGTCGACTTAAGACTAGAAGAAGAAGGGAGAGAGCGGAAGCAAGAGAGAGAGAGAGAGAGAGAGAGAGAGGGAAGCTGTGAAACACAATGGCCAACACGAAAGGCAATAGCAAAAGCGATTCTGTCAAAATATTTACGATATGACTCTGAGAATGGCTGTTAAAGTGTAAGGACACCCACACACACACACACATACACAGGCATTCAGGACATGTGTTGTCGAATCAGCCACACACGGATACACACACACACACACACACCACTTGCCTCACCTACTTAGCGCACTTTTCGCAGTTTCCACATAAGATATATATACGCTCATCTTGCCATTATCCTGTGTGAATGACTCTGTCTACGTGTGTGTATGTGTGTGTGTGTGCGGCCAAGGACACAAGCCACAAGCAAAATTGATTCGTCTTCTTGCTTTTTGCTTTTGGGCGTAGGCGCTAGCCAACTTTATCCTCTTACCGTCTTTCAGGCCAGTCCCGAACCAAAAGAAAGAAAAAAGAAATAACATTGTCATGTAAAATTAAAATTTATGGCTAATTTGTGTGACCGAAACGTTGTTTTGTCTCTTTCTCACACTCTGTCTCTTGGTATTTGTGTATATTCGTTAGAAACAAGGTTACGCCTTTTCCAATTCCCGACCATTTTCCAGGCAACCTCAATAAATTTCCGCACTGCCAGCAAGTTTTTCGCCGGAATGCGATCGGGTTTATCGGTTGTAATAGCCTCTTTATAGGAAATCTCTCTAAAGATTGGTAATAAAACTTAAGCATTAAAAACAAGAAAACACAATTTCTATTGAATTTTTTAGTAATTTCATTTTATTACAGGTTTTATTTTTTGTTCTTCGTCTTGTATTCGATAAATCGATATAAATTTCTATTAACCATATATTATTGTGCGGCTGTTGTTCTTTATAAATATGTGTTTTATTATCATATGTTTAGGTATACGCTTAAAAAACTTATTACTCTAATATAAACTACATAATGTATATGTAAATTGTATAGATAAATATCACTATATTTGATTTCGGTTCAAGGTTCTTTTGCTAGATTTGTTAGTTCATATGTGAAAACTCTATTGAAATTGCATTAAAAATCATCTGCAATTTCATATTAAAGTTGCGTATCTCTGCATATGTATGTGTGTGAGTGTGTGTTTATTATATGTATGTGAGTCTTTGATTTGAACTTAGAATATAAATAGTTTTTCTATATATACAATACCAAAAGTTTGCCCAATTGAGACTCTAAATATTAGATTTGGCAGTTCAACAATCCGTTTATCGACTAAAGGGACTTCAGCTAACTATGGTTAAAATGATGTTGAGGAATTCGAGGGCCGTTCGATCAGTTAAATGGACTAGACACGTCGCTTTTTAAGTGCGCGTCTCAAACGTTAAGATAAGATTTAATTTTAGCTTCTTTCTTCATTTCTAGACGTAACGTGTGATCTGTGAATAGAAATCCGAGAGACAGGATTGCAGTTGTGCAAAAGTTGGACGCTCTCCGGGAAGTAGAGCCCAACAATATGCCATAATTGTAAAGCTGCAGAGAGAGGGAGAAAAAAAAATAGAGGGAGACAAAAGATGAGAATTATAAAGTAGAGATTTTCCAGTGCTGTTCACTTACAGCTCATCGGGGCAATTGAAAGGCTGCGCCAGACGATAACCGTCCTTTAGATAGTGCTCCATTTCAAAGGGATCCACCTCAGCGTAGGGTTGCTTGGCAGATGTGCAGAGTTCCCACATGAGCACACCAAAGGCCCAAGAATCACTGGCCTCTGAGAATTGCTTATGCTGCAGCGCCTCGAGGGACATCCACTTGATCGGGCGATTCTCACTGTCGCCCAGGCAGTTGTAGTCCGCCGGAAACAGATCACGGGAGAGTGAACTGTCGGAGAGCTTCACACGCAGCTGATCATCAATGCTAAAGGGGAGAAATGAATTTGAAATTATAATACATTATGTCTTAGAATATAATCTATAAGAATATAATCTATAAGGATATTAATCTAGAATGCGGTGTTATCTTACGAGACGAGAGAAATAAGGATTAGACCCCCCTTTGATATGGTTGCTGAATTTGTACTCACATGCAGTTTCTTGTAGCAATGTCCTTGTGCACCACACCATGACTGTGCAGATGATCCAATGCCATGGACAGTTGGGAGGCCATCATGACAATCTGAATGGTGGTTACGGTGCGAGCACAAGCTGGATCCAAGAGGAAGAGCTTCAGATTGCGGGTGTTGTTGAGGGCGGGATAGAGAACGAATGGAGTTGTGTGATCTTCGATGGAGACACCGAGAACCGAGAGTATT
Organism: Drosophila falleni; assembly: GCA_035045575.1. Taxonomy (NCBI): domain Eukaryota; kingdom Metazoa; phylum Arthropoda; class Insecta; order Diptera; family Drosophilidae; genus Drosophila; species Drosophila falleni. Next base: position 347,022 of record JAWNOV010000111.1, on the reverse strand, counting down.
CCCGGATGAGAGGCGCCATAGAGGAGCATGCCTTCCTGCAGCAGGAGCAGCACTTGCATCTGGCTAGCATGTTGGGCCACCGTCTTGACCAATACATCCTGGCTGTCGTTGTAGGTGCCACGATAGACACGGCCAAAGGTGCCCTCCTGCAGCAGACTGGAGAGTCGGACACGGCAGCGCTCCACGGTCAACTCGGAGATGCGACGATGCAACTCCTCCGGCTGCTGTTGCTCCACGGAGACAGGCACCTTGCGCGGCAGAGAAGAGTTATGCACCGGGGCAATCAACGAGGGCGTCATATAGGCAGCTGAGCCCATCGAGGACTGGCAAGGTGGCTGAGTGTTCAGTCTCTGGAAGCTGGAGGTGCGCATGGGTTGTCCACCATGCTGGTGATGTTGTCTCTTGGCCGCCGCTCCTCGAACACAATACGCAATCACCAGGAGGACGCATACGGCTGTCATCGCCACCGTCACGCCCACCACAAGTGTGATTAATCCTGTGGGCGGGGGCAGCACCGTCTCCAGCAACTGTGGATCATCCTGATCATTGCCCGGCATCTGTTGCTGCTCCTCGTCGCTCTCACTCAGCAGACAGATCTTCTTGCGCCGGAACACCAAGTGGGTTACATTGTTCAACACACGATTTAGAATCACCTCCAGGCTGATCGTGAGGTCCACCTCGGCGGCACGCACTCCACTGCATCGCAGAGCCACTGCCCAGGTCTGTATGTGGGTTGGAATCTCGCCAATCTGCGACACATTCAATGTCGGACGCGGCAACACCTCCGGATCTGAGCTGACCACATTCAGGCTGTAGGCCAGAGGCCTTCCAGCCAACGATTGCCATGTGAAACTCACATCTCTCACATTCGCCGGAACCGGAACGATAAAGTTCAGCGCGTAGTTATTGATGTGACCATCCCGAACGTAGTAAACCTCAGCTGAGACACCTGGAAAAAGAAACAGACAAGCAGATGCTTCAGTTAGTTGTGTGTAGACTTTATAAAGATAGAAGATAAGACAAAAGATTATATTCACTTAAAGAGATATCTTTCTATTCACATAGTTAATTAACTATCTCCGTCTTTATAATTTGATCTCCCTATTAAGTTGATAAAGGTATGTAAATATTAATATACAGGTTCTATCAATCCTTTTCCGATATTTACATTTCTATCTAACATTCCACTTTTATAAATATCACATTTAAAGATCTTTGTATTGGTAGCATTAGGAATATTTAAATTAAATTAAGTTTAATTACACCCAACAATATTCACAAAGCGTCAAACTCTTTCCGTACGTTTTTGTTATCCTGAAATGCAATCAACTCTGTTTAGCACTCGACAAGTTTATTAACCTATTCATAACATGGTTTAAAAAATCAAGCGAATCACGCGATTCGCAAAACCACAGAAACCACGTCGAACTACAAGTAGTTCATATCAATCCAGAAAAACATCTACGTCAGCAACCCCAACAACAAACAACAACAACAACAAATTTGTAAGTGGAACAAACTCATGCACTTTACATGTAAATTTATCTAGATGGAATTCTCATCAAGCAAAGTTGAGGTTTGTTTGCCCATCGACTGAGAGTTCGGTCTACGTATTGTATAAATAAACATGGACGACCGAGTTTAGGGAATTCCTTGGAAATATTTCTTGAGTTTATCAGTATTTGTATCTGAAAATCTGTATCTGTATCTGCATCTACAACTGCCACTGCCACTGTCAGTGCATCTGCATTTGTATCTATATCTATCTGTAACAAAAACAAGAAACAAACTCGTGTCGCCAGGCCACGATTTGGTTTTCAAGCAAAAAGGTTTAAAAACAAACAGAAAATGAGCCATGACCATGTCTGAGATTTGTTCCTTCAGTTCTCTATCTGATGCTCGGTTATTATTCTTTTCCATCTTGTTGTTGTTATTTCTCTTATCCATCTTCTTCTTGTTGTTGTTATTCTTGCATTGAGTTTATTTGCGGTTTGACCCAACCGCCGTGTGTTGGCCAAAAAAAGAATCAAGTTAATGAAGCGACTGCGCTGCTGGCAAAGATGTCTGGCCCTGATTTGAATTGTTATGAATTGTTGTGTTTATGTTAATGATTATGAAATGTGCAGGTAGTTTTTAATGTAATACAGCTCATAAGACCACACACACAGACAGACGCACATTAGACCAAGTTAATGGAACTGTGCTTGAATCTATTTTCTATATTTATTATAATTATTGTTATGATCTGTTGCAACTAAAGTTTCTTGGGTCAAAATTATATCTTAGGAGTGTTTTATATTTAGAATATTATTTAGATTTTGTAAATTGTGCAGAATGAGAAACGTTTTCTCAAGATATTTTAGACTTCAATACAGACATAGTTTACTTTTTTAAGAAAGATCATCCAATTCTTCTTGAAATTAATTATTAATTTCTTCTAAATAAATAAATAAATTATCTCTCAGATTTTAGATTTCATATTCTAGTACAACTTTCATGTAGTCAAGTCTATTAGGATTGCAAATCAACAGTCTCAATTCGAATTCTTTAAAGTCTTATTCATCTACTTCTCTTTCTCTGCTTTCTTTTCGAGCTCTCAGCTTGATTTTGGTAAACTTCTGGCCAAAACGAGCTAATATGATGGCTAACAACCTGCAGAGCCAAAAAGCCTTCGCTGTGTGGTGCATTCAACTCTTTCGGAATCGCCTGCTGTTGCATGCCGCACTCAGAGTCTGAGGAAAAAAGCACAGGAAATAATTTACGAAAAATGAAAAGACAGAGAGAGAGAGAAACAGAGAGCAATAGACAGAGAGAGAGAGAGAGAGAATAGCGGGGTGCACTTCCTTTGACAACTGGCAATAACAATAAAAATCAGTGAGCATGTAGGTTGACATAGCCCAGAACTTTGGGGGCATGCAACCTCCGCTCTTTCCGCCCCTCCTCTTCACTAACCTTGTGGAATGTCTCAACTTGGCGGCGACAAAGTCGCGTATAAATTGTGTCAGAGGCATAGACACAGTTGGCGGCAGAAAGAGACGTTGGCAGCGACAGAGAAACAGCAGACAGAGGGCGACTTCCTCTCTTGCTCAAATGTGCAACATGTTGCACGCTCGTGTAGTTGCGACAAATGCCTCGCTAGCGTTTTAAAAATAGCGCCCATGACTTAATCAAATGCAACGCGCCCACCCCTCGCTCCTTCATGCCCCGCCGCGGGGCAAGTTGGGCAGACAGGCCGCACGCTTCCATTGACCCTTTGAGACTTAGAAGAGGCAGCTATGGATTGCCACATGAGTGAGGAGCAAGGGGCCAAAGGGAAAGCAAGAGGTACAGTTCACAGGCTCATGTGAAAGTTGCCGCTTTATTGCACTTTGCAACGAAGTGGGGTAAGAAGAAAGCAAAAGGAGAGATGAAAGAGAGTGGCAGGAGGTGAGGCTCCTTCTCAAGAGCCGCCCGGCGAGGCTGTCTTCAAGTGGCGTCGTCGTCGTCGACGTCGTCGTCGTCGTCTACCTTCATGTCACGAGCAAATGTCACTCTCATGTGCCCAACTCGACGGCTCTTGAACTTTTTTAACCTTTGTGTGTGCCATGTTCATAACTGGCTGCATGTTTTTTTCTATGCATTTGTATACCCTAACAGACAGTTCGAGACAAGGAGTAAGTCATAGACATGGGGCACTAACAATTTCTTATGCAATTTGTAACGCAAGTAGAGAAGTTTAAAAATGTTATAAGTAAATCTAATTATATTTTTGCCTATAATAAATAATTTACTTTCCTTTTTTTTTTTTTGCATATTCGCTGCACTTTAATTACTATAATTAAGTAAAATTCTAAATTCTATATATACGTGAAGTATAGTCGTATTTATATATTTCCTCTGCCTCTTCAACAATTATAATTTAATATTTGTATGTTAATTATCATTTCAGCAAATGTGATTAAAAATAAAATTAAGTCCATTTACAATTTTTCTATTTAAAAGACTTCACCTAATTAAAATATTATTTATTGAATATTTTCAAATTATTATTTTACTATATTCAAATATAAAAAAAACCTAAGCAATATTTCGATTAAGCTTCAATAAATTTTAAATTATTAACTGCATACTTATGCCAAAATAGAGTATTTAAACTGTCGGCTTACAGGTGTTAACTGTTGTGCTTTGTTGGGGCGTGCCTGGAGCTGCAGTTGTAGCAGGAGCAGCAAGGCAGGACACATGGATGCATGTGAATACGGGTACGAGTATGAGTATGAGTACAAATACGAGTACGTGTATTCATATCGTATGTCGAATTTTCAGAGCGTGCAGTCATGATGTTGTCGTTGTCGCTGATGTTATTGTTATTGCAATTGCAATTGCTGTTGCTGTAGCTGTTGTTGTTACTGTTACCGTTGTTGTTGTTGTTTGCTGTTGTTGCAGTATTTTTTAATAGCTTGCTACTGAACAGAGAGTCGTGACCATTGTTGCATCGAGTAGGACTCGCAGGCAAAAGGAGTCAAGTTGCAACTAGACAACTGCCAAACTGCCAACTCGTTTTAGACACTCAAAAATGTGTTTTTGGCTTTGGCTTTCGGCTCTTGGCTTTTAGGTTGTGTCCGTGGCTTTAGCATTATTTCCCATTTTCCATTTTCTAGTTTCTTGTAATTAGCGTTGCAGTTCGTGAAGTTTTGTCGATTTACCATGCTGATTCCTAAAGCAAAGGTCAAAGTTTGTAAGCTCCCAAGCTGAAAGCCCTTTTCCAAATTGCATATACATGTACATGTAACCCGATTCATTTGTCAACTGTGCGAACAAAGCCTGCCAAATACTCAATTTAGACACATATCAAGTGGGGGAGTTTTTAGCCACAGCTTTTCATTTGAAAAACAATCCCAGGCTTAGTTTTTAGCCCTTACTTCATTATCATGTACGATACCACATCAAATTGCAATCGATGATAAATGATGTGCACGCTTTCCCTCCAAAAAACAGAGTTATAGATAAATAAAGAAATAAAGTAGGTATTGCACAGACAGATACCCCATTCTGCTGTGTAATGTAACTCAAGACTTATGTGGACTCTTAATTATACAAACAGAATAAAATATTCACTCTACAGCTGCTTTTCTAGATAGATTTCAGTTTATATAAATACTTTAATGTTTATTGTACAATTGTTATGAAGTCTTCGGTTGTGAAAACATAGGAACACTTATTTGTGTGTGTGTTTTTTAGAGTTACAGCTTTTAAATTGTGTTTGTTATTATTATTAAAAAGAACAGATATATTGTCAATTTTTACCATCTTCCATAGCTTCACATCTGGCATCTTAAGTCTATCGGTTCCGTTGTTCTTATTACTCAAATTTTAATATATATATTTAAATTAATATAAGAATTTTTTGTCTTTCTGTTCAGCATCTTAATATACTTTCTCCATATATCTGCAGGGTTTATCAACTGCACATCTTTCCATCTAATGCCTAGCGATGTTATCAACAATATACCCAGTCAGCCTTGTTTTACAGGGTATGACAGCTACTCATCTGTCCATCTAATGGCTAATATGTCACTTTGACTGCACTAGCTGCATTTTGTTGCCAAATCGAAAAATAAATAAAACAAATGATCTGCTGCCTTTACAGCAGATGTTTCTCCCCTCTTTCTGCTTCTCCTTCTCAGTTCCAATCTCAGATTACCCCCTCGTTTCCCCCTTGGCGGTCTAATGTGACTGGGCTTATCACGCACAACAATAATATCGCTTAAAAGCTTACAACAGCCCCGCCCACAAAACGCCTACCACATGTCAACATTTAACATGTTTCTGAGCTTTGAGTCAAAGTATCTGTATCTGTAGCTGTAGCTGTATCTTTAGCTGTAGCTGAAGTTGTAGATGTATCTCTATCTATGGTCTTTGTATCTGTATCTTCGCCTTTTGTATCCACGTTGCTGTCTCACGTCGTCGTTATGATAAATGATGCGCCTTTTCTTATTGTTCTTGCTGATGTTGTTGTTGTTATTGTTGTTTCATTTTGCCTAATATTTTCGCTTTGCTTTTACTGTTTTTCTGTGTTTTTCCGCTTTTGGGGCCGCAGGCGCAACGTTCTCGTTTCTTGTTACTCGTTTACGGATTTGATTGTAACAAATTTGTGCCAGCTAAATTAGCCATGTTTTTAGGGCCAGCCTCTTCAGTTGTTTGGCAACCATTTGGCACAGATTTTGTTACGTTTTTTTTTCTCTATTCTGTTATTTTTCATCTCATCTTTTGGCTCTTTGCCTTTCGGCTCGATGCCCTGAAAATTGGCTTAAATTAATCATTTACATTTTCGCTTGACGTTTTTGACTAGCTGACAAAAGTTTATGGCCAGGCTTGTAATGCCCAAAATCAATAGCAATTAACCTTAATCGCCTTTAGTCCGTTGGCGTTGAGTGTGAAGAGCTGCCAATTTGAGCTTTAAATCATTAGACAAATGCGGGAGGAAATATCTTTAAAGAGATACAATATTTATTAAACGAATTTATAAAAGCATTTTAAATTTTATCTCTAACATCTAGTTTAGGAGTTCAAAAGCTCCAGCTAATGTTGACTGACTGATGAGAGAATTGACATATGCCATAACAAATAAAAGGAAATCGACAGCTCTTAAAAGTTTAATTGTGCTAATCAAACAAGGCTAAATTAAGATACAATTAATAAACAGTCTCCTTAACACTTGACATAGCATACAAATGTTATTGAGAACGTTTTACTGTTAAGTTGTATATTTTTCATTATTTTAATACACAATTTCAGTTCAGTTTTCAACATATTTATGTCGAAAAGGAAAATTTCAGTGAACTTTTCAACAACAATGCGAAACGCATTATTTTATTCACTTACTCAGTGAGTGTATTCATTCTCAAGTTGCTTTCCAAATAGTTTACATGTAGCTGCCACGTTGTGGCTGCCCTGCAAAAGTTGCCATGGTTTGTTGCATGCCTTGCCTGGCGAATTCCCACAGTGCATGGCCCAAATAAACATACTCGTACAGCTCAATAAACATAACAACACAACACAACAGATACAGATACATTTACAAATACATTTACAGATCCATGTGCGAGTTGACGTACATGCATGTGGCTGCCACAGAGAGTAACTTGCAACTTGCAGCTTTTATGCCCCTTTACAGTTGCAGTTGTTACTTACGAGCGGATTCGCTGTTGTCAGCTGCCATGCCCCGCCCTCCGCCCTCTCGCGTTGCCACCTTCCTTCACGAGGCATGATGGAAATAAACTCGACAGCGAATGATGCGCACAGTGGGGCGAATAATCACAAATATAAGTAGTAACAACAAATACAAAATTTGTATATCTAAAAAAAGTTTTAACTAACAATAGTTTTAAAGTACTACGGAAAATGTAACAATAAATTTTGCACTACTCTAAAAAAAATTGAAAAAATAGGATTATTAAGTTCATATTAAAATTCTAAATTCAACCACTAATAATCTTTAGTAGCTCACCAATAATTGTATCTGCTCCACTGTGCGAGGTTGAAATTTCATTCATTGCTCCTCGTTACTGTTTTTGTTTAATGTAAATATGATTATTCCTTTTTGCACAAGCAACGTATGTGTCGTATGTATCGTATATACATATATATATATATACCACATATATATCGTATATAGAACAGAGAGGAGCAAAGCAAGTCTGGCAAACAATGGAATTTATTTATTATTGACATGGAGTGTGCATGGTGCCTGCCCGGCGGGGTTATCAGTTGACAGTAGTAAGTTGCAGCCTCTGTGCAGTGGCACTGATAACCACATCCATTTCCCCCTCCCCTTCCCGCCCCTCATCAAACTGCACCACACACTCTTCAATCCCTCAGCTTTACCATTGTTCACAATGGACAGAGTCAATGGAACAGACGGTCGCATTTTAAGCCTTTGACATAAACGTTACCATCGACAATTTCGCGTTTATTTGATTTGACTTGTTTTGCAGTCGCCGTTGGACAATCGGTTTATGTGATTTTCATTTATTTAAATGCAGTTTTGATACCCTGCACCAATAAAATTGGCTTATAAACAAAACTAAATTAATAAAAGTCGTATTACGAGCACATTTTAAAAGCTAAAGCCTAGATTTGTGTTGTCAAGCCTAAGTTTTTATGGCAATTATATATTTTGAATATTTCAGAACGATCATATAATACATAAAATAGTTATTTTGTGTGCAAATGGTATCTCATGGTCTGTTACTCTCTATTTAAATAATCGTTGTTGATTGTCAATAGTTTTTATGTTCAGGCCACGCACTGAATCAGTTTAAGCTCTGGCTTAGTCAAGTTTATGACGGTTTACGGCCAGACACAGACAACAGACAGAGATGGAAAATGCCCCTCGCCTCATTACAAAATGAGAGTTTCCAATGACACACATGTTTGTAATACGAGACTCGAAATAATGACTCTTTATGACCTGTCAAATGCCCATCAAACTGTAATCGATAACGCCGACGAGGCCACATTATGATCGGTGAGCATTATCAATAGATTTAACATCAAATCAAACTGAATAATGAGCCTCAAATGGAGGAGGGACAATACAAAAATCTCCATAAGTCACGTTTCAACTGCCCTAGTGAAAACAAGACTCAAGCCGATAACGATTGTCGCAACGATAATCACAAGTCAAGGTGGTAAGGCGAGACGTCTATTTGAATTAATTACTAAACTTAACCGGATGTGCGAGATTAAAAGCGATCAACATTTCAGGAATAAGATAGATGGAGATGAATTCAGCTGTGATTTAAATTTTGAATAATGGAAAATATCGATAATTTATCTCGAGTGCGAATCTAATCATGGATTTATATAAAAATGAAAAGATTACATCATAAATACTGGTTCGAAAGTTTTTTCATAACAACTATTCATATTATATAAATAATTTACTTTGTTTAAAATCATATAAGGATGTCATAAAGGCTGTAGAAACTATTGAATTTTAAATAAATTCAGTGAAATACCTATTCCATCTCATATTCATAACAACCTATCAAGCCAAAGAAAATCTACCGATTAATTTGTTGATTTAAATTCATACTAAGTTCATATTAACAAATGTCCCAGTTTTGGGAAAAATAAAAAAGTAGGAGGTATTATAAAAGCTGTTAATTGTCTCACGTTTATAGAGTGTCACGAGATCCTCATCGTAAACTAGCTGATATGGTAGCACTCGTATTGGCCATATAGCTTCATTAGCTAATGGCCACTTCATTATAGCACAGCACACAGCTGCGCCCAGAGAACAAGTACAAGTAGAGATGCTTGCCACAACTGGAGGCAAGCAGGCGAGCAAGCGACCAATTAAAATATAGATCATGCCACAAGAGCAACAAAAGCAACGTCTGCTGATCATATCGTTGGGGCATTGCACAAACCGTTAACACAACTTTGGCCCCCAGAGATCGGTTGGCAGTTCGTGGAAGGCATTTAGCACGACAAGTATAAGTAGAAGAAGAAGAACATGAAGAAGGAGAAGGAAAAAAAGAAGCTGTTGGCGAGTATCAGCTGGAATGATCTTGGCGAGCAGCGCGAAGAACAAGCCATAAACCCGATACGATAATATTGTGGCTTGCATGCTTGTTATGGCCAGATACGAAAGCGATACGCAGATACTTAAAGGCAACGTGCCATTGCTAGGTGCTAAATGTGGTAGCAACAGCAGCTCATCTTTGTGTATCTTTCAGATACTTTAGGCTTGTTTGCCATCGCAGATACACTGAACGGCGGCTTAGTCTCGGCTCACTTCAAACTGCCCGCAACGAGGAAAAAACGGTTTCAATATTTATGCAAATCTCGTATTTATAGAAATTGGAAATTGGCCAGCAAAACAAAGCGCAAGCAGAAGAAGAAGAGCACAAAGCAGAAGATGAAAAAGTGGTATGTCTCTAGTCATATTTTAAGCCTCATTGAAGCTGTTTGGGGGGCCTGAGCTTAATTTATTTCACACAGTTGGTGGTAAATTTAACACATTCGTGTTGTTGTTTTGTTTGCGTTTTGCTTTGCTTTTCTCTGTGCTGTTATTTAGCAGCTGCGCCAATCGATCACTGTTAAAGCTCAGCTAGAGGTGTTGCCCAGTGGGCGTGTCCCACTTTACAGCAGCAGAAAGTGCATGGTGGAATTATAATAACAAGAGGAAGTCAGACTTTAAGCTATAAATTTTAATTTTTTAAATCATAATTTTTTAACTTTTAACGAAATAACAATAAAACTATTATATAATGGTCATTTCTCATTGGTTTATATTATTTACTATTTAATTTTAATTCATTTTAAGCTTAAATATTTGTGTTGTCTGTTAATAATACAATTTAATAAGTTCAATAAAGCCAAAAGCTCTGTTAAGGGACCAGAAAGAGAAGCAAATTAAATACCAGATCATCACGTCTGAAACGAGAGAGCGTGCGCTCTCAGGACTTTACCTTATTGCTCCCAACTCTCATCATGAGCAAGTGCAGCAGAGAGCGAGAGAGTAAGACATGTTAAAATTGTTTGCAGCATAAAACTTTCAAGATTGACTGTAAGCTACTAAGACAGAGAGAGAGAGAGAGAGAGAGAGAGAGATAAAGCTCCGAGCGCTGAACTTTTAAATGCAACTTTAACGTCAACTCTTCATTAACAGTCAGAAAATGAGCAATAAAATTAAATCAAAGCACACAAAAATTTAAGAGCGTACAATGGGCCCATAAAAGTAATCATTTAAAATAGACAAAATGAAAATTCCGAAGCGTCAAAGTCGTAAAAAGCTGTCAAAAGAAAAACACAAACGAAAAACTACGAAAATTGTACAAAATAAAATGGTATTAAGATTCAATTTAAATAATAAAATACCCAAAGCGTGTCACAGCAGCAAAATGCACATAAAATTTAAGGAGTTGGTAGTGGGAGTGGGAGAGAAATGGGGAAAATCAAATGAAATATTTATCAAGTGACAGAAACGATCGATCGTGTTGGCCGTGCCCAAAACCCCAGACTACGATCATACATACACACATACGAGTATCATATCATATAGCAGCTTTATGACTAAAGGTCTCTTCAAATGAATCTCCAGACGGCAGACCGCAAACAGAGAAATGACTCCCCGTTGGGATGAGTTGTTGCCGCTGCTCTCCCGTTGCTCCTATAAAAATGCAATGCAAATAAAAATTTATTCAAGCCTCGGATGAGTTTCAAACTTGAATACGGAATACAGAATACAGAATACGGTCCGAAAGTCAACCCCTTTTGCCAAAAGTCACACAAATCAAATGCAAATTATGCTGCCTAATTGATTTATGGCTTAGCGCATTTCTTTATTGCACGCATATATCAAATAATAAAAAAAGGAACACGAAGCAGCAAACAAAATGATAAAGAGAAGGAGCAAAAGATGAGCAAGGGAAGAGTTTATAAAACTTTTCAGCTTAGTTTTAATTAGTAGTAATGTTGCATCGCTGTAAATGCGTTCAAGTCGCCCACTGTGCTCGACAGTGTTCCATAGACAATCCAAATCCGAATTCAAATCGAAACACACGATATTTTTTGCATATTTGATTTCACGCCCCAAAATTCAAAATGCATACGCAAATTATGCGCATCGTCGTTGGCGGCAACAAAGTAAAAAAGAGAAAAAAAGAACTAAGAATTCTGATCCCACACATGGCAATGTTGAAAAAAAAAAACTCCTATCTAAACTTAACAAGCAGGCAGCATGCCAACAACAACAACAACGGCAAACAACAACAAGCTAAATCACTTGCAGTGGGCGGCGCAAGTTTCCGACTTGCCAAAAAAAAAAATGCGAGTGCCAAACTAACGACAGGCGTGGCACAGTGGACGCAATTGATAAACATACATGAGGAAAAGTTATTCAATTCTAAACTTTTTTTTATTTAACAACAAACCAAGAGAAATATTATATTGCATTTGATTGTGTGATAAAATTTAATTTGTTTTCTTAACTAACAAATGCTTTGTTCAAAATTCGTTAGAAAATATTGAATGAGCATGTGCATGTCCTTTGACGCCCACTGTGCACAGTTGCACCCCCACACACACACACACATATGCACAGACACAGACGCACAGCTGACGACGCGTCGCTGCTGTCTTTACTGCCCTCTCCCTCTCTCGACCATGTCTTGCTCTCTGGCCAACTCTCTGCTCTTGTCTCTTTTGCCTGCTGCTACGCTCCACGTCTTGCGTTTGCGGCTGCTCCAAGTCACGTTTTGCCTTTGCCTGTTCGTTGCATTTGTTCTTGTTGTTGTTGTTTCCTTTGCGTTGTCATCTCGTTTGCGTGTCTCTTGTGTGTGTGTTTTTTTGGGTAGAGGAATTTCAATTCCAAGAAATATTCAAAAATATTCCCTGGCAGTGAAATAAATTTAATGCTGCTTGTAAATTTTTGTTGTTGTTTTTGTTGTTGTTGATGCTGCTGCTTCTTTTTACGAAGCGTAAAATTTCTTAACGAAGCAACTGAAAGTTATGTACACAGAATAAGAAGAAGAAATCGTATTGTTGTTGTTTCTTTTGCTTGTTGTTTGTTTATTTGTTTAACTGTTTTACAACACCTGCGGCACCAGTATGCGTGAGAGAGCAAGCGAGAGCGCAAATGGGGAGCGATTGGGAAGACTGAGAGAGCGTCTAAAATTAAGCCAAAGCAAACAAATCAACATAATTTTCAAAAGCATTTCAGTTTTCAATGAAAGCTAAATTGTAAAGTTTTAAATGGTAAATTGAAATTTGAAGCTGCCACATAATTGGTTGACACAAATGGAACGTCGCTAATTGCTCAATTGCTTTGTATTGTTGTTGTATTTGCCGGTTGAGGTGGAGAAATCAATAACAAAGGGCGCGACTTTTTGGGAAATTAGTTTGATTGGTAGGGTAGGGGGGATTCACTTACCAAGCAAACGCATCACTTCTTCGGGATTCAGGAACACATTTAAATGGCCAGCGACGCCGCTGCCCTCACGCAGCAGCAGCGCAGTCAGCGTCAGTAGCGCCAGAAACACTGATTTGTTATTAATAAACATGTTTGTTGTTGGTTTCCTGCCTTTCAGTGGCATTTTCATTCAACAATTGTAATTTTTCGCTAGTTTTTGTTACATTTACACACACACAAATTCGTAAACAATCGACTCAACGAATATAAAAAGCAAAGCACACGCGCAGAGAAAACAGCAAAATGCGCAGACCAATAACAGTGGCGTCGCTTAGTATAGCGAAAAACGATAAATTGTTAACAAACAAATAGTTAAAACATTACCAGAATTGCCACAAACAATTTATTTTCTATTTAACACAATTTTAAAGCAACGTTTTGTTTGTTTTCTCGTTTTTTCATCACATTTACCGGCCGCAACAACCACACGCTTCAACAGAGAATTCATGAATAACAGGTCTGTTAATGTAAAATGTTTTAGCTAACAGCGGGCCTTTATGAAAATGTTATCGCTCTGCTCAGCGACAGTTTGAACAGCTGTTCGTCTGCCTGCGGCGCGCATTTAAACAGAGTATCTACATTTTTGGATTTAATAATAAAATACTTAAGTTAAATTGATTTAACATTGTATATGCAATTTTATAAATTAAAACACATTGTTCTAGGTGGTTTTGGTTATATTTTATTTCAAGTAATTAATTATAAACATAGTGGAACGCGGCACATCGCTGTTAAATTTTAACAGCGCTTCCTCTCCGTGACTGTTACCATAACAGTCTGTAGTATAGTCGATAAATAACAGCATATTAGAGCATTGTGTGCGCCATCTGGCGTGCAATGTTAAATACCCACGCACAAATGTTTGCAGCAGTAGTACAGTTTTTGTTAAACAGGGGAATGAAACTTTGTGGATTGTGGATTGCAATTAGTGACGCAGTGAACTTACGTTCCTCTTGCGTAACGAAAGGGGAAATCTCAATGATCTTAATAAAAATTTAAATACTTTTAATATAAATTAAAATACCTGGGGACGAACTTACGTGAACTAACTAAAATTACTTAAAATATCGGAAGTAATTACAGATGATTCATAAAATTATGATATTATACCTGGGGACGAACTTACGTGAACTAACTAAAATTACTTAAAATATCGGAAGTAATTACAGATGATTCATAAAATTATGATATTATATTGAAAGAAAAGGCTTTAAAAAGAATAAAATGTAAAATACAAAGTTGCTAATAACAGAGGAAACTTCAACTTAAAATCAGTCAGTAGATGTTAAAAAAAAAAAATCGATTGAAAGCCTTAGAAATTATTTTATCTAAATCTCATATTAATATAGAGTTTTAATTCAAACATGTAACGAAATATTAGTCCGACTTTTAAAATATATTCTATAAGCTAAAATTATTTTACTTTGTGTATTATTAACAAACATTCTCAATATAAAAAAATATACAAATATTTCAATTTGTTTTTATTTGTAATAATTATATGACCAGAGTTGTACTTGGCTTATCAAGTTTTGCTATAGGAAGTGCGAGAGAGAGAGTTAAGACTGTGAGAATTCCTAAAAAAGAATACGTTTGAGGGTCGTTCAATTCGCATATGTAAACAAAAAAAAAAAAACTTGATGAAAACATAAAAAGCACAAAACTGAAATGATTAGAGAGCGTTTATAAAGCTTATCAGAGTCGGGACGGAACTCAGTTTGTTAGTGATAAGAGAACTATTTGTGGTGCAGTTTGTTGACGGTTACAATGCCAGACAGCGGGAAATTGTCGTTGATCTGTCTCAGAGTTTTCCTCATGTTGCACGTGGCAGCGACAGGAGCTGGAGTGGGGGTGAGGGCGATGCGTTGCAAGGTGCCCTACGAGAAGGTGCAGCAGAATTACTGTTACTACATCGCCGACGAGGAGCCTCTGGTGAGTGGAGAGAAACTTAAAGAACCCAACAACCCACTCACTGTTTATACTATTTATAATTGAAACTGACACTTAGCCCACTTCGTTCAGCAACTTTTGCTACCAGGAGAAGAGGACGTCACGCGTGTGCCTCGAGAGCGCGGAGGAGATGCACGTTCTGGCCAATTATCTATATGGTATTGGATTCCAGAACGGCACACAGTTCTGGAGTGCCGGACATCGTTGGCCAGGTGACTTGCAGTTCTATTGGAATTACTTTGGACGCGCCCGTGCCATCAACTACACTAATTGGCTGGAGGATGAGCCCACTCCCCGCCTGGGACTCAACTGTATGCTCCTTACTTTGCAAGAGGGACAACTCTTCATGAGTAGCGCCTCCTGCCACGCCCAGGCCGTGGACATCTGTGAGCAGTTGCTCATCAACGAGCCGACTATCATGCACTAAAGGTTCTCTAGAACTGATAAGTCATGTTGCAGATACTTTTGTTGCAATGCCATGTTGCAGCAACATGTTGCCGACGCGATCGTAAGGCGTAAATATGTGTACACTGATCAAGTTGATCTACAATCACAACTATTCGTCTAAATTTATTTATTTTTAAGAAAGTTCAACTTTAAGAGTTAATTTAAAAAAAATAGAACAAATTAATAAATTAAATGAAAATATTTTCGCAGTGTTGTACCTGTAGATCTTTCCTGCCTTATCAACAAATGACTCAAAGTGCTAAAAGTCTATTAACTATTGATACCGATAGCTCCATATAAACAAACATACTCATATTTCAAGCATTACAGTATATTAGTTCTTATAATACAGTCAAAATTACTTACTGTGAACTAGTATACAATATTTTATATAAAAATTTTTATATACAATTTATATTTTATATAGAATTTATAAATCACGCTCTGAAAACATGCAAAGTTTTGCGATAAGTGCTGACTATTTATACATATATAAGGGCAGTACTTTTATGTAAAAGTTTGCGATTTTGGTGCTTTAATTTCTGTGTGTTTTACACATATTAACTTTTTAATTAAAATTTAAGTCAGCACGCTTAAAAAAAAGGAATTGAATTAACTTTTTACGGCTTACAATAAACACTGGAATTATTTAATATCTTTGAATTAATTTTTAAAGTAAACATTTTCATATATTTTTAATTTTATTGCAACAAGATCGAATAAAAATATGTGTAGTTAGTAATGGTTTTTTTTAGGTTAAATTCAAATATAAATAATATAGGAATATTTAAAATTTGGAAAAGCATAGCTGCACAATCTTAAATTGATTTTAAAAAGTATAAGTTTAATCATCCTATATTTAAAATGAGTACTGAGTATTTCATAGTCGGGCTTACATATTTCAGTTTGCAATATTTTTTTATTGATAACAATTATGAACATTGCGCCTTCTTCCGTCGAATCAGTTCAAAAGTTGTTGTTCCAGAGCGCGAATGTGAAAATTGCAAATATAATGCTGAAAAAGTCGTATTGTCGATTTATATGTCTGCTAACAGTAATGCAAGTCTGTCAATGTAGCTATATGTATGATAAGGTCGGTGAGGCCTCTTACTTTATAGCCAAGGGATTCCGTGTGAGTAGCCGATAACAAGATCGATCACGATACATATATATATATCTATCAAAAATACCGGAAAGTCCACTTTAGTGAATGAATATTCAATATTTTTAGGATAAACACATATTTGATTGGTTCGATGCGCGCAAAAGCTGTTGGGAGAATAACGGAGAATTGGTGTCTGTGGTATCGTCCAAACAAATGCTTCAACTGCAGGAATATATCCTGTCTAAGGGATATGCGAATGGCAGTACATTTGGTACATCGGGCCACAGTTACGATAGTGAAAGTCCCTTCAAATGGGAGGCTCTGGATCAGAGATTAACCTATTCCAAATGGGTGCCAGGTGAGGCACCTCCGGCCGATTGTAATTTGAGTCTGCAACTTATCGACTCGGAACTATATATGATCCGTTCGTGGGGTTATGATCAATATTATATATGCGAATACACGACTCCTTGGCGTCGCATTCAAACATATTTTCATGAATGGAAGTTTCACATTTTAATCCTCTCCTTAATCCTTGCTATAGTCTTCATTTCATCAAACAAAACAAAAACAAAAGATATATCAAATAATCGACAATACGTAGAGATAAAAAAGAATCCACTTTGATCTTATAAATTCATTTCATACACTGAAAAAGAAGACGAAATTCTAAAATCAAGAACATTCATCTTAAATAATTTGTTCTTAAAATAAGATTATTTTAAGACCAAATTAATAAAACTAAGATTATTAATCTAAAAATTTTAAAATCTAAATATAAGAATAACTATCTTAAATTGTTAGAAAAGTGTAAATAGGTACTATTTCGTATCAAACAAATGGTGGCACCATTTTTTAGACCAAATATCTTAGTTCTGAGACCAAATATCTTAGTTCTGAGACCAAAATCTTGATTTTAGAACATTTTTTTTATCAGTGTACGAATCTGAAATGATTCATGTGATTTTAATAATTTTAAAATTATTACGAATTATTACTAAGGAACAATATAAATGTGCATTTCTTAAAATTTAGAAAATTTTCAAGAAATAAAATACACAACAACTAAACTAAACAAACTTTACTATAAAATTGGATATCATATGCAAGCAAATATCAGGTAACTTCTATATAATGCCACAGCTTTGCACCTTATTTTTTTCCGAGTTCAAGCTAGTATTAGGTGTCACATTCAATTGGGGATCTATAAAAGAGAAAGAACAGCTCGAATCAAGTTTTAGTTTTCAGTTAAAGCTCCCCATAAAATGTTCAAAATGGTAAAATCCTGGGAGAGAATTCTACTTGCTCTCTTACTCCTGATCAGCTATGCCTGCATCTATATGGAGTTCTGGAAACGTAAGTTCAGTTCATAAAACTAAATTTCTAGTTAACCGATAAATAGCTCGTTGTATGAAACCCTTTGTGGAGATTGGGAATAGCTGTTACTTCTTCTCGACCAATAAAGCAGTGGGTATGAAAATATCTTTATAAGTGCAAGTTTTTATTTAATTCCCCGATTCACAGCCTACCTATGAGTACTATAAGGTATCGTACAATGGTCGTATCTTCAGTGTGCCCGCTATGGTAAGTTTTCGTTAAGAAATCAAGAAATCTTTATTGGATATATTTCCTTTAAAGCTTGACTGGCTGCATGCGGAATTCGCCTGTGAGACACTCGACTCTAATGCCAAGTTGGTGAGCATCGAGTCCGCCGAGGAGATGCGTTATATGGCTAACTATATGCGACGTTATGCCCATGCCAATACTCATCCCTATTTCTGGAGCGGCGGACATCGTGGAAATCTCGGTGAAAAGCAATTCGATCAGCACTCTATGGAAAACTTTTACTGGCACTACGAATCGCATCCCATGAACTACACTAACTTTGACCAGCGAAAAGCGGAAGAAAGAAGCAAACGTTATCCAAGTGGTTTCTGTATATATCTTGACTTTTTAGAATATGAACTAATTATGCGAACTGCGAATTGTAAACATCAAATGGCATTTGTCTGTGAGCTGCCTTGGTTACGATAAGGTTTACAAATGCTTTAAAAATAGAGTAACAATAAGAAAATATAATGGATTCTTTTGTGAGCAATGGTTTTTACAATGTAAGTTGATAATTTCTTGAGCTCTAGATAGATTACAGTACAATCATTACAGTACATGCAATCATTTAATTGACAATCAGTAAAAACAATTTCCTTTTTTAAATTTTTTTCGAAATCACTTAATCTATCTATTTATTTACTATTATTATAAAATATCAAGCACCTTTATCAGGCTTGTGTTAGTCAATAAATAATAATTGGCGCAGTAACTTCACTATCTTTTTACAACCTGCAAATACTACAAAACTCAAGGTAAAAAAAAAAATTGTTGCAATTTATTATTCGCTTGGACCTCTTTAAGAAACACAATGTCACCTATTGCACTGTTAAAATATGCAAATAATAAACTGCTGTGGGATTTGTGGTTTAAATATCAGATATGCAAAGAAAACAAAGTTATTTTGTGGAAAGCTAAAGTCTTCTGTTCTATTGTATATATATATAACCGCAAGCTATTATATTATTATTAGAATCATGGTTTCCCCATTAAATTGGGGTTGCATATTGATGAGCGCTAAATTAGATGTTCTTCCCCAAGAAAATGAAAGAAAGTGTCGTTTAGACATGCAGCTGTCACGATTTTATAGAAATACCCTCAGAGTTTTTTCCCATCTTCCACTTAAAATTTTTATATACATATTTATATACATAGCTATGACCACAGTAAGCTAACATAATTGTGGGATTCATCACACATATACTCGAGTAAAGGATTGTGAATTTATTTGCTTTGAATGCATCAACAAATTTGCTTTGTATGCATCACCAAACGTGATAAGAATTATATAGAACTGTGACAATCAGTATTTCAAAAGCCACAAGTCAACGGTCATGAAAGCTTACATGAAACAACTTGGAAAGCTTTTGCTGTGCTCAGCGGATATAACAACAACAATAATATGCAATATACAATACCCTATACAATATAGTTATAATAATAAATAAACCGTTTTATGTATCAACTTAATTTTTAAAAAGAAACCAGTTGAAATTTTCGACTATTCGATATTTTTTCTTCTTCTGTTATCGAAATTACAAAAGTTACACCATTACACAACTTTAATAAAAGGTTGCATACAATTTATAGCAAAATTTAAAAAGTGTCTAATTTAATAATTCAGCATTCTGAACATTTTTAAAATCGACAGAGTAATGCAAATAAATTTAGACTAAACGCTTTTAAACTGTCATAGACAATGTTGTAAAGTTTCACGAATTTGCGAAGACCTAGCACGACTACTGACGTGTCACGACTCACGCGCAGAGATGACAATGTGAGCATAAACGCACTGTGAGGTAACATGCTTAAAACGGAGGCAGAAATCAAAAACTTGAAGGAAACACTCGCCAAAAGTCAATTAGTACGTACTTTCTTAAAGTTCTATCAAATCGTATAAAAATTTAAGTGGTAGATCATCTCAAGGAACTTATAGTATAACTTAAAGAATCAGTCTGCTAAAAAACACAAATTTTTTATAAAATATATCCTATCCAATTGAATTATACAAATTATAAAATCGGTCAGAATCGGCATTTCTTTAATAAAACAAAATCCTTTTAATTATTTATATAATAGTATTTATGTATTTATTCACATAAGTAAATCAAAGCTAAACTATAACTAAAATTTAATCCGTTTTTAAATTACGTTGTAAAAAAGATGAAATGTAAAATTCTTAAACAAACTTAACATTATTAGTTAACTAAAAAATAGGTACTATATCATTTAAGTCATTGTTTTGAAGTCAATGAGCAAATGTTTAATAATTTTTTTTATAATTTTAGCACCGGAAAACAACTAAGGGTTCCATTGTGCGAGGCGTCGCGACGGTGTCGGCAATTAAGTCAAATTGATAATGACGACTTAAGTTGTAGGTGTCTGGAGACAAAGAAAAGGAGACAAAGTGAGCAGGAGTTAATGGAAGAGAGAAAGAGAGACATAGGGAGAGAGAGAGAGAGAGAGAGAGAGAGAGAGAGAGAGAGAGAGAAAAGAGAAAAGCAGGCAGCTGGCTGTGACGTGATTTCATTTGTGCATACAAAATGGCGACACATTTCGGCACGTCCTGCAGCATTACTGTATATGATTCCCCTTCAACTCCTGTAGTGTTCAGGGTTGGGGTTGGTGTTGGATCTGTGTGTGTGTGTGTGATTGTGTGTGTGTTGCGTGTGCCCTTTGGCATAATTAAAATGAAATAATTTTCGACAAGTTGGCTGTTGTTTTGAGGACTCTTAACAGCTTTTCGCCAGCTATTTGCATTGAACCGACGCGTCGACAGTTGCTTGCCACCAATTTTCTATTTGTTCGTGTTGTTGTTGTTTTGTTGGCACGTAGCAGCAGTTTGACTGTCTGCCATATGATGAAAACTTCGGCGTATTCTTCGTTTTTCTGGAGGGGCAAGTTCAGCTTTAGCTTCAAATTCTGCTTCAGCTTCAGCTATATCTACAGCCAGCTCCTGCTCAATGTCTGCTCTGTTCGGCGTGTTGGAATTTTTATTTAATTTGCCTGGCTGTCATCGTATGCAGCCTCGTTGTTGTCCCTTGTTTCTTATTTCTTGTCTCTCGTCTGTTCTCTGTTGTCTTCTGTTTACTGCATTGTTTGAAATTAATTTCACTTGTCGTTGGAACCATCAGAACCCTTAGAACCCTATCATACACTGATAAAATAGAATGGATTTTAATTGTTAGAACATTTGCAGGCACTTAATTTGAACGACTACAATTTATAAGTGGAAGAAAGACAAAAAGTTACTTTATAGAGAATATTTTTCTCAAAATGTGTAATTATTTGTAAGAACTATTATATTTATTTATAACAATTATATTTTCCAGTATGGTAATATTATTGGATTATGAAATGTTTTTATATTTATGATGTTAATTGAATTCGAGTGCCGTATAAATATGTTTGGGCTATTCGCCTTTACTTTGCTTCTTTCATAATTCACTTTGGGAATTGAAATTTTTGGACATTATATTTTTATGGTATTCGCTGGAAACGGCTAAAATTTATAAGCTTATATATTATTTTATTTGCTTGTAAAATTTGTTTATGATTTGATATTTTAGAGCTGCTACTTTAAATTCAAAAATTAATTTAAAAAATATGATGTACATACTAAAACTAAACAAAAATGGTGAAAAATATTTCGTTGTCAATTGAGAAATTATTTTTAATTGTTAAAATATTTCTATTTAGACTTATTGTTGTCTTTAATTATATTTAATATTTTTTGCAGTGTATTGTAGTCCTACCTCAGCCCAGAGAACGTGCAGCTCGTCATAGTCGGTGTGCGTGCCGTTGTCAATGGCGCTTAATGCTGCATAGTTGAAACGCCAGAGCCAAGGACAAAGTTGGCATCAAGTCGACTTCAGTTGAGTGTTGTCCCCCTTCACTTCCCTTGATGGCTGCAGCCCCTCTGCGGCCTGTTCTTCTGCAGGCTTCAGTCAGCTCCTGTTTTATCCCAATTTTGCACTCAATCGTTTGCCAAATCAACGCGCTAATCATTTTGCCAGTTGGAGCAATGCATTTCACTCGACGCACTGACTCTGTGACATTCAAGGATGTCAACAGCTTGGAACCCGGACAAGCAATCCCAATGCCAAGCACGCATCTTTTTTATTTACCCCATTTTTGCTCTGTGCCGGAAGTAGTAAACCCATAAATGTCATTGGAAGACTGAGAGACGACTGCCAGCAACAACAACAACATCAACAGCAACAACAACAGCAACAACAACAAGCAACAGGAGCAACATTGCTCGTATTCAGCGCATTTGCTTGGCTAACTTATGTGGCATCCGCAGAGACCATCCCCTTGCCCCTTCCCCTTCCCCTTGCTACCTCCTTATCCGCCAACTTCCTTCATCTGTTTTGTCATTAATCACTGACAATAATGAACTTCCGTCGTTTGTAATCGCAAAATGGCGCCGACTTTGGATTTGGACTTGTAGCGATTGCAACTGCCTTCCCCTTCCCCTTCCCCTTTCTCTTCACACTTCTCCCTTCTCGCTCTCCCCCTCCCGCTCTATCATCATCTCCATCTTCTGTTGTTGTCATTAGCGCAATGTTGCAAAATTTATCGTGTGACTTATGAGACGAACAGCTGGACAGACAAACTCTAGTCTGAGTTGACCAGGCCAGAAGACTACACTCGTATTTCGACCATGATGGCGGCCTGGTCTCTGTTTTGGTCGTGTGATTTTATCGCTTCGATTTACGACTCATAAAAATGCTAGCGATTTTATATGCGCCAACATTCTAACTGTTTTATTTTTTCACTTCTAATACTCTATAGTATAGAGTCTATTCTCGTATTCGCATAGATATTGAGTAGCTTGGCAATTGATAATAAAATATATTTTTAGTCATAGATACTTTACAAAAAATCGCTGGTATACTTAGATCATTAGATATTTCCAGTGTTTCGAGAATATTTTTGAATTTTTTTAAGAAAAAAACACCATCTTCTTATCTTTATTTAATTTGAAAAATATTTTTACATTCTTTGTTACTAATTTATTATAATATGATGATTTATTACAACATGATCATTTATTGACATATTTAACATCTACTTTACAGAGTAACTTTGAGACGAACCCTTCAACTGGTACATTTTCGATTTTGTTTCTTTCTTTTTTGATTCCTCAATCCTCTGGTTTTTCTGTCTGGATGGAGTTTTGGGGATTTTTTCCTCGGTGCTGTTTTTGCGATTTTATGCTTGACTGCACTTTTCCTCTTCCCCGTCTGCAGGACATTTTGTTGCATGAATGTCTCTATACAAATGTACACATACGTATACATATATTGTCGATTTTTATGGGCATTTAGTGATGCAGAAATTATTTGGATATGTTGCTCTTATGGCCTTCCAATTGAACCAAATAAACAATATCGAAACGCTAGTAAAACTATCTAAAAATAAAAGGGAGTGTTGTGCAGTCAAACCGAGTTGAACTTTGATTTAATAACTTTAATAAACATATTCAATTGGTTTTAATTAAATATAAAAATATTGATGAATAAATAATATACATCTACAATATAAGTAATAATAATACGTAATCTTATATATATGTAATTCTGTTATTTATCTTAATTGAAGTGATTATTTTTGATTTGTGTACTTACTTTATTAAAAATATTTAGAGTGTGAACTTATTAATTAGGCATTAATATATATATTTGATATATTAATTGATATTTAGATAATATTGTGTATATAGTGGTTAAAGAAGCTTTTATTTTATGACATATAAAAGAGAAGTCTTAAGAATTTCCTACAAAATGAACCTAAAATTGTACACAGTCTTATAATTCCTCAAGCAATTTATTAAACATTTATTTAAATAGAAATGATAAATTTAAATCAGAGCTTCAATATTTTATTATATTAATTGAACTTTTTCTAGGAACAAGCATTCAGATTAGAATAAGTTTTATCACAAAGCTGAGAATTTCCGTTATAAACGATAAAACCACTTTGTTTTCTTACATATTAATTGAGATATCAGAGAATAGTTTAGAATATTTCTGGTCTCTCTCTCTCTCTATTTTATTCGACATGCTTTGTATAATCCATCTGAACATCACACATCAATTTGCAGAGCAATTTAGTCTTAACACAAAAGCCATCTGACCAATATGTATCCTTTTTAGCCTGGCATCGTGTGAAGTATCAACATACTGCATTTGACAGTTATTAGATTAACACCTACATCCACTTCGATACTTGTACTATAGTCGGATACTCGATTACTCGTTTAGTACGATAAGGCGCCGAGGGGTTAGGGATAGGAAGTAAGAGAGATATTGTCTGAATTTCAGCAAACAATAAAGCGCTCAAATTGTATGCGAGAATACATAAAATCTCGGCCAGACAACATGAGGATGGCGACAAAACAAAAGCAATGACCGATTCCAGATTCGGGGCGTGGGGAGGATGATGACCAGCAACAAGCGATGTCAATATCAGACAAACAACTCGACTATATGCAAACTCGTTAATATATATGTATGTGTATGTTCTGATATATGTGCAGGATATAGATAGATAGATACATATTCATGCTCGTTAGGTATAGCTCAAGATGTGACAACCGCCCACCGATTTCAGTCCGATCCAGTCTCCCCTGTTCCACCCTCGATATGCACATTTCGAGCTACATAAAAAGACGCTTACGGTGTGGTTGAGGGGTGTCCAAAAGAGAGTTGAAGGAGGTTGAGGTAGCCAGTTGAAAGCTGTCAGTGGCTGTTTAGATTTACGTGCCGCACTGCAGCATTGTCAGACAGTCAAGGAGACGGAGACGGACGTATGGCCATCAAGAGGTGTGACAGGCACAACACATCCCCTCCCACACCTCAAATGCACTTTGTAACAATGCAAAAACAACACACACACTTACACACACACACACACGCAAACACACTTACCAGCAAATGACTGATTGTCATCGCTCTCTGACTTTTTGTTAATGAAAGTGTCAGCTAGACAATCGCACCCAAACCAAAGGCCCATCATCGAAAACAGGCCAACCAACCATACCGACCATACACAGAGCGAAAAAAGTTGTACTAAAATTAACTTTGAAAGTCCCTAAGTTAGGAATTAGCTGTTGTTAAATTCTACACTTAACATATGTAGAAATTACTAAAATTATACCAAGAAGTTATTTAACTAAAACCAAAGAAACGATTTTGCACAATCCTGAAACTATTTTATATATTCAATCTTCGGAATGAGCGATCATATTATTCAAAACTACTGAAATGCCTATATTTTTGGACTAAGAAAATTCTTTTAAAAATAATATTAAAAACCTTAGATTGTAGTAAATTAAATCTTGCGGAGACATCAGACTGAAAATTGGGTACTTAACCAAGAACAAAAAAACGATTTTGGATCCTTAAAATATTATTTTTGTATTCAATCTTCGGAATGAGCGTATTATTATTAAAAACACAAAAATACTTCTATTTTCGGACAAAGGAAATTTTTTTATTAAATATTATTAAAACCCTTCGATTTTAGTAAATTTAATCTTAAGTACAAAAAATGTTCGTTTTTTCGCTCTGTGTACTGACCATTTCAGCATTATCGACCATACCAAGCTAACCGACCGGTGCTTTGTTTGATTTTGTCCTTTTTGTTCGTTGTTTGGGTTCGTTTGAAATGCTTTCCATTTTGGCCAATAAATTATGATCAGGCTGATTTTTAGAGGGCCTTTTGTTAGGATTTTCCATCGACTCTAACAACGTGTGGCTGTCACTGAAATATTCTGAACAGGACTAGCTGCCGTCGCTTTTGTTTAACTTTTAGTCCAATGTCAAAAATTTGTTGATAAAACGTTAAGCATTTTGAGATGATTACACAGTAACCCACAGGTTTGTGGGGGTTATTGTCCACACAATGTGACAGCTGATCAACTGGCCAGTGCCTCTCATAAATCTGTGAATTTGTCATATAGAAAGGCATGATGGTACAGCTTAGAAAATTAAATTCATTTTTATTATACTAAACACTCATTTCAAATTTTAGATATGGCAGCATTACTTGTGTTTTTCCACCTAGATTTAAACAATGCATATTATTATCTATTATTTATTATAATAATTTCCTAATTTTGCAATTATCATTAAAAAATAATTTATAAAACTTTAAGACTACAAAAAACATAACAAATACATCTGATTTATGTATATTGAAATTTGTATGTATGAAATTTACAAGTATATTAATTATTTTCCGTTAGATTTACAAAATATTAATTTTTAATTATTCACAAGACTTTTTACTGTCACGTTAAACTGCCTTTTGAGATAAATGATTTTCGCATTATGCCACTTTTGTTTATTAATATTGTTTATAATATTTCACTGTCGTCTCACTAAAATATGCTATGAAAACGTTTGTGTAATCAACTAAATTTCCAACTTCAGGCCAATTTCAACATTTTATTTAGCTTTTTGTCATATTATCGCAGCAATTTCAACAATTAACAAGCATCGCATATCGTCAGTTGGGGATCTTTGTTGCCAGCAGGCTTATGTCCCATTATGTTAAATGCTTCTAACTCAATTTACATAGCAAGGGGCGTGGTCGAGGGCAGAGATGGAGATGGAGACGCAGCGACAGAGGCGGATTATTAAAACGGATAAATCGCGACGTGCAACGGCGTTGAATGAAAGTGAAAAGCTGTGCGTGGGTAATTAAAAAGTCAACTTCAACGATGAGAAAGGCGTCGCACAGATGAAAACCAAATTCGCAGCTTGAATTTTAATTAATTAAGAGCATATACGAGAGAGAGAGAGTAGAGAGTGAGATGTTGGAATAGATAGTAAGATAAATAGGAAAGTCACGTGTCTCCTTTGGCAACCGGGGAATAAAGTAGGTTAATGCGCTTAGAGGCGCGACTACAAAATGTGTGTGAAGTGTGGCAAGAGGAGAGAGAGAGAGACAGAGAGGGGAAAAGTGAGAGAGAGACTCCTCACAGACACCGTAATTGGTGGCGTTACAAAATATTTACAGCTACCGTTACATGGAAATGGAAAAATATGATAAAGTGCGCAAAATGTTTGCACTTTCCCTTTACGACTCTTAAGAGACATTAAGGTGCTGAGCCGACCTTTATTTTCCGCCCAATTGCCACCTTTCTCTGCCACGGTTTCTGTGGGTTGTGTTGGCGTGTCGACGTCTTGATAAGCAAATGTTATATAAATATAAATATATATCTATATTTGTACGAGTAATTTATTTACATACTCGTTCTTAGTTTGGGTTCGTCTTTTGAATCGAAGGGTAGATTTTCTCTTCAAAAGCTACTCGCATAACACTAAGACTTTTCCCAATGATTAAGCTTCAAATATTGACTAAATAATTGTAATTTTAATATAAATAAATTTCAACATATTTATGTTATATTTCATTTCTATGAACTCAAGTATTTTAAAATAATTAAATTGAATAAATATTGAACTTGGGCATTTTTCAAATAAATATGACTTAATATTTTTCTTTTACTTTAATTATAAGAATGTTGTACAGTTTAATCAATTGTTTTTCTTTCTAGTTTTAATTTTAATTTATTTTTTTGTAATTTCTTTCCGTTTTTTTTTTCTAGGTGAAGTAGGCCTTAGATCTGTGACTATTAGGTTCGTTGGCATTTCCACCAAGCAGCCCATTCAAACAATAACATTTCGGTCACAGTCTCATAAAGTCTTGTTCTGTCTCTATAGTCTGTGCTTAGTTCCCTGGTCCAATTAATAAGATTTTTACCAATTGTTTTATACTAATCATGGATGCCAAAAAGTGTCCTGACCTACATGAGCGCGCCAAGCGCATCCACGAGCCGGGTCGAGTTTGTCGTGAGCTGCTCTATTTGCGCTCCAAGAGGGTAAGTTTGGTGAAGATCGGAAGTCGGGAATAAATAAAACTCTCTCACTGTTGTCCAGGCTAAGCGTGAGGTGCCAGCTTTTACCTTTCAAGCTCTGCAGAAGGGCACCGTTGTAAAACCTCCCACAAAGTAAGTCAAAAGAGCTGAGACATGATGCCTATTTAATAAAACTCTCTCTTAGAATTGATATATTTAAGCGTCAACCGGTTAAGGAAACCGTCTTTAAAATTTACTTTATGCGAGGCGATATTCCGGTCGCTTTATCGGGTCGCAGCAACAAACAGGACCCTACCAAGGATCGTCCTTTGCGCTGGCATTGCACTCCGGAGGATCTGGATTATTGTTACTATCTGCCCATTTTCCTGGATGGCTTAGCCGATATAGACAGCGATACACGCATGCTGGCGGTTAATGCAGCTGTTGATCTGATCATGAGACAACCCCATAAGGTGCTACCGGTATTGCCCAAGTTAATACTGCCGCTGAAACGGGCTTTTCAGACCCGTGACAAGGGCATTATCATCTCGGCCCTTCAGGTTCTGCAGCTAATGGTTCGATTAGGTAAGTTTACAATTTTTCAATCGATTTTAGATGTGATCTATATATATATGGAAACTTAGGGCCTTGTGTGGGACAGGCTCTGGTTCCCTTCTATCGTCAACTTCTGGCCGTTTGCAATCTCTACAAAAATGTCAATGTCAATCTGGGCGAGGGCATCGATCCCGATCGCAGCAAGCGCATTGGCGATGTCATTGAGGACACACTGAAGCTACTGGAGTTCTGCGGTGGTCCCAACGCCTTCATCAACATCAAGTACATGGTGCCCACCTATGAGAGCAGTGTCTTTCCTCGCTGCCAGAATCAGGATGATGCCCGTTCGAAGCATTAGTCGCAGTTTGGAGTTTGTTCAAGAGAAAAACTTGTTTGGTTCGCTTGCTTAGGTTATAATTATGCCAACAAATTATCATCAGTTAGGTTCGAAATTTTGCGCAATTAAAGCTAAACAGTCTGGTTGAGCCTGCAACCCGAAAAAACAGTGATCTATTTACTTTTAAGAACTACAAAGGCTAAAATTTCTGTGAATCTAAAATGATAAAAGAATCTGTCATTAAGTGCAGCCGTTTAAACAGCTTGTATCCCTATCTTGCACCACTATCCACGCTATGACGAAAGCTTGAGTATACTATTAAGATTCCTTAGTTCTTGTATAACAAAGTATCTTAAGTATTCAGTTAGTATCTTTATATCAACTTATGTAACTTAAGTCTTCCGAATCTGACTCTGAATCTTCCGCTCTTAAGCCTCTAAGCTTTATTTTCACAGTTATATTTTATTAGTTTTTTTTTATATCTAATGACATAGATTACGTTTGCTCAGAAAATCTTTCAATATAGCAGTACGTATATTTATAACAAGGTATGCGAGTTTAAATTTTTCAAAAGAATGCGCTTCTACAAAATAAATGTATTTTTCAAATGATGAAAATCGGTTCAGTTTCACCCTGGTTATAAAAGTTGTTTGTTTTTCTATTTACAAAAAAAATGTAAGGCTAGGCAAGTCGATCAGAGAGATAAAACGTATGAATTTCAACAAGGCAACTGAAGGGTAGCAAATGATAAATGCCTAATTAATTTTTAATTTCAAAACAAGCTGCCACCGAACAGACAATTTTCAACAATGAAAACAGGACGATCCATAGCCCGTAAATAAAAAACTCATTACAATAAATCATAAAGTAAAAATTGTTCAATTCGCTGGCTGGTTTAATGGAATATCCATGTAGAGTGCTAACAGTCTGACAGACAGACACATTTGTCTAAGGATGCGTGTGTGCATTGGCCCAGAGGGAAGAGAGAGAGGAGAAAGAGAGAGAGAGAGAGAGAGAAAGTGAGACTCAGAGGGGAGAAGAAGTTGCGTGCTCACACTGCCTTTGGTGGTAGAGTCTCTGTCTGTCTGCCTTTCAGCCGTATCTGGCCAAAATCAAGCATTTGGGCCATACTTTTGACTCCTGAACTGCTGAACTGCTGGCACTTTTCAGCAATCGAAGAACGCAGCACGCTCTAAAATTAATTTAGTTAAATTGCCGCAATGCGGGAAATGAGATAGAGATGAGAGGGGGGATTGGGTTGGGCTGCTCACTGCTTCAATTGCGCTTTTCAACGTAATTAAGTACGACCCTCCATAATTTTTGAAAAACAAATCTTGTTATCAACGCGAGCCAACACAAAACAGAGTTTACAGCTCGTTCAGCTCCCTGGTTGGCTCTGGCCAGTCTGGTTTGTTTTGGTGGTTTGTCCAACGACCTGCGACCTGCGAACTGCGACCCACCCAGCTGTCTGACTGGGCCGACTGGTTTGGTTTTGATTGTGGTGCGTAGATAAAAACCTGCCAAGTGTTGCAACTCAATTTGATCCCCCACCAAGCTCAACACAACTTGACTGTGGAACCACCCTTCGATTGGTTGCTTCGTTCCACCACACAAATTCTTAATTCACTTTTTGGGTACTAACGTTCTTCTCTTTTTTTTTTAATCTCCTGCTGACGGTAAATCAAACAGTCCCCCTGGGTGCAGCGTCACTTGACGACCCACCCGCCAAATAAATTGCATTTGGCTGCTTGGCGAATTTTCATTCTCATTCCCATTCCCATTTTCAGTCTCGATCTCATTTTCAATTTTATTGTGCTGCTTCCAATGCTCTTAAAACGTTTTGACATTTTTACGCAGTTTTTTTAACAATTTTTTTATTGCGTCTCATCTCAGCGAATGTGTCTCTCTCTCTCTCTTTTTCTCTCCCCCAGCTTAGTGGGGAGGGGGTGCAAAGGGTTCGCCGCGGGGCGCTAAACTTTGATTTAGGTGGAAAATTGTGCTAAAGAGATTGAAATTCTATTAGAGAAAAAGTGTCGGGTACTTGAGACTTTTAGCACTTGAAATTAGAGCTGTGACAGGGAATATGAAACTTTAATTCAGACAGACTTTGACGTTTATCAATTTGTGAGATTATTAGAAAGTGTCAATAATAAATGAAGCAAACAATCAGTCTTATTGATTCGTGTCACGTCGCAAAAACACGACACTTGCTCATCTCTAATTGGAATTGAATCCCAGCAACGTTGCTGTTAGCTTACGATTAACCTGAGGGGAACCCCACAGTTTGGTCACCCTAATGCCCAGGAGAGCATTTTCCACACACACACACATACATAGACTAACACACACCAACACACTCACTCTACTTACATACATATTCATATGCATTAAGTCATGACCATGACCATGTCCAGTGGGGCGGGTGGGTTTATGGGTTGATGGGTTGATGGGGCCGTGTTGGCCGGGAAATTGCTTTAATATACCGGAAATTGCAGGAGAGTTGCATAAATTGACACGAAACGCCCCGCGGGCACAATTCAATGTAATGAGGCCCAGACATCAATGTGGCCAAGGAAAACGAAAGTGTTGTCCACATGTGTCAAGTATGGGAAGAAGCTGAAAGTGATCAGAAAAGTAACTAAGGATTTTACCCCCTGATCCCAAACCCAGCTCAGACTTCTTCTTCAATAACAGATTTGATTCCGAAAAAAATAATTAAATTATACACATTTTTATCTTTAAAAAAAAGAAATAATTACTTAATACCATTATCTTATATCTTTCATTTCAAGACATCTAAAAAATCCAGAAAAGTTTTAAAATTTATATATTCACACAATTCAATACTATACAATAAATCATTTATAAAATAATAGTATTTTATTTTTAAGATTAGAATAAGAGGAGAGTAGAAAATATTAATCAACTCAATTATCATCAATCAAAATTTAATCTAAGATCTTTTTAACTGAATAAAATTTTCCATAAGTAACTCTCCCTATTGGAATTTAATCCGCCCTTTATCTATTGACAAATTCTTTATATATTTTTTATCTATTCAAAATCTTTCTACATAATTATATCATAATATAATGTTTTACCCGCTATCCCTTATTTTCTATAGTAAATGTATTCTTTTCATTAAATTTATCATATCTTTATTATTCAATGATTGCTTGAGCTGCACATTTTCTATTCTTCCTAGCAGATTTCAATAGTTATAGAAATTTTGTTATAAATTTTGTCATTTCATTTATTTTTGATTTTTTTGTAGCTCTAGTTTTTAAAAGTCTTTTGGAAGCTTTAAGAATCTAACTGACAAGTAAATGCCAAGCCATGCTGTTATCGTAGCCAATGTCAGAGGTCTGACATATTTTGCAACTTGGCTTTGGTCGCAATATGTGAATCCATGTTCATCCAGTCACGACCGGGCATAAAGAGTCCAGAGTCCAGAGTCCCAGACCGGAGACCGGAATCCGTGTTGGGCGCAGATGCTCACATTTCGCGTACTGCGTCGAATCACGTGCACGATGTCCGGAAGCGAATCGAAATTATCACCAATTTGCAGTCATCGAAATCCAATTAAGGGGCGTGTGTGTAACCCTGAATCCTAGACCTGGCCAGACCAGGACAATGCCTTGTAAATGCCAAACAGCCACTGTCCACGGCCACATGGAACGCCATATGCTCAATGCGATACAAAAATTGCAACGCGACTGCAGTTGAAAGTGGATCTAGAAGCAGACAATAATCGGATTAGGTTGGCCCGGCACCGACAAAAACATAATTTGCGAGAAATGTCACACGGCACACGGCGACTGCCGCGGCGACTTATTTGCAATTTGCGAAATGGAAAATAGACTCGAAGCGAGAGTCGCGAGACGAGGGGGAGGATTGAGAATTGCGGATGAAGAGTTCACTAAATCATGCATGTCAAGTCGAGTAGTTGTCGTCTCTATCAAACCCATCATAATCGCCAATGCGTACGCATCATTATCGGCAACGAACTCAACTCTCTGTGTTTCCCTCTTCTTTTATTTTTTTGGGGGATGATGGGACATCTCTTGTGTGTCCACTGTTGTTGTTTAGTTCCGGCATGCGACAGATGCAACGGACGTGCAGACGACATGGACAGAGCTCAGTCCGTTGTCTGCGGTAAAAACCACAAGAGGCTCACCCCGAGCCCGACTCCGACCCCGACTCCGACCCAGAGCACGACCCCTTCCCCGACCCCGGCCATCATCATCATCAATGTTCTCGGAGCTGTCACTGCTCATTGTCGGCTAAGTGCCGGAGTGCACAGTGGGTGGAGTTGATAACTGGGCGCAACGCTCGGGGTGCTGGATGGTCTGGTCAACAAGCCGCAGTCGAAGGCAAAGCATCAACAGCGGCAGAGCCCATTTTCATTTTCAAGGGCCTTAAAACAAATTTTTTGCTCTCAGAGTAACCTGCTTGTCACATTGGGAAGGTGGCAAAAAGAAACCCTGCATGCACAGTGGGCTGATGTATCGTAAAAACTAATATTAAATAAAAAGTATAAGATTTGTATTATTAAATGTTCAACAAATTAAAGAAATATTGATGATTCATAAGTGATGAATTAAAATATTTATGATTCATAAGTGATAAAATAAATTATGGTGATTTAATATATTGAATAATATTATATACAAACTGCAATTAAAATTTATATTAAGAATTTGAAAGTTCCATTTTTATTGATCATTTTTAAAAAGTCATTATTGAATTTTTAAATAATTTCAAATCTAGTTTGTTATAAATACATTTCTCACATTTGAAATAAAGATAATTTTGAATTTTACAAGTATTTTAAAGCATTTTATTCTGTAAAGTATCTTTTAAAAATTTAACTGCAAGCTTAACAATGGTGTAAGAACAACAAAGTGAATCAAAAAATAAAATGTTAACACTTTTCTTACATTTTATTCATTTCTTTTAACTCACATTTGGTCTATCTCAAATATATTTGAACAAAGTTGGATTATAGATGGTATAAAAGCCTTATTTAGATATGATTTATCTGTTTTTGCTACTATAAATTGTAAAGTAGTAAATTTATATTTGTCAACCCAACTGATGTCAGTTAATACTCAATAGGTCATACTAATAGGTCATTCAAAAGCCTACGAATGTTTAAAAAAAAATACATTTTTGAAATTTATATTTTAGGAGAATTTAATAAAGCTTTGAAATTGGTATTTAAAATTGCTGTAAGGCAAAAAAACATATTAAATTATTGTAGACATTGTAAAACAAAGTTTTCTATCGATCGTGAACCACTGTGGCTGTCTGTGCGACCCGTTACGCAGCAACCGCAGCAACAGTGGCGTTGGCGGCTGCGTTGGGCACTCAACAAAGGAAACGATAAGACGACAGACGCTGTGGCAGCAAGCAACAGAGACAGCTTCCCCTTACTTCCGCTGCATTGCAGCCAGAATCAGGGATTGTGGGTGAGGTATATGGGATAAGGGATACGGCTGAGTGAGGGGAAGGATGAGATAGAAGGGTGGGTGGTCGTCTGAAGCCAACAACAATAAAAGCAAATTCAATGCATTTTGTGATAATTTCGCACTACACAAGAAACGAGAAACGAGAAACGATAAAGCGAAACAACCAAGCGACGATTGCCAGACCCAAAGCCGTAAACGAGCAAATAATAAAAATTTTATATAGCTGAATGAAAAAAAAAAAGATGAAATAAAAATATTATAATAATGGCAGTGGAGATATATGTACGTAAAGCCGTAGTAATAGTGTTGTATGAAGAACATGAGTGTGAATAGTCAATGAGTGTTTGAGTGGAGGTTACAAACAGGTCGTCTGCGGATCAAGCAATGGGTCGTCAGATCGCTCTGGGTGATTCGACTTGCTCTGGGGATGGTTTTTGCTAGCATACTAAATTGGTGGGTGGGTTGAGGGTGCAGCTGCTGCTGCTGTTGCTGTTGGTGTTGGTGGTAGAAATCAAACGGCAACAATGCAATCAAAATTTTCGTTTCCTTTACCTTGGTGCAAATTTAGTTATTGTCTAGACTCTGGAGTCGGAGATACGCAACACTCGAGGGAATTGTTGGGCCATAATTTAATTCAGCTGGCCCATTATTTCATTAGTTGTGCGGCAGTAGCCCTCCCCTCCCCTTGCCCCTCCTCCTTTCTTTCCTCGACCCTTCCCTGTCCCGAAATTGTGCAATTTATTTACAGTATTGTCGTACTATTGTAATATGGCTCTGGCAGCTAGACGCATAAATTTGTGTATTTCGATTTTGATTTTGCCATTTTAATTGTTTGTAAACTGGCCAAATGCTCAGCCAGTTGCTCCTTTCACTGTCTCTCTTTCCCATTGTCTGTCTGTCCTTCTCTGTCTGCATTGTCTTTGTTGGCCAAACATGTCGTATCTATGTATCTGCATCTGAGTTGGCTTTCAACAATGTGTTTGTTGCTGTAATTAACATTTATGGCCAAAAACTTAAGATATTTATCCAACAGCACTGTATTTTATTGAAGATGGAAATTGCATATTTACTTAGTTTATAATCAAACAGAAAACACATATGAAAAATTAAATATAAATAAAATGGTATTTCATTTCATGTATTTTTCATTTCATAAATATTTGCTCAAAATTCTTTGATTCAATCATTTTCAATGAACCAATAACAAAAATGAAAAGTATTAAATTTATTGCTCTAACAATCAGTAGGTAATTTATAAATTTTTCCTGTGTGTCGAATTCAAATTTAATTGTCAAATTAAATATCACTTATGCAAAACAAAGATAATTGATTGAAGTTAAAAACTAATTTGAAAGTAATAAAGAATTGATTAGACAAAGAATTTTTAAATGATTTAAGATTAAATATCGAATAACGGGTAAGTTTAAATAGATAAATTCAAATATAAAATTTAAACGAAGCGAAATGAAGAAAGATACATTAATTAATTGTAATTAATATAAAAATGAATAACCACATTTAAAATATTATAAGGCTGTGGAATATTTTGAAAATCCAAGTTGACTCAGTAGAAGAAAGATAATTTATTTTATATTATTAAACAATTTTTATTGTTTATTTTTGCGTAAATAAATCTTACGGACTCGTTGATTAAACTTCAATTGCAAAAAAAAACAATAAATTTATTTTATTAAAAACTTTCATATAATAATTCAGTTCTTAATGTTTCGCCATGAATTGCAACTATTCGCGAAGAAAACAGTCAGATCATAAAATTATGGCCATTTTTCAGTTATATGATTTTTTCTTTATTTGTTTTTTTTTAATAAATATCATTTACAGCTACAATCTAGCCTAAGATGCATTTTAAACTGTCCTAAAAGTAGGCTTTAAAATGTTTTAAAATATCACAAACTTTGCCGATTCCAATTTCACTAGAGCCTAAAAGAATGCAACAAAATATTTCGAATGTTGTCACTTGGACTGACGGAATTATGCAAGTGCAGAAAGTATCTTGAGTGGAAGACAATGACGCACTTGAACTTACCAGCTACACTTGAGTGAGTCCATTCAGTCCGTCTGTCTGTCCGTCTGTCTGTCCAGCAAGTGCAACATAAATGCATAGAAACAATGAAAATTAAGTTGTTGCAAGCAAGACTTTATGCAAATAGAAACCAGAAGGCGCACTGCGAGAAGGACGGACGGACGGACGGTCAGACGGATAGACAGATGTGAGTTCCAAGTCAGCAAAAGTATATTAAAAATGTTGACAACGAAATCCATCTGTTTAATGGGTCTGCACGAAGTGCAGGCAATGCCAGATTCAAAGACAGGCCCAACCCATGTCCACACACTCCGTGTGGTGGAGAGAATTGTGGGTGGGCTTTTGTGGGTGTGCTTCTAATCCGCCAGATTACAAAAGTGTGCGGCAAAATTGGAGCTGTTGCCCTGGGCAACCATAATCTCAACCCCATTAGACAGGCCCAGCCCTTGTCCCAACTATTACACTTGATAAATTCGAGATTAAAGTGCATTTGCAGTTGAGCCCCGGGCAAGAAAAGGCCAAAACCAAACTACTGAACACAACCAGGCCAGGTCATCAAATTTATGGCCATACATTTGCCAGAATTTCACTCCGACTCGTGTGGCCTTTTAATTATCACACGTAATGACAGCACCAAATGCAATTGCTAATTAATTGCCCGGGAGCCCAGGCAAAAATTCTGGCGCCCTTTTCGAAGAATGAACGAATTTATGGTCCTTACATTTGTTTGGCTTGACATTATTATTCCAACATGTGCGGTTCAAATGCAATTTTCTCCCCTCTTAAGATAAAACTCCCAAAATGGGTGGTTCGAGGCGTTGGCTAACAAATGACTGTAGATTCAGCTTAACCAAATGGAGGGGATTACCAGAGGGAGGAGGATGGAGTCTGCTTTAATAGCCAGCTCAACTTGAACTTGAATTTGATTCTAATATTATATGGTCGGTCGACAGCTAATGAAGATAATCGTTTGCGCTGTCAAAATTGCCACAAAATATAATTGTGATAACTCAGCGAAACTGAGAAACATCAAATCGCCAGCTAATGATTAATGATGGGAGCGTTATGAAAAAGACCAAAACACAAAAGTTTAGTTTTTAAATCTTAAACGGCAGCAGAAAAACACAACAAGCCGTTTTTTTTTGCTGTAAATAAATCGATTAGAAAATACCCTGTGATTAAATCTGATATAGTCTTAAAATATTCAATAATATATTTTGTAATATTAAAAAAAAATTACTGTATAAGGTAAAATAAATTTGAGTTCTGGAAATTATTTTGAAGACCTAAATAATGTAGCAATAATATTGCTTTAATTTCTATAAAACATTTAAAGTGTTGAATTAATTGAACAAATTATGTTCTGTTCTCATGATGAAGTAAAATTTTATCTAAGAGATATTATCAAAACCAAATTTAATTTAAATACGTATGAATGAATCTAAAATGATTGATTTTTGCTTATCGAAGTACACTTATCATATCAAAACATACCTTTTCCTGAATGTCTATAGGGTATAAACACTTCATCAGACACAATAGAATCTCCAAGATGCTTTGTACAGCGGAAACTTCAGTTAAAAACAATAACAAAAGATGCCAGCCAACTGATTACTCGCAATTTAGACAGGGCCAACGGGGTATAGGGACTGACTTTGGCTTTATACGCATTATACGATTGGAAGCAAAACTCCCCTCTCTGTCTAACACTAAGAGCTTATAGTGCAGCTACTGCAGTCCGGTAACAAAACTCAGCGAATCACTTATGGGCCCAGTTAAGATGTTATCTACAAAGCTTAAACGTCAACCAGAGAACAGAACAGAAAC
The DNA here is from genome assembly GCA_035045575.1 of Drosophila falleni. Taxonomy (NCBI): domain Eukaryota; kingdom Metazoa; phylum Arthropoda; class Insecta; order Diptera; family Drosophilidae; genus Drosophila; species Drosophila falleni. The sequence goes on along the minus strand of JAWNOV010000111.1, from coordinate 308,849 downwards.
AGAATCTGAAACAGAAATAGAGACAACAAAAACTGAACAATTGAGAAACTGAACAACAATATATTGTTGTGGTTCTCCAACTTCTCCATGTGGCTAGTTAGTTAATTTTTTAATGAATCTCGTCAGATATTTGAAATCGGTTTGTTGCCGTTTTTTTTTAGTCATTTGTCGGCGGTTTTCAAGTGCGCACCTGAAACGCGCTTCAAACCAAAAACTTCAAGTTCTTAACAACAACACTGAAAAAACCCATAAATCTAAACGTTCCTGAAGTGTTAAAAACAACTTGTAATTTTATTAATAAAATATTTTTTTGCCATCGTTTGTGTATATTCCCAAATAAGAAAAAAAATGTATCTGGGATTTGTGGTCTATTTGGGATTATGCTGCCTTCTGCTGACTCATCATTGTGCACAAGGTTGTTATTCAATTTCAAATCTTAATTGGTTATTTAACAATTAATGACAGCTGTTGCCATTGTTTTTTGCCTAAGATTTCAATCTTAGCGTGTCCAACAACTTGAAATCTATCGACAACGTGCTCAGACATTTCCCCTAATTTGGAAACTTTCATTGCTCACCTAAAAATCCCCTTTATAAAAATTCGAAAGAACTCGTACAATGTTGGGAATTTATACTAATTAAGCACATTATTAAATATAATCTAATAAACTTCAGCGGGAAAAGCTGTTAAAATATTGTGGGACAAATTTGTAAAAAATCTTGAGCATTTAAAAATATTACAGCTCTTAATATATTTCGTAAGTCAATAAGGCTGTATTTAAAAACTATTGCAGATATGTACTCAATTTCTGTAAAAGATAAGCGGATAAAACTTTAATAATTCCTTGAACTTGCATAAAATATAGATGGCAATAAAAAAAAACTATATTCATGAGAAATATCTCTATTTTATGTTTTTTTCAAAAATGTATTTTTTCTTGACATTTTTCAAAATTAAAAATATTTTAATTTTTGGTTAAACGCATCGGAACTACTGGGATGTATGAAAAAGACTTATTGGGATTATATGTCCCAGAATAAAAGGACGATTTCAGTATTTTTGAGTTTGCAAGATATAATATTTTAGCGCGATATTTTATAATATGTAATAGATTTTTCAAATAGTATCACGGCTTACATAAGAAGAATTCGACCTGAAAGTGTTAAATTAACATATAAGAAGTTACAAGCCTCGATCAACTTTAATTCTTATTCGATAAGCTGATGACAATTGATTTAAATTTAATTCCTGCATCAGAGAATAGAATTTATTAATTAAGAATTAACTGCTTTAATTGGCACTTTTAAATAAATATGTTAACTAAAGGAAGCTTTGCATATTGAGGAGCAATTAAGTTTAAACGAAGTGCGCAGAGTCCACTCCAAAGGCAGTCAACTGTAAATGTTTAAGTGTGTGAGTGTGGAAGTCTGTGTGTGTGTGTCTGTGGTTGCGAGATAGATTTGTATCTATAAATAAGTCAACGTGCGCTAATTGCAACACTTATAGACAGCTTCAACGTCGAAACACGCTCCAGTTAATTCCAGGTTCTTTTGCTGGAGTGGACAGTGGAGGGGCAGAGGGAGAAAGGGGCGAGAGGAGATTGAAGTGTTTGCATAACTGAAATGAAATTTCTCTGCTTAAATCTAATTTCTATGCTAAACCCAAAAACAAACAACATGACGGACTGTAAACGTAACCAGGTCAAGCAAATAAAGTGTCATCCAAGTTGGATTTCGATGACATGGAGAGCAACAACCAGACCGGTGTGCCAGTTATAATCGGGCAGGGACAGGGACAGGGGCAAGGACAGGGACAGGGGCAGCAGGGCAACAGTGGCAGTGGCTATGATCCGGGAACAGGACGTGGAGGAGATGGTGGAACTAGAGCTGGTACCGGCAGTGGAAGTGGCAATCGACCGAAAATACATGGAGTGCGTGTAACGGTCGATACGGGCGATGGACAGCAGCAAACGAAAGGTAATTAAATTGGCTCAAAGCAGAGACTAAAAACTAAACTAAGCTGGCAACTTCAAAGCAGAGTCCAAGGAGAGCGTCGAAATTACGGACTTGGGTAAACACAAGAAACGTGTGGGAATCCACACGGACATCACGTTCGAAATAACCGCCGAGGGGGAGGCAAATGAGACGAGCTCGGCACAGCAGCAGGGTGAGAAGGGTAAGTGAAAGCGGCAACACTTGCATAGCTTACTTTCACTACACACTTTCACTCTTCTCCAACCCTCAGAGGACGCCAGTGTGCCCATTTACAAGGGTCGTGCCAGCAGCAGCCACAGTGGTGGCGACTCCAAGCACAAGTCGAGACAACCCTACGATCCCAAGTCACAATGGAATCCCAATTATTCCAGCGAACATGCCGGCAATCGGCACGCTTCCAGATCCGACTCAGGAGCCTATTATCCCCAGTATTATCCGGAGCACGTCTATACAAGTGGCAATTCCGATGCTGGCAGCATTTATCGCAATGGCGAAACCTGGACGCATTATGTGCCCGTTTGGACCACTGAACGCTCTCCGCATGAACAGAGTCAGCTGCAGCGACGTCCGAGTTGGAAGCCCTGCTACTGTATGTCCTCCTATGGCACCGACTACAGACGCCGGCGGGACAACAAAGGAAGCAAAGGGTTCCGGGGATCCACCAGACGGGGAATTGTCCAAACGGATGTCCTTAAAGTCGATGGCAAGTTGGAACAGCCTTTCTCATAAATAACGAATTCGGAATATTCTCAAAATTCTTTTTGAAACTTTTAATAAATGTATTATTGTTGCTGGGTAGTCAAATATTAAAAGAAAAAATTCAAAATTTTCAGATATTAATATCTATAGACAATATATTTTTTTTATTAAGATTTGTATTGGTTTGCCTATAACTTGTTTTTAACTTTAAAATTTAGCTGATTATGACTCAAAAAGTGTCACAATGATAAGATTTCTCACAGTATTATATTTTACATAAACGATACTTGTCCTTAAAGCTTAACTAATAAACTGTAACAATTGAGACGCACTTTAAATAGCCAAACAAATAGCCCAGACGATTGTTTAAAAGATTCAGGAGCAGTAGTTAGATTTTTAGTTTTATACTACGACATTAAGTGTTGTTTTTGCCTGGTAATGGGTTATAATGAAATCTTTTCAATTAATTTTTTTTATGGGTTTTTTTTGCTCAACTATATTTAAAACCTCAGCAAGATCGGACAAGTATAACTGCAGTAATAGCTAACCGAAGTTATTAAAATGTTAATTCAACACAAGCACCTAAAAGTATGCAGTAGTTTTTATTAGGAAATAAGAAACGGGTATTCTATGGTCGGGATCTCGACTATAGTTTTTCCGACTTTTTTTTTAATACGAGAATTTATATAAGACTTACGAGAGTTAAAAAAGTATTAGTTGCTTGTTTTAATTTGAAAGTCCTTGAAAAATATTATTTTAATAATGAGTTTATTGTTCTTTTTTGTCAAGTCGGAGGATAAGAAATTTGTTACTACAAATAAAAATTGAAGCAGGCAGGTTGCACCTTAGGAGTGGACACTGTAGGTGCTCGTCTTGCCATTGTCATCAACGGTTGCGGTGGCTGCATTGTAACCAAACTGTTTGCCATTGATGTTGTAGTTCTCGCTCTCACCAGTGGCCAGATCCTTATAGTTCTTCACATGGCCATCGGAATCGAACTGAGGATTAGAAAAAAAAAAATCAATACATTGGTTGAAGAAAGTTCTAACAAGAACTCACCTCAGACTGGGAGGACCACTTGGATTGTTTCTCCCACTGTTTGGTCTGATAGCCACTGCCAGCACCGCCGACACCACCAAAGTTGCCCGAGTTGGAGGACTGTTGTGCCGCATTCAGACCCAAGTTGAGGCCGGAGTTGGCCAAGAGTGAGCTACCACCAAGCAGATTTCCCTGGGTACCACCCAACAAAGAAGCACTCAAACCGGTATTCAAACCGGCATTCAAACCGCTGGCAGAATGCAAATTGCTCATGGAGTTCATGGAGCTGCCGGTGTTCATGGAGCTGGCCGAGTTGAAGCCGTAGTTGGAGTTGGTGTTGTAGGCATTTGAGGCGCCCAGTTGAACTTGATTGGCGGAAGCGAGGCCGGCACCAGTGCTTTGGGTATTGCCAGAGGAAACCTGTTGCTTGGCCGTCAAATGGGCCTGGTTAATCAGCTGATGCAGCTGTGAGTTGCCACCAAAGTTGAAGCCAGCATTGTGTCCTGACTCGAATTGCGTCTGGGCACCTGAGCGTTGACCAAAGTTGCTGGCAAAGTTGGTATCGAAAGCAGCATTCTGATTGACCTTAAAGGCGGAATTGGTGCCAAAGTTGGAGCCAACATTTGAGCCATAAGTGTAGCGAGCCTGCTGCGAGGGCTGCTGAACGATCTGGGGAGCCGAAGATGATGAGGTTGTCACCTTGCGGTGATAATATTGCTCGGAGGTGCCAGCGGGTTGAGGCACCTGGACATACTGCACCGTGGGCTGCTTCTGCTCGACAACGCGCTCCACATGTTGCACATACTGCTGTGAGGCACCGGGCACTGTGTAGACAACCTGCTGTGGGGCAGCTGACACCACACGTTCGGTGTGTTGCACATACTCCATATTATTGCCAGTGGATGTGGGCATTGTCAGAGCCACAGGTGTTTGGACATTTCGGGCGAGCAGAGCCTCAGAGTTGACAGTGTTGCTTCCAGCACCACCATAGTTGACCTCAGTGCCGGCATTGCTGTTGTCAGCAAACTCCACATTGCTGCCCACATTGTGGGAAGTGGCGGCATTGAAGTTGGCACTGTGGCTTGTCTGGAAGGCCGAATTGGCAGAGAAAGCGCTGTTCGAGCCAAAGGAAGCCTGATTGCTGGCACCAAAGGCTGCCTGATTGTGGGCACCGTATCCTGCACCACTTTGGCCAACGAATGCTGCACCAACGCCCAAGCTGCTGCTGCTGTCCACACCCTCAACGGCACCCACAGAATCATAAGAGCTCTCCAAGTTGCCTAAAGAGCCACCAACACCACCACCATGAGACAGTTCAGCAGTGCCACCAACGCCAAAGCTGTTCGATCCACTGGAGCCAAAGCTGTTCGATCCACTGGAGCCATAGCTGTTCGATCCACTGGCGCCAAAGTTGTTCGATCCACTGGCGCCATAGCCACTCAAGCCGCCATTACGACGAGCCGTTTCAACTGCCTTCTGATGGGCAGCGTAATGTCTAAGAATTTCGGATTAATGGGGATTAATATTTAAAAAAGAAGAAACTATTTCTGATTTACACTGTGCAACAAAATTTAGATGTCGTCGAATATTTCCCGATATTTTACAGCTTAAGGCCTGACTCCAGCAGGGCCGGAAAAAAATACCCTTCAAAGTTTTTTTTATTAAGTTTGACAGGAATTTTTATTTCCGGACCTGCTGGAGTCAGGCATTAACCTTGGGGGTGTACTGATATCTTAAACAAAATAATTCTTCTTATATATATATTGAAAGTTTTACGAAAAGAAAGTCCAATAAAAAAAGAACACATCAAAGTTTTAAAAAAATTGCTAACCAAAATCCTGGCAAGGAACGCATACAGCATTACGATTAAAAGAAAATTAATAAAGCATATGAAAAAATGTCTTTATATTTGATAAATTAATTTAAATTCCACAGTAATTATAGTCTTCATCAAATTTTCTTATTCCAGCGGTATTTACCATACAACTTCTGAATTTATCAAATTAACCTAGCGAGTTATCAGAGATTCTGATTAAGATGAATCCTTATCTTAAAAATTTGATTTGAGATTCAATCAGAATTAATTAGTATTAATAATAAATAAATGTAACTTAATAAGATTTCGTAACTTTGTTGCATAGTGTTACTATAACAATTTCAAATGCCGATTTAAAAAGAATTTTACAGAAGTGGGTTTTGTACCATGTAGCCAATTGGAAATTTCGATTTTGTAAAATACAAAATGATCTCTTCAATATTACCTCACGGTACTTACCGACTATTGAAATCGTCCCTTTTCTTTCTACTCGATAATACCCTAATATATAAAAATATTACAAAGAAGGTCTAACAATGCTTTCAATAAATTGCGAAGAGATTTACTTACTCAGCATTAAAATCTGTAAAAAGAAAAGGAAAACGAAAAGATTAGGATGAGTATTCTTTAGATTTTTTAGATTATATTGTAGTTGGGTAATTTTTAATATAATAAGCTGATGTCTTATCTGAACACATGCCAGCATTAGATTGTTAATTGCACAAATTGTGTTTTGTAAAAGTTCATTCAGGAATAATAAGACGAAATTAAACTAAACGTCTAATCAGCCTGAGAGTATTCCGGGAATTGGGCATTATGCAATGACGTGACGTGGATTGCAACACCAGAAGAATTAATAACAATTGAAATTAAGCAAGAATATTTGAACACTTTTTTCACATCCATTGATTTTTTAAAAATTTTTAAAGAAGTTCTGTGAGTTGTATTACCTGCACAGGCCACACCCAGGCACAAAGCCAGCACTAATATTGACTTCATTTTAAAATTTTTTAAAAATATTTTTCTACTTTTCTTGCGTACAACCGTGCGAGATTCGCGCTTGAAATTGAACTAATGAATTGGAGCGCTCGGAGCGCGCTTTAAAAACCCAAACGAATAGCCCAGACGATTATTGATAAGCGCAGAGAGATCTGTTTGGACTTGAACCGATTGCTTCTTGACCTAGAGAGGATGCCATTAAGCACAGCAGATAATGTCAGCATTATTTTGTATTAAACTTGGAATTGGTGCAGAACTTCTTGACAATATTTATTTCTATAAATGATGAAAGTAATTGCGACATTCACACACATATACATAAGTATATAGGTTCGAAAATTACCTAGTGTGTATATACTTGTATATACTGATAGGAGAATTGTTTTCGTTTCGAAACCTTGGAGTACTCGCACATCGTTGCTATGTACAGTACGGTCTGTTTGAGGTGCACATATACAATAATATATTTCAGATGAGCATAGTATATATATTCAAGTACAAAACATTGTTGGTTTACTCTCTAAACTTGAAAATATAGAAATTAATATTTAATTTTGAGGATAGTGTAAACAGTTCCTCCAACATTGTCAGATATGTTAGATATCAATAGATGAATTTTAGGCATACATTTCTCATTCATTTGAGCACTTAAAGATTTAGATATCTAAGAAATAGGGTTTAACTTTTGAACTATATGTCGTTGAAATCAAAATTTTAATAAATATCTTTATAATACATATGTTATATGTTCTATCAACTGCATATGTTTACATTTGAATTTTGAAATCCACTTTCCGAAATTAACAATGTTCGATGATTAGAAGATAAGAATGAAATATACAAAAATTACAAAAATATTGTTAGATGCTTACGAACAAAATTTTCAGTTTTATTACTTCCGTTTAATGCTAATGAGCTGAATTTAAAAGATTAGGCTCCAACTATACGAAATCTGATTACCTTCCGAATAACTGAAGTTTAATGGCTGCATATTTATGTTTGTTATTTGAAAATTTTACTATTGTATTTTTTTGAGTTTTACCAACTGACCTATTCTAAGAAACGATTCCTTGCTGACTTCTGGTCATGTTTGTGTAAATACCCAAAATAAAAAACCCGGACGTTATCACTGATGTCATACTTAAATCGGGGCTACAAAGCACTTGTGTTGAAAGAAGAGCGTATAAAAGCTACTGAATATCCACAGAAAAAGTAGTTTAATCTAAACTTGAGAGCAAGACTATTATAAAATGAAAATAATTAATTTAATGCACGGTTTACTAGTCCTTAGTTTCGGATTGATCATATGCCTTACGGATCAGGTATCAGCTACCGATTTTGCAAGATATGAAATAAGATGTATTCCAAAATGTAACAGCAATAGCTACTGCAATTTTCTTAATAAATGTATATGTCACCGAGGCTACACCAAAGTAGGAAATGCTTGTGAGCCAGTGTGCTCTCAAGAATGTGGTTCTCATGGTAGATGCACGGCTCCTGAGAAGTGTGAATGTGACGCAGGCTACACATGGGACCAGAAGATTGCGAATTGTCAACCTGTGTGTAAAAATGGATGTGGTGACCATGGTATATGCACGGCTCCTGAGAAGTGTGAATGTGAAACAGGCTACACATGGAATCAGACGATTGTAAAATGTCAACCTGTGTGTAAAAATGGATGTGGTGACCATGGTATATGCGTAGCTCCTGAGAAGTGTAAATGTGAAACAGGCTACGAATGGGATCAGAAGAATTCAAAATGCCAACCTGTGTGTAAAAATGGATGTGGTGACCATGGTATATGCAAAGCTCCTGAGAAGTGTGGATGTGAAACAGGCTACATATGGAATCAGAAGATTGTAAAATGTCAACCAGTGTGTAAAAAAGGATGTGGTGACCATGGTATATGCACAGCTCCTGAGAAGTGTGGATGTGAAACAGGCTACATATGGAATCAGACGATTGTAAAATGTCAACCAGTGTGAAAAGGAGGGTGACCAGGATAGCAAAGCTCCGAGAAGTGGGAGGAAACAGGCTACACAGGGACCAGAAGAGCGAATGTCAACCTGTGTGTAAAAATGGATGTGGTGACCATGGTATATGCACGGCTCCTGAGAAGTGTAAATGTGAAACAGGCTACGAATGGGATCAGAAGAATTCAAAATGCCAACCTGTGTGTAAAAAAGGATGTGGTGACCATGGTATATGCACGGCTCCTGAGAAGTGTGGATGTGAAACAGGCTACGAATGGGATCAGAAGAATTCAAAATGCCAACCTGTGTGTAAAAATGGATGTGGTGACCATGGTATATGCAAAGCTCCTGAGAAGTGTGAATGTGAAACAGGCTACATATGGAATCAGACGATTGTAAAATGTCAACCAGTGTGTAAAAAAGGATGTGGTGACCATGGTATATGCAAAGCTCCTGAGAAGTGTGGATGTGAAACAGGCTACACATGGGACCAGAAGATTGCGAATTGTCAACCTGTGTGTAAAAATGGATGTGGTGACCATGGTATATGCACGGCTCCTGAGAAGTGTGAATGTGAAACAGGCTACATATGGAATCAGACGATTGTAAAATGTCAACCAGTGTGTAAAAATGGATGTGGTGACCATGGTATATGCAAAGCTCCTGAGAAGTGTGGATGTGAAACAGGCTACAAGGAAAAGATGAAGTCAACCTGGAAAAAACAGAAGCACGGCTGAAAGGTGGATGGAGAAGGCTACATATGGAATCAGACGATTGTAAAATGTCAACCGTGTGTAAAAGGAGGGGACCAGGAATGAGGCTCGAAAGAGAAAGTACAAGATCAAAAATCAAAAGCCAACCTGTGTGTAAAAAGGATGTGGTGACCATGGTATATGCACGGCTCCTGAGAAGTGTAAATGTGAAACAGGCTACGAATGGGATCAGAAGAATTCAAAATGTCAACCTGTGTGTAAAAATGGATGTGGTCCTCATGGTAGATGCACGGCTCCTGAGAAGTGTGAGGGACGAGGTACACATGGAACAGAAGAGGAGTCAACCAAACGAAGGGTCCTCAGGTAGAGCAAGGCACCAGAGAAGTGTGACGCAGGCTACACATTCAATTGGACGAGGATTTTCGGAATGTCAATCAGTCTAACAAAGAACAAACTTTTAATATTTCTTTAAACTTTTGTTATTCTTTATATTCTTTTCATGTTTTAATAATTGTACAACTATAAAAGTTTTTTATTTTTTTCAATTTTAAAATTATTTTACAATTTTCTCATTTTTTGAAATGTATCAAATTTTTAATAATTACGAATTCCACAAATTTGTTAATTAATTTAATGCTTACAAATCGAGATTTATTATGAATAATTATTAAATGCCAATAAAAAATTTGAATTATGTTCTTTCAATTTTCAATAATAATCAAAACAATTTTTTCTTCTAGTATGTGCATTGACACATTCATTAAAAAAGTAGTCGTAGGTAATTGATCCGATATATCCAAATCAGATTAAATTAAAAAAACAAATTTAATTTGCTTGCAATATAGAGGAGCTTACATACCAAGTTTTGTGTCCCTATCTCTTATAGCCTCTGCGATCTAGGCTGTTGATGTCGATCAATATGATATATTAGGGCGAACATATTTTTCTTTACTAAGTATTTATATAAAGAGTGTGGTTGTAAAGAAGACTGCATGCTCTAAGCATTATTCGAATTATTTACCTGAAACTCCGTAATTCTAGAGATTGCACGGATCCGCTTAGATTTTTAAACTAACAAAACATTACTATGGTGTTGCTGCCTTAAATAATTGCTACATAGATGTTTATATAGAATATTTAATGGATTTTTAATGTGTGCAATTAATTAACTAAACATAGACCGTTTCCTGTGATGCCTGAAACGGAACTATACGAAATCTGATTACCTCCCGAATAACAGAAAAGTATGTAAACGATATTGAAATGAAGTGAAATGGCTGCATATTTATGTTTGTTATTTGAAAATTTTACTATTGTATTTTTTGAGTTTTACCAACTGACCTATTCCAAGAAACGATTGCTTGCTGACTTCCGGTCATGTTTGTGTAAATACCAAAAAAATAAACCCGGACGTTATCACTGATGTCATACTTAAATCGGGACTACACAGCACTTGTGTTGAAAAAAGAGCGTATAAAAGCTACTGAATACCCACAGAAAACTTAGTTTAATCTAAATTTGAGAGCAAGACTATTATAAAATAAAAATAATTAAATTAATGCACGGATTACTAGTCCTTAGTTTCGGATATGAGTTCCGGCAAAATTTAAAATTTTGAATTTTCAAAATATCAAAGGGGGGACCATTAGGATCGAATCCATGATTTTGAGAAAACTAAATTTTTTTGAAAATTAATTAAATTTAAATACAGAATGAATTTAGAGGCAAAACAATAATCAAAATGACATTCCGCTTGAAAATCGGTTCAGTTTTGACAAAGTTATGGGAGTTTGAAGTTGGTCAGACTTTGGATCTAACAACTTTACAAGTCGAAATTTTTGTCAGATTTCACATGATTTTTTACAGATTTTTGAAAGGTGTCAGAAACAAATTTAAAGTGTTGTTTTATACTATTTACCATATAAGGAGTTGGTTAAACGTGAAAACTTGAGATTTAAAATTTTGAATTTTCAAAATATCAAAGGGGGGACCATTAGGATCGAAACCATGATTTTGAGAAAACTAAATTTTTTTAGAAAATTATTTAAATTTAAATGCAGAATGAATTTAGAGGCCAGTTATCAGCTACCGATTTTTCAACATATGAACTAAGATGTATTCCAAAATGTAACAGCAATAGCTACTGCGTTCAGCATAATAAATCCGCAATTCTAGAGATTTCACGGATCCGCTTGGATTTTTTACTTGCTATATGGATGGTTATATAGAAAATTTAATGTATTTTTAATGTGTGCAATTAATTAACTAAACATAGACCATTTCCTGTGATGCCTGATAAACTTTGATCGTTTCATTATCTGTTGCAAACTCTTGCCAAGTATATAATACTTATAGATCGCTAAACATAGTCCCCATAGCAGCCAAAATCAAGGTCATTAGCTTCGAATGAGCAAAAAATAATTTGCATGATCGTAAGCTTATCAGTAGAAAGTAACTTTCTAACAATAGCGAAAATCACGCACAGTAAAGATCCAATAAATGAGAAAGTCGTGCAGATTGTGTATATTTAAATAAAGATATATAATATATATAAATATATTTGTGCGCGACATAAATAGAATTTAATTAGTTTTCTTTTTCAAAAAGTTTATAACATGCGAAACACCAAAAATAAAGTTGAGGAAATCCGGGAAGGGGAAATCGGCTCTAGGAGTGCACGGAATATGACGTCACTTTACCATTGTCATTGATGGTGGTCTGAGCACCACGTCGACTGGTTCCATCACCATTGCTGGTGCTAAAGGAGCTCACAGAGACGCCCTTGTAACCACCGCCACCGCCACCACCAGAGCTGGAACTTGCGCCAAAACGATTGACAATATTGGGCGTTGCCTGTGGAAAGTTGGGAATTAGCTTGAGAAAATTCAAGAAAACTGTTCCTTCAGTAGCTTACCGGATTGGCAGGGCTTATGTAGGCCGTCTGTCTATGTCCATTGGATCCAATTGAGCCAGCGGCTGCTGCATAACTGGGAGCATAACGGTGCGAGTTTGAAGTTCCACTGCCACCATAGTGAACACCATGGTTTCTATTGTGGTAAGCCGGTCGGTGGGCGGCAACCTGTTGCTGGATGCGACTGTGAAAGCACAAGAGAAAAAGGATTAGCAACATAGCTCCTACACTGAAAAAAAATACCGAATTCTAAAATCAAGAAATCTTAAAATAGAAACATTTTTAGACCATAATACTAATTTTAAGAATATTAATTTAAAAAATCAGAGTTCTTCAAGCAAGAATAAAAATTCAAATAGTTCAGAAGTAAAAATATGAACTATTTCATAAAAAATATATGGTGGTTAGAGAAAAAATAACATTTATAAAATTACTAAAACTGAAACAAAATAAAACTTATAAAAATCAAATTAAAAAAAAAATTTTTTAATTTCAAATTATTTAAAATTTTTTTAATTTTTTGATTTTAGTTTCAAGAATATTTATTCTTAAAATAAGAACTTAGTTTTATTTGAAATGTTCTTAAAACCAAGATGTGTTTTCTTAATTTAAGAATTTCATGTTCTTGTCGCATATTCTAGACCAAAATTCTTAGTATTGAGAGCATAATCTTGATTTTAGTACATTATTTTTATCAGTGTATATACTCATTTAAATTAGGGATTAGTAGTGAAAGGTCTAAAGAGAAAAGCAGTTTAAAATTACGTGTCATCGTTGCTTAATGTTGCATCCGCGTATGCTGAAGCATCGCCAGAGGTGGCCAGACCCGTTATAGCTCTACAAGAATAGATAGCAAGCAAAGTTTAGCATCACCATAACCCCATCACCATTAACCAAAGAGATATAACCAAGTCGAGCTGTAACTCGGACTGAATGCTCACTGTTGTTGTGCATAATGCTGGGCCAAAATCTGATTCGTCAGCTGTTGATGGAACAGATAGGGATCCGTAATGCCAAATTGTGGTGCATAGCTGCCACCACCATAATCATAATCATCATAGTCATTGTAGCCACCAGTGTAACCACCTACAGCACCATTGCTATTGGCATGGCTTCCCGAGTAGCTTCCAGAATAACCGCGACGACGGCGAGAGGGAGTACGGCCTGAAAAAGGTAACATAAATTAGTACAATGGAACAAATACTTTCAAAATGATACAGATATAAAGTTGACCTTCAATACAAGACCAAATAAATGTGATACAATTGGAATCTCTCTCTCTCTATCTGATAAATTAGATATACATATAGAATAGTAGACCAATCAATTAAGATGTTAAATTTAAAATCGATATTTTTATATTTTTAGGAATCACAGTTTAAGCACATTGTTTGCTTAAATGAATATATATTTCGTATACTTAATGTCTCTGAAAATTTTCAAAGTCAAAAGGTTAGAGTGAGTCAATTCTTCAAAATTAAACAAAGAACTCATTGTTTGAATCTTCTTAAGCTTTAAAAGTTGTTATAACATGATCTCTTTGTTAAGCTATTACTAAATTAAACAATTCTAATAAACATGTTACAGATTCCACATTATTATATTATAAATAGAAAATATAAGCTGTATTGAAAATTTTAATATTTAAAATATAAAATGTACAAAGAAAATTTATTTTTTTAAACAGCATTTAATTTTTTGCGGAATAAATTCTTTTTTTTATGATTATTGCTAATCTTGAATAATGTTTTGAAAATGTATACATCACACAAGGTTATTGAACTCAACAATATTTCAAAAGCTATGATCTTGCAGATTAAATAAATATATTTATAACACACAGTCTTATATAATCTAAATGATTGGAGGTCTGTTGTCTTCCTGTACTTACTTGATGCGGCGTCACCTTCATTATTCAATGCGCTCATTACGACACAAATGATTAAAAATTTCCACATCTTAAACAATTTGCATTTGCGTTCAAAAATCGGTTGGTTCTTGCTAAAAAATATAAATATAAACGAAATGTTAAACAAAACGATTCCAATTGAAAACTGGTCTTAAATTAAGTGTAATCGATCCGGTTTTAAGTTGTAGATGTTAATCTTGAATTCGTTGGATTGTATAAATTACAACAAAGTGTATAGATCTTCCTCTCTTAATAGTAAATTGATAAGATGAGCTCAACTTATGTAAAGCCAGCTAACTGCAAAAACTACGAGTATCAATTTCAGATCAATGCAAATTTTTAGCCTAGCAGTTTCATTGTCTTATTGATCATTTCCCATCACCAGTGTTGGCGGTTTTTTAGTGGTTTTTCAGTACCGAAAGAGTACAGTTACTTTTGAATTGTAATCAATGTATGTTGTAGAAGACACAGATTATATTTTAAATGCTCTCAAACACACATCAAAATTAATATATATGTTAATGGATTAAATTTTTTTAAACAAGTTTGGTGGGTTTTTTGATGTAATGTATTGCCTTTTTTCAAATATGTTTGTGTTATTTAAAAATGGAAACGGCAATACTATATCTGACACAGACATAAGAAATCAATTAGTCAGGTCTTATACAACCTACAAATGGTTATAGCAACGCATCTATGATTGATTTCTTAAAAAGGAATCATCCCTTTAAACCGGAGATACTGATTGTCCCATCACGATTTCTCCAAATGAAATCTATAATTATTTTATAACAAATGTATGAGATTTTGCCGGTTATAATTGCAATTACACGATTTCTCAATTATGAAATTGTATAATTATAGACAATCGAATTAGAGGGTGGTAAGAGGGTGTGGGAGACCGGGTATGAGGGTGCGGTGCGACAGACAAATGGACCGCTTAACTGAAAAAATAACCAAATTCAAAGCGGAAATCCCCGAAATGTAAATTAATGAATTTCTATATGATATTGTATATATTTTGTCCAGAGATTTCTAAACCGGTTCCCCTAATTGGTTGCTCTTTAATCATTATTCATCGTTTTGTTTTCCGTTTGTTTTTTTTTTTGCTGTTCTCTGTGTAGACAAATTTAATAAATTTGTTGTTCTTAAAGCATTTAAATTTTTGGTGCGCATTTTGCTTTCTTAGTTTTTGATTTTTGTTTTCATTATTATTTATATTTTTGCTACTTGTTTTGTACTTGAGAGATCTTTGAGTATTTCATTATTACACTTCACTTTGTGTCTGATTTTTGGTTATTGCGAGGGTTTTATACAATCTTTCTTTTTTTGGACTCTTCTCATTTAATATATTTAGATTGGGACTCTGCATAACAACCTCAACTCTCTCTTTCTCTCTCTCTTTCTCTGTTGAAAAAACCCAGACATTAAATTAACATATGTATATATTTCGAAAATTTGCCTAGGCTTATGGCTTAGCAAAACCTGCAGATACATTTGTATCTTTTTATCTCACTCTAAATGTTTTCAATGATGTTTCACTAGTTTCATGTTAATGGAACTTTTGTGTTGTAACTTCCGCTGATAAGCACTCTAATATAATATCAATAACATCCACATCTTCCCCATTACCAATCACATACACACGAACTGGCCAAAAACGGAATTAAACTGCGCCTCAAATTTGCGAACCAACAAAGTTATAGCACAATCGAGGCGTCTATTTGAGTGCTCTCTCTCTGAAAAGCAAGCTCTGTCTCTCTCTCTATATATAAATTTAAATATATATATAGTATGTGTATATATTTGTACGTTCATTCTATCTCTGCTCATCACTTTGCTTTGGTTTGTTTTGATGTTGTAGCTTGACTCATTGTCAGAACTACACGTAAACTCGGCTCATACACGATTTTATTGATTTATGTTTGTCTGTCTTTAGATGTCCCATGTTTCTAAGCCCACAATAGCTTATTCTCTCTCTCTCTCTCTCTCTTTCTGTGTCTTCACTCTCTCACTCACTTTTTTAGCACGACCGATCGTCTTCACTGATCGGCGACTTTGTAACGTCTGAGCTGAAACAGGTAGGTTCAGGTCCTCTTATAAATGGTGTCCGAACTTCATACTAAGTTATTGACAGTGACAGACACTTTTCAATGATGAGAGATACATATAGATAATATAATTTATACAGTTAATCAATTAATTCTTTTGACAAAATCAAAAATTTGACTCTCTTCGGTGTAATTCGTTTTTATTAACTTTATTTGAGTTTGTTATGGTGCTTAGAAATTTAAATAATGAGATTTAATGGTTTTAACTATTTTAATAAATAAATAACACGCTTGTAAATTTTATTCTTTGTCAAAACATTTACTTGACTACCTGTTTGGGTGTAAAATGATGGTAGCTTGCGCTTTTGATGCTTCGCTTTGTCGACTAATTATAACAAAAGATTTTGTTTGTTTTTGGCGACCCGTTTGATGAGATCTTTTCGCTTGACTAACGAGTTCATATAGTAGTTACGATTTTGTCGAGCTATTGAAATATTTATTCATCTATTCTGTATTTTAGAATTACTGTCAACACGTGTATCTTTATTTAAATAAATCTATGGAGAGTTAGTTTAAGCTGCAGAAAATATGAAGACATCAATACATTGAATGCCATTTCACTAATTGTGAAACATACGTACGCATACTCGTATTCTACTAAATGCATATACTTGATTTCTATATTCACGGAGTTCATATATATGAATGTTAAAGAATAAGAAATTATCAACAATCAAAATAACCAGCAAAATAAAGATACATTAAGACAATAGTAATTGACTTCTACTAATGTTTATTCAGTTATATAAATATTTCGATATTATTAAATACAGATTATAATCTGAATAATTACCGATGGTACAAATTTGAAATACTATCGAAACTGATATTGTGGGTGCATTTATTTATAAGTTTTTATGTATGAGAATAAACTATGTGTTTTCGTTAATAACCGAATGTCAATCATTTTTATAGGTATTTATTTGAAAAAATTTAATCATTTCACCACAAACAATTCCTATCAAAGAGTCACAACAATTGTAAACGATATATAGGTGTGTAAAAATTTATATGTATATTAGAGTGCACAATGTTTTTTTTATATAATACAAGTTTCTTAAGATAATACATATACATATTTAATACAATTGAAATCAAGTCTTGATTTCTGGTTAAGGAACAAAATGAAACAATTCACACCCCATTGTTTGAATAATTAAAGTTACAAATATCGAAAATATCGATACATTTATAATAGTTTTGCAGCTAGTTAACAATAAACAACAATGATAATGACAGTGCTTTAGTAATCGATAGTACTGTTAATCGAGTTACTATCGATTATTGACAAACTTCTGATAGGAATGGAATTTGTAATGGAGGATACATATAATATAAAACAATATATAGTCAACATACTATCGAACACACTACCGAACATACAATCGAACATACTATCGAACATACTATCGATAGTTATCGATTAATAGGATGATTGCTGTAATATCGAATGTGATATGGAGCTATAACAATAAATACGATTAGTGTGAATTGTATGACTGATCTATGCGATCTGCCCAGGCACTTGTCGTTCCATTCCTCTCCCTCAAGCGTTAACCTCCCTATAGCTTTGATTTCTCCTGGGACTGTGGAATGATGACGTCACGCCACCAATCGGGTCGCTGGAAGGCGCCCGCATTGGTCATAAATTCGTTCTGCAAATTCTCATAGAGAAGTCCATCGGCCTTGGCAATGACCGAGTTGAGGGCAAAGTCCGGCGGAGCAATGGCATCCGCCACACTCACAGCCACATCCTTGAGCTGGGCACAGCTTTGCAGCAAACGCTGCTGCACTGCCTGCGAGAAATCCGGACCGACAGCAAAGCCGCCCACATAGAAGGATCTCATGTGCTTCTCCAGCAACCACATGGCATAAACATTGTACAACAGACGCAACACACGAGCATACGATTCCTCCACATTCAATTGACGGACGTGACCCACAAAGCGACTCAATGCAAAGTACTCGGCATAGGCCAAAGAGAGTTCCTTGGCACCTGCCACTTGTGAGTTGTTGCGTGCCTCAAAACGATGCACGCCAGCTGTCAACTGTGCCTCAATGTGGGCACTCGTATGGGACATGAGATGGCACAACAACCACTCGTAACAGGTCAATGCAACTGCAATGGAAAACCAAGTCAATCGATTGTTATTCGGAATGGGAATGGGATTCGAAGAACTTTAAGCACTCACATTCCCAGCTGTCCAGTGGACTCTGCTGCACCAGCTGTGCGTACTGCAACTTGAGCAACTGTTGACGCTGCTCCAAGAACTTGATGCTACCAATTGGCGTCTCCAGCTCCTTGGCGTTCCATTGGCGCAGCAGCCAGTTGGATGCCTGTTGGCCAAGCACATTGTTATCGCCCTCATAGGTGCACAGGGGATCGTGATCGGTGCGCATCTGTCCCAGCTTGGCGGCCCGCAAATATCCGTGTCCGCCACATGCCTCACGTGCCTCCTGAATGGCATCACGTGCTGACCACGTTATGTGCGGCTTCGATGCCGAAATGATGGCATGTATTTCTGCCGCATTCTGCGTCTGTAACGAAGCAATACAAAACGTTTAGAATTTAGAAGAACGAGACTGCTCGACTAAAAGATATCCTATCCTAAGATACGATCTGATACATCGAAATTTCGGAAAAAGTGTCAAGGGGAAAGTATGGAAAAAGTAATAAAAAAATTGACAGTGATCGAAAAATATGAAATTTTTGAACTAAGTAAAATTTAGATGCAGAATCAAAATAGGGGCGAAATTATGATAAAGTTGACTTTCCGCAAGAAAATCGGTTAAAATTTGACAAAGTTATGATACATTGAAATTTCGGAAAAAGTGTCAAGGGGAAAGTATGGAAAAAGTAATAAAAAAAATTGACAGTGAACGAAAACAGGACCCGAAATTATCACTAGCTGACCACCAATGGCTTATATTAATCTATATTTTAAATTTGTGGTCTATATCTCTAAGATTTCTGAAGATGGAAAGACGAATAAATAATAATAAACCTAAAGCAGATCCCAGATAGACCTACCAGCACATCGAATCCATTGGAATCCGCCTGGGAGCGTGCTATGATTTCCAGATAAGTGTTGGTCAACTCCTCGACGGCAATCTTTTGCACACAGGCGGCAGCCAGATACGGGAATATGCGATATTGCTAAAAAGATACGGATACAAAAGATTAGTAAATGCTATAGAAACTAAAGTGAAGTTGCTCCACTTCAAGACTTACATGCAATTGATACTCGAGTATGGCCATCTCCTCGCCCTGACGTTCCGGGCCAAATTGTTTGCGAACAGCGGCATAACGGACTGCAATGACAGCTGCGCTGCACAGGGTATTGGCCGACTCCTGCATGATGCCAATGCGTCCGGCCGAGAAGCTTTCCAGGGCAGCGCCCAGAGCTTTGCCGGGTTCGGCAAAGACGCTCTCATAGACGCCTTCGGGCGTGACGTTGCCAGTGCGATTCAATAGATTGTCAAGTGGAATGCGATAGTTGGTAAAGACAACAAATCCGTTGTCGATGCCATTTAGGCCACTCTTCTCGCCAATGTCACCCACAAGGACGCCCGGATACGAGAGCAAGGTCTTGGGATCACGAATGGGTATGAGGAAGCCGTGCAGTCCATGATTCTCACCATCCGCCGTAATGAGATTGGCAAATGTCATGGCCACAGTGGCCATTTTGCCCAGATTTCCCACCCAACACTTGGCCGCCTCAAAGTCCGGCGTGTTGACCACAAACTCCTGAGTGCTGGGATCATACGTGGCCGTAGTCCGAATACGTTTCGTATTGCTGCCATGCGAGACTTCCGTAACGGCCAAACAGGTGATAATCTCCCTATTCCAGGCAGCCTCAATATACTTCGTATGCTTCTCCGTTCCCATGGCGCGTATAGCATTGTTAAACAGGCCCACGCCGAGAGCAATCTTCACGGAGAGACTGGAAGAGTAGCTGGCCAATGCCTCATTGATGTTCATCAAGCACTTTGTCTTGGCCGAAAAGCTCAGGCTTTCAATTTCCTTGGGAACCAGTTCCAGTTCCCTCATCTTGTTCACTTGCATGGCCGCCAGACGCTTCTGCTCATCCATGGGCAGCGTGCGGGAAGCGTGTGCAAAGAGAGGATCATTTTCCAGGCGACGCCAAACATTGTACTGTAAATGAAAGAGAGTTAACAGTTTTACAGCCACTGCTCCTCATAGCTCCTCCTCCTGCACACTCACCTTTATACGCAGTGCTTGCTCCTTTTCGAAGATTAAACGCAAACGTTTCCAATCAAAATTGGCGCGTTTTCGATAAACCGATAAAGGTCCGCTCACTGGCAGATCGGGTATAAAGCTCGTATCCACACTAGCCATATTTATTTATGTCAATTAATTTAGGTATATTTGCAACTGCAAAAATAAAGAAAATACAATTCTTAGCTGTGTTGTTCACACTTGTAAATGCGCTAACAAAGTGCACTGATTAATTTGTCTGCATTTGATATTCTAGTACACTGAAGTGGGACACTTTTCTACGTTATCCGCAAATGACAGAAACCATAGAAATATTGCAAACCAGTTAAAAGTTATCAACCAATTGACTGATTTACAATTCACAGGTTGCAGAGCAATTGTAACGCAACTAAGGTACAGTCTAACAGTTTAAGGTGCACTGTTCATTTGCTTAAAGTATGTTTAGTTTTACAGTAGCTGCAACTGTTAAGTTGAACTACTGTTAACAGTTTGATGTTTGAGCTTGGTTACAGTTTTGGAGTTACTGTAGCAACAGCTGTAACTTAACAGTAGCGGACAAAATAAATGCCACGTTAACCCAGTTTGAGAGATTTTAAATGTATTCTAAGTTTAAAGCTAAGATTCTCTGTACGCTGCTAAAACTTTTACGTGCTCTACAATATTAGTTATATTTGTTAAATTATATTTGTGGAACCCGCAATACGGAAGATTTATGAAGCATCTAAAAATGTTTTTAATCTACAATTCGTATTTTCCCAACTGCAACAATCAATTTCTTAAAAATTTTGATAGCGATAAAAATATACCCCCCAAGAACAAGCAACAATTTCGAATTTGAACCCAAAAGAGTTAAGAATCTTATAAGAGCTCAAGTTAAGTGCAAATTCATTGTAGATAAGCCAATGTTAAATAAGAACACTCAAAAGTCCGATAAAAAAAACAGCTAGTACTTACTATTACTTGGTACTAAGCTTATCACACTAAAAATATCAAATAGTAATTTTTTCTTTGAAAAATTCATTCTGATCGAATAGAAGTAATAATATTTGTTCTCTACTGTAAGATTGTAAAGCTGTACTTATTTTGGCAATCATAAACGTTGCTTATCAGCTATAAATACAAGTGCCCAACACTTCAAAAAAGTGCTCCATTATTTTATTTAACAGCAAGATTAAGAAATTATAGCTGCAATAAAAAAATACTAATTTAAAACTTGAAAAAATCAACTTAAGAGGTTAACGAATAAGTGTGCCATTTGTTGTTAATAGTTAAAAAACTTTATTTATACTTCTAGTCATCTAGAAACATCCACAATTAATTTAATATGTATGGTTATATTGAAGTAATTTGTAATTTAAGATGATATTCATATAAAGAATGATTCTGATAAAATAGAATTGCAATATTGAATTGTTAATGTTATATTTGAAAAATTACAAAAGAATTTAGTTTACTTAGTACTCATAATTAATAAATTTAACAGTAGATAAATTAAAAAAATATATATTAAAATATATCATGCTATAGTTATTTTTTTACGATTCTAGGATATAGATATAAAGAATAGTTTATCATATTAAATAACTAAAGAGAATACTCTGAATTCCGCTTATATTTATAACAATTAACTAGCAATTAGCACAGAGTTGCCATCATTTCTCAGCCTTAGTAATAAGAAGACGACTCCAAATGAAACCTTATGTAATTCTCGTCACAAAGGCAACAACAATTATTTGTGACAGGTAATAAAAACGTTTTGTTATGGACGTCTTGAAGCAAAACGGTTAATTATCACCTCTCGTTCACTCACTCACTCTCTCCCTTTCTCTCTGTCTCATTTGAGCATGTCTGATGTATACATACATATGTACATACGATTTCCTATATGTATTACTCGTATTTATAATTTTTATGTGTATTTCTGTCACGATAAATGTTTACTTACACCCATGAAATGGAAAGAACAAGAGCAATCATAATAGCTAAACTCAGATGTATATAGGAATGTATGTGAGACAAATCAAGCTAAACAAATTGTGGTTCACATTATATATACACATTATATATATACATTATATATATATATACATCGAGAAGTACTCGAGAATGCTTTGGAAAAAGTGGGCGTGCGTCAGTCGTCACACAACAAACAGAATTTAATAGTCCACATCGACTGTACAATACCCTTAACGCACCTTGATCTATGATCATTGAACCTATCAATCGCACATCCGCTTTGGTTTATCATTTATTCAACTCGCTATCAATTTATTAAACCTTGATTAAATATCTTATAATTAATCTGCTTATGATTATTAAAATAGCTTTATATATAGCCAATATCTAAGTAATTTTAATTTCAATATATACTATACACGTAATATTGAATTGCAATTATCTTATCTGTAATTCAATTGAAATTTCGATCTTGTGATAAGTGAAATTAAATCCATAAATCAAAAATTATATAACAAAAAGTCTTCCGTATTAGTGTTTAATCAATGCAAAGTGTATACGTCACTTCAAATATAAGTGTTTTCCATTTTTTTTTTTTTTGAAAAAAAACTACGCAAGGTGCAGTTACATTTAATAGTAACAATCAATTAATGGGGTTGGTAATTTTGATCATACATATATGAAATTAACCTTTAGCCTTCGTATAATCGTTTATAGGGTATACAAAAAATAGTCACTATGCCACTTGGTGAAACCGAAAAGCGCCAATTGAATCATTGTTGACTGTAGCTGATAAGCAATGCAAATGTTGCATTAGTTTAACAGCCACTGTTTGGGCTTGATGCCGTTGGTTCAGTGGCTGCTAAACTGCACTGTTACCCCAAAACTGTCAACACAGTATTCTCGCCAATTAAAATCAAATTTATCACCGCCCATTTGATATGGCGTGCAATAACAAATTGCTACACATTAAATGCAATCGTTAATCATTAGCGGAAAATTGTGTGTGCCTTACAAATTTGCCAATTTGTTAACACACCTGTTTTAACCTTGAATATGCACACAAATGCATGCTTACATATATGTTCATATATGTATACCATTTGTGTATGTAAATGCAATGGGTGGAACTTCTTTATGAGTTTACAATGGAATTTAATTGAACAAGAATTTTAAGTGTCGCAAATGGCAATAAAAATAGCTGCAACTGTAAGTTTCACTTTTATTTACATGTCCGACACATTGACAGACAGTTTGACAGTCTGGCGGGCAATTGGCTCGCAGCTGTGTGAGTGCGGCAACAATAAACCCAATTGTGTTTTGGGTACCGCTGCTCCTTCTTGCTCACTCTCTCACTCACTCTCTTTGCTGCTACTCTGGCTGCTCTCAGAGAGTGAGAGAGTGGCTGAGTGTGAATATGGGTTTGACTCTGGCTCATGATATCATGACTCGCACGCACACACAAACACACCCACAAACACACCCACACACACACCCTGTTTGTTTTTATAAGGACTCGAGTTGAAGCTCATATTACATCACCATAACAACATATAAACCACAACATGTAAGCATTTCATTGGTATCGTTATTGCATGCCACAGAGAGAGTCAAGTGATTCAATGATACTCTTATATACATACATGTACTGTCTATGCATGTGTGTGTATGTGTATGTTTGTATTTGTGTATTTTGTTCACCAACCTGTAGCGCTTCCTTGTTGTCTCCGATTACTGCTTGTTTGATCCTTTGTTGGAGGTTCAATCTTTTCTATTTATTGGGCTTAGCACATACAATTTTCAAAGAAAGCGCACTTAATGTACAACGATAAACTTTTCCACAAATCTGCCCGGCTGTGCACGCAAATTAATTAACAAACAAAAAATAGCAACTCAGCTACCGTCCACACGACCAACACGACCGACCCAACCGACACCGCCAACGGATGAAAAGTGAATGAGCGAAGCGAAACTGACGCTGACTGATTCATAACAGCGAGCCCTACCACGTTTATAGGGAGCACACACACACACACTCAAGCGCAAGAGTATGCTCTTCTCACTGGAATGCGGGAGCGTGCTGCCAGTTAAATACAAACGTAAGTACGAGTATATTAATTGAGTGCGGCGGGAGAGCAAGTAGGCTGCGACTCAATGTCAAGTGCCAAGTGCGAGCGAGCCGACAAATCAAACTGCCGGCCGGCATCTTTGCCTGACATAAGAATCTCATATGCACAAGTATGTGGGTGAGAGAGAGTGTGAGAGAGCGCCATAAGCATATGCATGGGAGGTGCGCAGATGGTGAGCAGTGTTGCCAACTTTTAGAGGCTGCTTCTGGCTAAAAAGCATCCGAAAATAGCTAAGATATGTGATAAATCGCGGTTTGTGTCTTCGCTACACATCGTGGCTGTTAATTAACAGAATAATGATCAACTTAAAATCCACTTTTAAGAAAATTGTATTAACAGAGTAGGATGCAGCGCCATCTTACGACTACATTACTCCTCATAAGCAGTTTGCTCCTCCCTAAACAGTATCACAATATGCAACGGCGCGCAATTTAAATAAATAAATAAGTAAAACTCAAATGCAAGTTTATAATTCGAAACAAGAATGAATTTTTGATAAGAAATATTTAATTAGCATTCACATAATTAAGTTAGCCCCAAGGTCAATAAAATACTCGATTAAATGTATTTATAGTTGTAATGTTTTTATTTTAAAAGGGCAGAAATATCGTTTGACCATCATATCGATTGGGTATTAGTTTCGTCAAATTGATTATAATTATTATCATTCATATATTGTGTGTCTGTGTTAATTATATTACTAATTTGACTCGGTTATACAAAGCACAAATGTATTGTTATTATTACTGATAAAAAAAGAGACGTAATTCGTACAAAACAGCATTATATCATAACTATAGTTTGAAGCACATGGCTGGTACAAAGCGTGCCCAAAAGTATTCAACCGAATATCTTATCGAAACAGGCGTGGCAATAGGGCTTGTCCTTTTGCTCCTTAAAGGTGCCTTTGTTCAGCTGCTTCAAACAGAAAGCGCAAACAAAGTGTTCCGGATGAAATTTCTTAAACATCGCCGTAATACAGCGTCCGGTTATCGGTTTCGAGCATCCGGCACAGAGCGATCCACGCTTGGCATGATAATGCGTCTCGCAATAGGGCAGACCCTCGTGATCAAAGAACGAACCGCCCTGGAACGGTTGTCGGCAGTCCTGAAAATAAACATAAATATGTCAATATAAGTTTCAAAGTTTTCATAATAAGCTTACTAAGTTTTATTATAATTATATTATAATTTAGTTATATTGTTGTTATTTATTTTAAATAAATAATCAAATAGTGCGACATACAAGGGCAGTTTTAATATTATAAACAATCTAAAACTGAAAAGGAACCCAAATATTGATTTTATTCATTTCTGAAAGTGATTTTGACGATTATTATAAATTTTATTCATTACACCCTGTAAACAGTTGAGTATGTAAATGATCTTTTGCTCATGTTTACTGGGCATTTTACGGAATACTCGCCTAAGTTCTTATGTTCTAGTAATACTATTCAGTGTGCCTAGTAAAATACTTAGTATCACTTCTAATTTTCATTATGCAAAAAAACATCGTTTTCTCATCTAGATTCAAATAATTTGAATTTGTTACTGCGCTAAAACTTAAGTGAAAAATATTTGAATACTTAAAGTATATGAGATAAACATTTTGGATGATCTATTATATGACCAAATGTTCTTAAATTTTTGTCACTGCAAAACTGGGGCCAACTAATGCTAATTACAACTATAAATTAGCGGCCATATAGCATGACCGTGTACCCAGCACAAGCGTATCCTCTTCGTTCCCATCTGCGATTCAAAATAATTTCAAATTATTTGACATTCTGTAAAATTATTTGTATGCAATTTGTGTGAAATTTTATGCCTGACCAAAAATAAGAAAACCCAATTACAATTTTGTCAAATCAAGATGTGTCAAATGAAATATTAAAATGACTATTGGCAAACGTGATCGTGCTACTGTGCACAGTGGAGCCGGGCACACACATACCAAAAAATCATTCAGCTAATTTTTGGCATTGGTTCTTGGCTAATTGAAAAAAAGGAAAGAAAAAAAAGCAAACAATCAATTTGATACATTTTTTTGGCACATTTTCCGACGTCGCGACGTTTTTTGTGTTTTGGAAAAACATTTCTGAAGATACAGCAACAACAACAGCAGCAGCAACAATAACAACAAATAAAAAACGCTTAAACAATAACATTTTGCGCACGCTTTTGGCCATTTTCCAAGGTGCGACAAGGATGCGAGAGAGATGCAAGACACAGGAACAAAACATACAGACAAAGATAGATAGATGGATAGATTTATACCTATATAGATTATAAAATATGAAACTGGCAACAATTAAATAATGCCTTGGAGCATTCACACAGCTGTCGAAAAACATTCGATAATAAGGCTTTCATTTGAGGAAACTTAGATAATCGTACATATATAGTAATAATATATATGCGACATAATTTCTTGTGATATATTAAACAATCTGTATACATTTATTCAGAATTAATTTCTTTTAAAATACCCGAGACTGTCTTTAAACAGAAACCTGTTTTTTTATTGAAGAGTGCGAAAATTTAAAATTACTAGAATATTATTTTATAAATCCCAAGCCTAAGAGAGTAAGCGTTCTTAAAGAGTTCAAAATAGTCGTTTATAGAAACTTTAAAGTATCATGGATAATGCAATTAAGCAAAAATATCAACCAAAATTTTTATTTGAATTCCCCAATTTTCAAATTAAAGCACCAACAGATAAAACCCTTTGAAAGTGGTCAACAACAGGTGCATTCGTTTCTTTTGATTTTGTAACTGGGCCAACAATTATTCAATAAACACAAATTAAAAATCATTTAACATATTTGGGCGTCAAGAAATTGACGCTGATATGTGTTGAAATATTTGAAATAAGCAAGAATTTTCATTGGAATTCAATATAAATTTTTTTAAATCTGTTGATATTCTATAATTATGCATAATTCGGGAATGCATTTCATTATTTTTGAATGGGCATTATTACCGGAAAACCGCAAATATATTTAATATAGGAGAGGGATAACTAAAACCAATGAAAGAAAATATATTTTTAAGACTTTCTACTTATAATAAAAATACGAACATCTTATTTAAATTGAAATCTATGTATGGAAATGTTTTTGTGATAAAGTTACGAATTTTCTGAAGTATTATTAGAGTATATACATATAATGTTTTTAAAAATATTTTTAGGTCAATTTTTTAAAGCTGTATCTCTATTTGCTTGCATTGATGATAACTAAATTGGTGGGAATTTGGTATTTTGTAGCTATCAGTTTTAGAGTCAGAAGTAAATACTTTAGCATTTGACCAGTTATTCATACCATATTTAAAAATACAAACTATAGGAATAACTTGAGCTTGTCTAAAATTAGGCCATTTTTGGAAAAAGTAAACTCGTAATAAATTAAATTCAGATATTTGAGCTTAAGTAACTCATTTGTATTAAATTAGCGATTTGTAGGGATTTTTATTTTGACTTCAGTTCTAAACATCTTAAAAAAAAACCGACAACTGAGCAAACATTTGCTTATGATAAGCAAGGAATCTAATAATATATATAAATACATATGTATATAATTGGATATATGTATCCAACGGGTTTTGGCCAAGTACTTGTGAGTACAAAACAGATCGTTATATATATATATGTAATATATATAAAATAATCTTCTAAATTTGTTTGTGTTTTATTGCTGCGAGAAACGTCAGCAACGAAAATAGTTTCTATTTAGTTAGAGTCCTCTCTTCTCACTCTGCCTATTTCAATTCTCAATCAATCAGCCTGGTCAAGGGCTCTCAGCGGGGGAGAGTAGGTGTGGGGAGTATACGAATAGTTGAATCCCCTACACACATCTATGTAGCAATATTGTAATTTATTTTCGGACAACACACTGAAGGTCAAGGGACTCGACCCGCGTTCAGTTCAAGGTCAGAGCTATTAACACTGATCTTGAACTGTCACGAGGCGTGACGGGGGGCGTGGCAGCACCCACCAAACAATCAGTGTTTGTCTATTTTATTGTTGTTTTGTGTTTTTTGTTTGTTTGTTTGTTTTTTTTATTTTATTTTAATATGTAATTATTTAAATTTTATTTACAAAA
Organism: Drosophila falleni; assembly: GCA_035045575.1. Taxonomy (NCBI): domain Eukaryota; kingdom Metazoa; phylum Arthropoda; class Insecta; order Diptera; family Drosophilidae; genus Drosophila; species Drosophila falleni. The sequence continues at coordinate 280,259 of JAWNOV010000111.1, read as the reverse complement.
ACAAATTACAATATTGCTTCATAAAAGTTTAAATTTAAAAAATACCTAAAAACTTAAAGCTAAATTTGCATATAGAAAAGTTCAACAGGGGTTTCGCCCAGGGGCGTTGGGCGGGGCGTGTAACAGGGGCAACAGGGGCGTGAGACATCATAATAATTCTGGGCGCCAACCACCGACCCAACCGTTTAACCGGTGGTCAGCAGTGGTGCAGCCAAAAGGAAACGACGCCGCTGTGTGTTGTGTCTATGTGTGTGTGTGTGTGAGTATTGGGTGTGTGTGTGTGTGTTGTAGTTGTTGCTGTTGCTGCTGGATGGGGCAACAAGTTGAGCCCCGACAAATGAAAAAACGTTTACAACGAAAATAGCCCCGAGTTGACATAAAGTGTGAGCGAGACAGATACAAGGAGCGACAGAGTGCGCGCTAGTGAAAGTGGCACGCAGCAGCTGCCTCACAATAAACAACAAAAACAAAAAAAAAAGCAAAAAATATAAAAGTATCTTTTGCTTTTTTTCAGTATTTGTATCTGTATCTGGGCGGGGGGCTATTTTCGTGCTGTTGAACTTCAACAAGTTGTTGTTGCTGTTGCTGTTGATATAGTTGTTGCTGTTGTTACTCCTCCTCATCGACGCCCACACATTGTGGACACACTGGCTTGCCTTCCATGGCATAGAAGGATTTGCCGCGCACCGCCTTCTTGCAATCCTAAATTATCAATCAATTATAGATACACACAGTTAAAGATACATTTTTCTTTTTAAATTAAGGAGACAAAAAAAAGAAAAGGATATCCAACTCACCCTGCAGACAAAGCAATCGGGATGCCACTGCGAATTCAAGGCGGAGATATAGTTCTCCATAATGGCGCGATTGCAGCCATTGCATTTGGGTGCAAACATTTCGAAATAATCGTTGCGGCAATAGGGTTTGCCATCACGCTCATGGAAGCCATCCTCGCCAAATTGCTGGCCACACTGGGCGCAAAAGAAATGCTCCGTATGCCAGGTCTTATCCAGGGCCGTCACACATTTATCCAAAATGGCGCCATTGCAATAGGCGCAACGTGGACTAAATAGATTGTGATAATCGGGCTCGCAATACGGGAAACCATCGCGTTCAAAGAAATTACGTGTACCGAGCTCCTGGCTACAATGATTGCATGTGAAATGCTCCGGATGCCAGGTCTTGCCCAAGGCAGTAATAACTTGGCCCACAATTGGCTTCTCGCATGCATTGCAGCATCCCTTCTGGACTGTGTTGACACCCTGGCGACTCATGTTTGCCTGTAAATTGCCGAGCATAGAATCCAACTGATCCTCGCGACTATCCTCGACGATTGTCGTCTCTTCGATGGTTTGCGTTAAATGTGCCTGTTGTGTTCCCCTTGTTGGTTGTGCGTAGTCCGTCACCGTTTGCTGATGATGTTGTTGCTGTTGATGATGATGATGTTGCTGTGGTTGTGCTTGCAATTGTTGTTGTGCTCCACTATCAAAACCGTTGCTGTTGACCTGTTCCGAAAACAAGATGAAAGAGAAAAAATCACAATTAGTTTATTCCTGCTGTTCTAGCTGTTGATCCTCCTTACGTCGTTGCTCGATGTGCTCGGCTCGACTGAATTCAATTTTATGCGCGCGCCAACACAAAAACTTTTGCTTTTTGCCTTTTTCACCCCAAAAGAAAAAAATTAAGTATATAGAAAAAATATGTTCTTTCAACAAATCGCACGTTGTTGTTATTGTTGTTGTAGTAGTTGTTGTTGCTGTTGCTGCTGCTCGTTGCGCACGACGCTCTTCTCATAAATACGCTGAGCAGCCGTTTCTAGTTGACGTAGTTTTTGTTCATTGCCAAAAATACGAAAAACCAACAGCAACAACAACAACAACTACTACTACTACAACAGCAGCAACAACAATTTTTGATTTTTATTTTTTGTATGTCTGTCTGACTGTCTGCTGTTCTGTTTCTATGTTTCTGCGTGTCGTGCGCGAGTTTCCATTTCAACATTCAATTTTCTTTCATAAACTTTGCATTTTCATTTGCCACAGATTTTGCTGAACAAATCTAAAACCTAGAGACGCCTAATTGAGTGCTTTACTTATCTCTCTCACTGTATGCGTGTATGGGTATGTGTGTGTGTGTGCGTATACGGCTATTATAACAGGTCCGTTTTAACAGAACTAAAGGATAATAATTGTTGGGCGCTAAATGCTAAGCTTTAATGTTAAGTTAACATAAATGTTAGCTGTTAAACCAGCTACTGCTCGAAGATGCTTAACAAATCTATCGATAACATTTACATTTCACAGTTATGTTATTTTACAGATCGGACAATAATAGCTTCTCAGGTTTAAAGCTATTCAATTTAAAAAAATTCAGTTTATGTAGCTATAAATTATGTGTTCCCAATCTCATTTAAAATTTAACAAGTATGGTATACAGATGGTAAGCTACAAATTTAGTTTAACTATCTATCTTAAACATTATTTGTTATGTTAAAAGGCCGCTAAAAAATTTCTTTGATAGCAATTTTGCTTGTTTGTCTTTCGAATAACTTCAACAAATTAAAATTTTGAAATTTTAAAAGTTTAACTTTAAAATCTGTTATATTAAAAATGTACTCAAATTTTCCGCAAGAATTCTAGAATATTCGACACGATGATCAGGTGAACTAATCCCCCTAACATGCTTTGCAAAACACCAAAAAATCAGAATTCAAGTTGATTCGAAAGAAAAATTGTTGTTTTATTTACAAACATTGTGATTCCCTGCTGTTAAATGTAATAAAATTCAAAGTGAATCAGATAAAAATTTAAAACCAACTTAGACATCATGATATTCTACGAATTAATACTTGGGCAGTGCAAATAATTTTTATGATTTCTCCTTTAAACAATCTTGATTTGAATAAACAATTGTAATATCTTAATCAATCAAGTGCACAGGTAGTTTTAAATTGTTTACAATTAATTTCTTCATATCACTAACAAATGGCGATTGAAAGAGGCCCGCCTTACACCCCAGCGCCCAATACTTAAAAAGCCCGCACTCCGCTACTGACGCCGCTTTATATTAGCTTTTGACGTTGGCGGGACTTTGTTGCTATTTTAAGATATAATTCATAGAGCACTACGTGTGTATACAAAAGCAAAGATAATGAAAAAAGATGAGAACCTCGTTGTGGCGCTATAAAACTGAAAGCTTGCCGGGTGGCCAACAGGATTTTCCCATAAAAAGCGCATTGGAGACGTTGCCCCAAAATGTTTCGCGCTAGCCAATAAAGATGCAGCCAAAGATTAGGAAATGGGGAAAAGCGAAAGATAGAGACAGGAAGAAACCAAGAGGAAATTTCGATCATTGAGGCAAAAGTTTTATGAATGGCGGGTAGGATGTTGGTAGGCCGGGGATTGTAAATATTGCCAAAGACAGACCGCAGATTGCCAATTGGGGGCGGCAATGAAAATGAGCATAAGATTATACAATATTCATACAAACACGCTTATAAATATACATACATATAGTATGTAAATAGGCATATCTATTTAAATATTAAAAAAACGTGTTCAAAAATAGACTTGCAAATGATTTGCAATGAAGAAAAAAAATGGAAAAATGAATAGAAGCAGCAGTTGAAGAAGCAGCTAGAAAAACTAAAACGGTCGCTATCCATGGAAAATGTGTTGACAGTGGTGACCCGAGAGGCAGACGATATTTACGGGGGCGTGTGGCAATGTCGTGTGGGCGCCCCAAAAGAACCAAGAAAAACCCAATAGATCGACCACATTTGCTACTGAGGTGCCGTGTGCAATATTGTTTATATATTTTTCGTGTATTTTATTTTTTTGCTATATCCAAACACACAGACAGATACAGACACATACACATGGATATAAATATATACATACAGATGCATGGCTAGCCAATTTCATTTTCATATTTATCATCTCTTTGCGGCATATCAACAAAAGTCACGGACACGCCGCGTCTCGAAACGACGGCAAAAATTGAAAATGATATTAAATAATTAACAGACATGGCCCCGCACACACACACACACCCAATACGCACACCTACACATTCATACATCTTGTATTCGTCAATGACATTGAATTGCAATTTATATCCCCGGCCACATCTTTTACCGTCTCCTTCTTCATCTTCTTCTTTTGACTGACCATCAACAATTGCCAAGAAAATATTTTGCACTTAGTAATTAATTATTAATTAATTAACTGCAGTAATCAAAGCGACAGCCCCTGAATGCGGCTAATTAATTGCATTTCTGTTGGTTTTGCCAATTTGAAAGATTATCGTCTAATAACATGAATTATAGATTATCAAAATTTCATATTCCGTATAACTAACCCGATTACCAATGACTATATAAATCAGTATATATATATTTAATAAGGAGTAAAAGAAAGATTAGGTACAAACGATTGAAAAAGAGGTACGTGTAAAGTTGTGATCAAATAATATTTATCAGACCATAATTAATTCAAAATGCGTTTTTACTTATTGTTTTCTATTTAAAAGTGCAATTCTTGAAAATCCCAATGTTTTCTTCTTTTAAATTATAAGTTATTGGCGAAGTTACCAACTTATTATTTGATTAATGAAAATAATACCTTGCAAACCAAAAAAAAAAAAAAATGCTACAAACGCAATATAGGTTCTAAAAATATTTCCTACAATAATGGAAAAATAAATGAGAAAAATACTTAAGATTAGTAAATAAACAAACAATACGGCAATACTGCATGATTGATATATTGAAAGTGAAAGAAATAAGTGTTTTGGTAGGGAACACTTGTTATTCTTTAATTTTTTTGTATTGAATGTATTATTTCACGTTGCACACCGTTTATTTATTGATGGATTGATTATGATTTTTTATGCACTCAAGTTAATTGCTTTTAAGGGACATAAGCTGGCACCAAGGACACTATTTAACAACCGTCTTGAGAAGGGTAGGGAAATCTGTGGACTTGCAGCCTTGACCCAATATGAAAGTGAGAAAAAGACAAAACAAAATAACTGGGCAGCTGTCTTGTGTTATTATATGGAACAAAGCGCGTGCTTGCGACAACAAAAATGCCGAGCACATCTGTTAAGATATATCATCATCATCCATCCGTTATGTACAATGTCAGAAAGTTCTAAAAACAACTGTCAGATCACGAGAGATGCGAGAAACGAGTCTGCGATTATATAGAAAATGAAAAATACTTATAATCCCTGAATGAGAAATAATCGAAAAGCGGAAACAGTTGCGTCGTCTTATGCAAATATGGTTATAAAGTATTTTGTTTACTTTATTGCCAAGAGATTGATTGTTTTATGGACCTACATCGTGTTGAGTTAGGATGATTATTTTTAGGAAGATATATGCCCAGCTCTTTTTATAGCGCCGTGTGCAATAAATCGAATAAATATGACAATAATTTAAACTTGTATACTTTGATTGCTAATCGAGACCATAAACTAAACAAATTTATGCATCTATTAAAAGATCATTCCTTCTATTTTCGTTGACATAAGTCAAAGTCAAGAACTTTTCTTTTCACATTTTAACATTTATCTTGCCACAAAGGGCGTTGGGGAATTAGAAATACAGGTACAGGTAGATAGGGGGAAAATATGGAAAGTCATTAGATTTGCTTGAGTAACTTGCGTCACACGATTTGGGATGATAAATTTGTTTATTTTATAGTTTTTATTACCTAAAGAGTCAAACTGAACTGAACATAGAAAGGAAATTTAAAGCACAACAGACGTTTGGGTTCCGTTTTGTTTGGGCCAAAAATATCAGACAATTTGCTTTCAGCTATAAAAAGCTTGAAGATTTCAGATATATATATATATTTATCAGCCTACATACAATATCCAATTAATACAGACGACAGGTGAAAAGTGAAAACATTTGTTGTTCCGCAAAAAACTAACATAAGATGCAAATGAATGAAAGACAAATTGTTTTGGTTTTTAAATGTTACCAAATTTAGAAAATGTACAATCTTCAAAAGAATTTCTGTGAATGAACTTAAAAGTGAATGTCATAAAAAAGTAACTATAAAACAAGCAGAATGTTTGCAAGCGATATACATATAAATTTACAACTGAATAAAAGAACTGAACAGAATAATTTTTCTCATTTAAGTCCTCATCTGCAGCTAAACATGAGAATAAAAAAAAGCATTTACAATAAATAATTGGCTACTTAATAAATTAAAACAAAATATATCCAAATCTACTTTATAAACTGCTTCTTTCTAACTGCTGTTTTTCTAGCATTAGAATGTTAAAGAATTCAAGAATAATAAAATAATAGCATACTTTTTGGCGCTGATCGATATTAAAAAAAAAATTTCGAATCTCGAATCATTCGTTTCCTCACCTTAAAGTCCGACAACGATGCCATTAAATCATCCAATTCCTTGGTGGCCTGTGACGTGTAAGTCTGAGTCTGATGCTGAGGCGCTGCTGCAAGATTAGGTGTATACGACTCCTTTTGTTGCACAATCTGCTCCTCAACGGAACCAACTGTAAACAGGAAATGCATTAGTTGATTATATACAAATAGTTTTAACTATATTTTAAACTGTACCTGGTCCATCGGGTCCTGAGAGCTTCTCGGTTTTCGTTTCGCGTACGGTGATGGTCACATGACGTCCTGGCGTAGGCGATTTGTGAGCGGATCTTTTGAGGTAAATACAAACTTATTTAGTACAAATTTGAGTTGAATATTGAGGTATCTCTTACCCATTTGGCACTGCATAAATGTGCGCATTGTCCAGCTCATTTAGAAGACTATCGACGGTAGGTCGCTCCTCCACCGTTGCATAGCTGTTGTAGGTGTTGTACTTGGAAACGGGCGTGCTGTAATTAACAGGCACATCGACTTCTGTAAATAAACGAAATTTTATAAATATCAATTAAAAACTTTGTATTAGAGTATCAAAAAAAAAAAAAATCAATATAAATAAAATAAATAAAGGAAAATAGGAAAATAAATACCATTTAATAATAATGTTTTTTTTTCAACATATTTATAAAGAAAACTAGTCGGAAAGACTATAGAGATCGAGACCATAGAATACCCGTTACCGTTTTCAATATATATAAAATAACTTTTAAGAAATTATAACTATCTAGGACAAATTACTGCATACTTTGGGTGCTTGATTTTTAATAACTTTGGTAAGCTATTACTGCCGTTCTACCTGGCCGATCTTGCTGCGATTCCCTTTAACTTATTTTCTAAGTTACGGGTATAATTAAATTTAAATAAGTCCTTAAACTTCTATTTCAATGTATATTTTCTAAACCCATATAGTAATTTTCCTGATAGGTAGTTCAATTTCCTCATTAACTCACCCTTTCGCTCCGCGCTGCCGTTGTGATAACGCGCATTCTGCAAATCCTGCAACAGTGAGTCCAGCTCCGACAATCCCGAGCTGTTCTGGCCATTATTATAGCCGGAACGTGGCAGTGAGCCGTTACCTTGATTCTGATAACCATTGCTCTGATGGCTAATACCATTAAGGTCAGCTGCCGTTGGAGAGCGCGTCTCCACGCTGTAATGCTCCTGATACTGTAACAGAAATGGGAATATTTAGTAGAGAAAGCTTTATGAAATCGTTGCTACTCACCACTTGCGGCTGCGCCTTTCCCCTCAGACTGCCATAGCCCGGCGTGTTGTCCACAAACTGTTGTTGCTGCTGCTGCTGTTGCGACTTGGGTTGCACCGTTCCATATTGCGGCTGTGGTTGTTGTGGCTGCCCCGGCACGCTATTCTGCAAATCAGCAAGGAGTGCATCTACAGTTGAGGTGAAAGACAAGAAAGAAAATCAGTTATAATTAAATACTTTCCAAGATCAACTTAAGACTTCTACCCAGATTGTCGTAATCGCCATAGTTAGCCATGGCCTATAGTCTTAGCTCAGTTGAGGCAGCTTTTCTGACGCATAGCGCACTGATAACTGCCGTCCAACCCGAAAAAAATTCTCTACTAGTTTCTTTCATATATATCTTGACAAATGGTTCTGATAAGAAAAATATACTCGGTGAGTATGTCAACAGTTTGTTTGCCTTTGCCTTATCAACATTCTTTATTTTAGAAAACTTGACGGTTTGTGTCTTAACTTAATTAAATGAAATACCATTAAAAGCTTTGTCTTTCATACAGGTTCGATTTAAAGGTCTCTAGATCTCCAATATTTTCAATTACCTAAATACGATTTAAAAATAACAAAGTTAACAAAAAAAATGTTAAAAATTAAATTTCAAGTATGTAAAAATATAAAAAATCAACTCCTTATAAGTATGGAAAATTGGATGATGGATGACTTAGGGTCGAAAAAATATCAAATTTTTCAGATGAAAAAAAATTTAAATGCAGAATCAATTTAGAGACCAAATCATAAACAAAACGACATTTCGCTTAAAAATCGGTTAATTTTTGATTCAGTTATGAGAGATCAAAGTTTATGAAAAAATGTCAAGGGGTAAGTATGGAAAATTGGATGATAGATGACTGTCATTACTTGATCAAAACTAAACCGATTTTTAAGCGGAGTGTCATTTTATTCAATATTTGGCATTTTAATTAATTCTGCATTTGAATTTTATTAAATTCTTAAAAAAAATATTCTCTACTAGATTCTACTTTACTCGTGTAAAATTTGTAGCTTATGTTTTCTAAACCATAAAAGACTATAGAATTTTAAAAGTTCATTGAGACTTAATCTATGTAGGCTAGCAATGTGCCACCCCAACCGAGTTGCATTTGAACTTGACCTTGGCATTGGTAGCTGTCCCACACTTCAAGTCAGTGGCCTCAACCAGTGGCCAACAACCAACGCTCGTCAACTTGGTATTGGACTTACCTAAACGTCTCTCAAACGCGCCCACTTTAAAGCAGTCGTTGAGGGGCGTGCTATGGAACGATGATGATATCAGTTTCGCAGACATTTCTTAGCCAGAACAAATTTGGCCAAAATCGATTGAAGACTCTGAATGAGGTATGAACGTTTTCGTTAATTCCTTTATTAGAAATGTCACGTTAACTTGGCTTAATTATAACAGCAACAAATACAGCAAATAGACGATTGCAAGCTCAGTTGCCAACTGACCGAATTTGAGCAAAAAGTCAAGAAAACTCAATCAGAAAGCAAAGTTATAGAGACTCCTACACTGCGCCCAAAAGTGGCCATAAACAGAGTGGAGAAGATTGAAGAAGGGGGAATTTGAGGGGTACTAAGGGGTACGACAACCATCAACAGTAGACGAGGTCTACACACAACATTTTTGATATGTTTTTCGTGGGACGAACTAGTCGAACGAGCTAAAGATCTCGCACCATTGCAAGAAATATCACATACATGATGATATATGTATTATTGAATGAATGTAAATGTATGCGTGTGTATGTGGTGGGTATATATTTGTTCAAATTAATGCTGTTTGCATTCTGTTTTTCCTATAATTTGGCTAAAAGCAACACAAACAATCAATTGATAGAGAGCCACAAAATTGCTAGAAAACATGGCATGTGATTGTTGAATTTGACGAGGGAATGTACATTCTGATAGCTCTAGAAACTGTCACTCATACATTTGACCTGCCCAACCCAAAGAAAAAACCCAACTAGCAGACAAAACACTGTCCAACACGAAACATGACAACCAGCGATTAAGACATCACTTAAGAAAAAACCAAAAATAAATCATAGAAATCATCAAGTTGTGCTTCTTGAATACCCTTAGCTCGATAAACTAATAGGGTGTGCTGCAGTATTAAATTCATTTGACAGAAGACATTTCAGAGTTTACTGAGAGAAATCCTGTAGTGCAGTAATCTAAACTAGTTAATTGCGTATCGAAATTTGCATATAAAATTCAATATTATCATATTAAAATGAATTTTTTGTTAAGTTTGCAATCACTTAATATTTCTCTGCAGGGTATCTATTAGTGAATTTCACTCTTATTTTTATTTTTTTTAACATCGACTGTCGGATAAGTTCAAAAGCTATGCCATATACCCCATAAGCACCTGCAACTGGGCCAATGCCAAAATGGCGAAAGGCAAGCGAGAAAATCACTCAAATTGAGTGTAAATCTTGAGTTATATAAAAGCACAATGAGTGAAGAAGTGGGCGTGGAAGGAGGGGAGTGTAAGGGGTGACGCGCTTTTTTGGCAACAAATTTATTGTGAAAATATATATAATAAAAACGCCAAAAGGAAGACGACGGATGAATCGCTGAACCATGATCTATATTTAAAAGGCTTTTCTGTTATCGAAATTATCATATTGTTTTGCAATTTGCTTTAAATTATATATCGAAAGGAACTGAACCAAAAACACATAACAATTACAAATCGGCCTACAAACATGTGGTTGACTCTTTGGAGTGTCTGTCTATATATTCCACAAATTGTATGTGGATTCTACAGTCTCCTCTCTGCCATATGGTAATTCGCTATATGGTATAGGGGAGAAGGTCTAAATATAGAACTGACAGGGTTATCAGAGCGTCGCGCTTCAGTGGGTCAACGTCAAAACTTGGTGGAAAGAATTATGATGCGAACTATGTGATGAGGAAATGAGTCGGAAAGTGACAGAAATTGAAATTTATTCATCTACATATATACTCTATGTTGTTGTTGTGAATGATTTGTTTTGAGTGTTGCAATGGGATTTAGTTCAATCTGTAAGCTAGAAGAGCTTTAAAAAGCGATTTAAAAAAGAAATTTTAATAGACGACACCATAAAAGAAAATGTCTTTGTCGGCATAATAAATATTTGGAGCTACGACTTGAGAGACAATTATAAATTGTAGCAGTTTTCATACAAAAAATGTCTCTGAGGTGCGATCAAAATTGTATAGATATTTTTTCAAGTGTACACCCCGAGTGCAGTGCCAAAAACAATGTTAGAGATTCATTAAAAAGCCATAAAATAACAACGACAAAATGCAGTTGAGATGACAATTTAAACGATTGGTTAAATTTTTCGTCAAGTTGCGTTCATCAAATCGCAATTAAAATCAATTAAAAGCCGCCATAAAAGCAGCCAGAGAGCATCAATTGAGTGAACAGCACTTTGAAGTTTGCAGAGATGCAGTTAATCAAAAAGTCAACGAAGACAGCGGAGATGCAAAGAGAGAGAGAGAGAGATACAGAGAGTGGCTCAATCATACAACAGAAGGAGGGAGTAAACGGACAGCTGCACTTAACAGTCACAATAGTTAGAGTCACAGTCAACCACATGACAGCTGTTGAAACGGTTTGCACACTGCATGCTCTGAGAGAGCGTGGACAGTGATCGAGACTGAGAGGAAGAGAGCGTGGGTGAGCACGACGCGTAGAGCAGGTCAAGCAACACGCGCATATTCAATTGATGTTGTTATTGTTAATGCTCTTGACTGCTGCTACCGCAGATGTTGTTGTTGTTACTTCGGTTTCTTCTTCTTTTTCACGTTGCTCGCAATTGCTGTTGACATTGTTACATATTTTTGCAGTTTGCTGTTGTCACTTTCGTTTTCAACTGATTCATTTATTTGCTGTTGTTGTTATTGCTGTTGCTTTGATTGAAATTGGTTGCCTTAATTAAATTCTTCTCACTCACTCACGCAAACACACACTTGCTCGCTTACTGCCAAAATTTCGTATAAATATTATTTTGGCTCACACACATACACACTTGCATAAAACAAATGCTAACAGAACTACACAAACAATCGATCGACGATTTTCACGCACAAAGCAATTACGACTGCGACGGCAACAGAGCACCAAAAATTATTTTTCGCTCGGCAAAATCTTAAAAGCAACTGAACAAGACGCCCGACGAAAACCGTTGCTGAAGCTGAGGCTGCTGCGAGTCTCACAGCAGCAGCGCACACTGGTACTGAGTATAGTATTTAGGGTTCCGGCCAACAGCTGTATCTATCGATTAAAATAAATAAATCAACAAGTAAGTTCAATATATTAAGCAATTTTATTGCTTTTTATAATGAAGTAAGCATTCCAAATTGAATTTATTTTATTATTAGTTTATTAAAATTTATCTTTTAATCCGAAGAAAAATTTTTTTTTGATATTGTATTGACGTAGTTCAATTAACAAACAACTATATTACAATTGCAAAAAAGTGATTTCAGCAAATATATTTTTTTCTAATTTAAATTTTAAGTTTTGTTTGTTTGTTTTTACTCAAAGATTTTGAAATTGATACCAGTGTGCAGCGCATAACTCACTCAAGAGAGGGTGGGAAAACTCGCTCAAACTCAAATGGGTGTATATTTGTTTTGTTGTTGTTGTGGCTGTTGTTGCTGCTGTTGATTACAACACTTTTGCTGGTTCAACAAAAAAAAGTGTTGAGTAAACGTTGCCATTTGTTGTGTTGCCGTTGCTGCCGTTGTTGGTGCCACACAGGCTTCTTTGTGGGCGTTTGTCGTAGAGGCGCCACCTGTCGACCAGAATCATCAAACAGTATCCGGCGCACTTGTAGTGTTTGGGGACCCGATGGATGACTCACTTGACTTTGACCAAAACTAAAATTAGTATGCAACAACAAAATAACAACAACAACGAATAGCAACAAATTAAAAGTGTTGCTGTTGATTATTTCGTATTTATTTGACAGCTCGTTGTTTATTTTTTTTTTTTGTTTTCTTTTATATTTTAACGATGAACCCCACAATAGGTTGCCAAGATTATTTGTATTTTTATTTGGCAGTTCATAAAGGTTAACAGGTGAAAATTAAAGTGGTCAACCCAAGATGATATATGTTCCATTTAATATATTATACCTTATTGTAAGATACAACAATAAAGTAAAGTAAACTAAGTAATACGCAAACTGGTTCCGAAAGATTTTGGTAAGTTTTTAAGACTGATTTCCGGTTTGCAAAAGGTTTACTTAATGCTAATCCCCAGTTGCATTGACATCTGGTAGACCTAAGTTAAAAACACACATTACTTAATTAAAATGGGTATGCTAATGCGAAAAAAACTCTATATTCATTTCATAAAGACCCAAAGTTTTTTGTATGTTATAAGCATTTACTTTTTGCTTAAATTATTAATTACATTCGCATTTTAAGAGGTATTTTTTTGATTTTTGGTTCTTTATTATTTTACTGTATTATCTTTGTTATTCTTAAATTTCATAACGATCCGAAAATAAGTACAAAAGTGAAAGCAGTATGACAAATAATATCGATAATAATGTCTGATAACATCGAACCCATACCGCGAGAGTAACGTAAGCGACAATATTAATTATTAAATTTTAGTATTAATTTTTTATTAACAACAATTTTCTCTCTATTATCTCATTATGTGCCAGATAGTTACAGGGTATCTGAAAGTAATTCATTTTTAACTTACTCTGTCTTGCTTGTTTTACCAAGGCTTATTGTTATAACATTGAATCAACTACAAAACCTTAGCAATTAAGAGCTTACACAATCGCCGATACAGGTAAATACATCTGAACACACACACACAAACACTACGTATATTGATACTAGGCAACAAGCAGAACAGTGTCACAAACTATACGACGCCCACAACGAATATACTCGAATATATTTTAAAGTAGTCGCTTCGGGTGTTGAATGAGAATGATCTCATGAATGAACAACGTCGTCGGGGTTTGTCGCTATCGTAGTACTCGTAACCCTGCCCCCGTCTAAATCGCAATTTCACAGATTGCAGCTTACCGATTTTCATGTTTTTAAAATGCACAATTTGAACGGTCGTCGATGACGATGAAGACCGCGCGGCGTCTAATTACAAACTGAATTCAAAATATTCAAATCAATGTCTGACAAGTAGAGACTTCACTTTCGATGCAATCTCAAAATAATGTTTAGGTGTTTGTTTTGTACACACATCTACAAATGTGTGTGTGTATAATTGCGAAGAGCATTGTAAACAATAGCATAGAGAAACTGCTCGACGTAAAGATACTCTATAGGTAATTTTAGAGTTAACATAAGACACTTTTAAATTATTAGATAGAAAATACTTGAACTGCATTATTTAAATAAATAATAACCAATCACATATAATTGTCTTTAAATTAATAAATTATGTAATTTATTTCCATTTATATATATTAAAATTCTCAAACTTATCTAATAATCAACTATTATTAAGCTAACTCATTTTCGACGCATTAACAGCTGTCTTTTATAACTTAATTATGCCCTTCCTTAAGTCATCAGAATGTAGGGTATGAAAAGATCATCACAAGCGACTATCTATTGAGCATCTGCTACAAAAAGTTGCGATCGATTCGGAGGCATTTTGACTTGACCCTTTTCACATCAGCACAGTTGCAATAAAATGCGCATGTGTTTGTGTTTATATGTATGTTTATGAGGATGTTACGTCACATTCTGTTGTTTGTCTTACATTTGTTTACGTTTGCGTATGCAACAGGCATTAAAACTCAAATTGATTCCTTACGTTTTGTTTGAAATTGTGCAAGATATTGATTTATTTAATAACAATCACATTATTGAGTTATTTTTACAAAAATATTTTGAAATAAATTAATAATTTATAATTTTCATTAAGACTAAATTTAAATACATATGTATGATATATCATTTTGTATTATTATATTGAAGTTTTGAAAACATTAATCATATTTGCAGTAATTGGATCAAACCCCCCTTTTCAACCACAATTTATTCTCCGATTTGTACACGTTTGTTGGGTAAAAACGAAACAAAATATGCATAAGGGATTATAAGTATTTCAATTTTAAAACATTTAAATATCCCTATATAGTTTGAAGTCCAAGTGCACAAAATTCTTAATCTTTAGATACTGAAAAATCGAAATGCCTAAAATTATGCAACAGATTTAAATATTTTAACATTTCTGAATCGAGCAATAGATGGCGCTTTGTGAATTATGCACAGTGTTGCCAGCATTGAGAGAAATATTAGACGTTTTTGGCTGAAAAGCATTAGTTTTTGTAGGCACTTTTTTTAGATTTAGGAGTAATATGAATAGCAAAAATTGCTGAAAATATTTTTAAAATAGCCAGATTTCCAGCTTTAGCAATTTTGCAATTTTTTTAGCAAGCGAAATTTACAAATTTTCAGAACTAGTCATAAAATATGGCAACAAAATGCAGTCTGGAAAGTAAGGCCAACTGATTTATCAGCAAAGACTTCGTCGAAAATATTTTATTTATATATATTTATAATAATTATAGCTACAATTGCGGGAATTCCCGATATTTTGTAGGCATATAAAGCAGGTAAAGAATTTTCGCGATTTTAAAGCTAAAAGCATTAGATAATTTCTTAAACGATTAAAATTATCAATAGCGCAATCATATTTCTAGTCTTATCTAAAAAGCAGCCTGAGTTGAAAGGAAATAAATTTTGCTACAGTCAAAGTTATACGTTCTAAGCATTCGGACTTCAAATAGACATTACAATGTGGTTAAAATACTTATTTTTAATATCATTAGGGGCGATAGCTATTAACAGTTCAACCATTGGAAGAAGAGGTAAAAATATGTTTCTTTTACAGAAAATTAATAAAAAAGAGTACAATCCTTAATAGTTAGTGAGCAGAACAATTTTACACAAATCGGAGCAAAGATTTATTTTATAGAGGATACACAGCGTGTCAATTGGTTCGGAGCCTCCAACTTTTGTCGACAGCTTGGAGGCTTTCTAGTGAATCTACAGACGGAGTCAGAGCTACAATTACTTAGCCCTTATCTGCATCCATCAAGAAGCTACTGGATATCCCTTTATGAGCTTGCCATACCAGGTACATACACCTCTCAGGCCACCGGACGCGATGCCGAATACTTTAACTGGTCCGTAGGACAGCCCGATAATATTGGAGGTCTCGAGCATTGCGTGGAACTCTGGAGATCGACGACTTCATTCCAAATGAACGATGTACAATGCGAAACCAAACTAAACTTTGTATGTGAGTTAGTACCGGATTCGGGTTAGTCGAAGTGGATTATTATAAAGTACTTACAGCCCGGTTGAATACCCTTGCTTCTTACAGTGCGATAGGGTTGTCGAGCACCCGGATCGATTTTACCGTACATTGTTCTATCCATTATTGCTTAACACAATTTAATATTTTATCTGCATTAAAAAGTCAATGAGAAATCGGAAATCTTTTCATTTCTAATATAGAGTATATAGACGAGCCAACTGGTAAAATTTGTTGATTTATTTAAAAGCTTTGTAGAGAGTATATCTTTTTTACAGCCCGCTTTTTGCCCCTAGATCTATTTGAATTATTTATAAGCGCATTTTTATTTTTGGCCTTTCGGGACCCGTCGACGGATTTGTCGCTTTGTTTGTGTTGAGTTTCGCCTGTCATTCGGTATCCGCCTGTCTATCATAGTTTTGTCCCACCCCAAACCTATCAACTTAATGATATACATATTTCAGACTGGGGAGAATGCATTAGAAATGAATACATTGCTGGGAGTGAACTATAGAGTCTTTTTGATTTGTAAGAGAACATTTAAGTGCTAGCAGTTATTAAAGTTGTCAACAAATAATCCAAAATTGACAATGAAAAGAGAGAAGACAAAGGTCAATAAAGAAAATCAAGATAGGATGACTACTAGGTGAAGTAGAAAAAATTGTTGTCCTAGAGAACAATTTAAAACATTTAGATTGCTAGATGGGAGGTTTAATTTGGGATCAACTTAAATGATAAAAACTTCGTGACTAGTTTAATTATTAAGTAAAAAGTCATATTTAACCGTGTTATCTTTTTATTAAGTCATGCATGTTTAGTAACTGCTGAAATACTGAAACGTTTGTACTGGTACGGTTGTGGTAAAGTTGCTAGGACAAAAGAGTAGTCCAACTTCCAAGTGTCATAACTTGATCAAAACTGAATAGATTTTCAATCGGAATGTCATTTTGATTGTGATTTGTCCACTAAATTCATTCTGTATTCAATGTTTGTTAATTTAGAAAATTATTTATTTTGGACCAAGATTCGACTTTGGATGATAAGGGTCCCCTCTTTAAAATTTCGGAAGTTTAAAATATTAACTCTTCACTTTTCACTTTTAATCTACTCCTTATATCGTAATTAGTATAAAGGAATACTTAAAACTTGATTCTGAGACCTTTCATAAAGTGGTTAAATATCAAATCAAACTTAATTTTAATAAATCTAGATTCGTATCATGCTTTATTATTAAAAGTGACCCAATTAATAATCAATCGCATTCGTGGGTTGTTCAAATAAATGGAGCTATACACAGCTGATATATGAAACTTTGGAAATTTATGAGCTTCGACGGACGACAAGAGCACATTGGGATGATCGCGCTGATCCGAGCGCCATAATGCCAGATTTATTAACCATAAAAATACCAAAAAGAAAATACAAGACGCACACAACTAACATGTGTCTAAACAAATAACGACACATTGGAAAAGGTAACAAATAATAAACATAAATTAGAAATTAAAAAAAAAAAACAAAAAAAGAGCGCAGCATCAGCAGGTTTATATTTTAGTTTGAGTTGTTGTTTTTTTTGTTGGAATAGATGCTAGCGGGGAATCAAGGTTGCCAAATTACGTCAACACGTTGATCGAGAACTAAAAATAAAATGTTCTGCCAAATCAAAGGCGACGTTTTGTCGTTTCGTCTCGTCAGCGGAGCGAAATCATCAACTAACCAAAAAAAGAACTTAATTGAAAATAAAAAAAAGAAGGGCACAACATTTCCGCAGTGCACTGCCAAAAAGGTAGCTTCCAATGTGGAGCCCTGGGATAATGTCCACACCATTTTCCAGGTCCTACTATGACGTCTGAATAGAACAACAACAAATTTAACAAACGCGATTCGTGTTTGCCAGTTTCTATATTTAAAAGTCAAAGGCACGATAATTCTTTCAGCTTCTTTCTCTTTTCTTTTTTTGTGTTGTTTCTGTTTTCGTTTTTTTTTTTTGTTTTTGTCTAAAGGAAATTCCAAGAGCCAGTGCTCGATGGACTTGGACGCACGTTGACCGATGCCTCGGATGAACGCGATCTCTATATAAATACTATAGAAATATTTTATTGGTTAGTACATAAAATAAGGTTGTGTGTGCGTGTGTGCCTGACCTTGTTGAAGGCGCCAAAGGTGAGAAACGAACGGTGAAAAAATATAATTATGTATGTACGTTCACGTGGGTGATCTAAGCCCGTACCAGTATTGTCCGTATTGCCCATAAATTTCTCCAGTTTATGCCGCAGTAAAATTCATTTTATTTCTGTC
Source organism: Drosophila falleni (assembly GCA_035045575.1). Taxonomy (NCBI): domain Eukaryota; kingdom Metazoa; phylum Arthropoda; class Insecta; order Diptera; family Drosophilidae; genus Drosophila; species Drosophila falleni. The sequence goes on along the minus strand of JAWNOV010000111.1, from coordinate 261,974 downwards.
CTAAACTTTAAATGTGGCCGGAAATTATTGAAAATTATTTTTCGAGTTGTTGGATCTATTGTAATGCTAACAGGCATAAAAGTATAGTAAGGGAATGCATAAAAATTAAGTTTAATAGGAAAGATATAAAATGAGAAAGAACTAGTAAGTTGAAGAGTTCTTACTTACTGTATAATCTATGAAAATACGATTGGATAGTAAATATGCTCATACAAAGATTTGAGCTGAAGTCTAAAAAAGATCTATGTAAGTATAAAGGAGGTCCAACTCATGAGAAAACTTTATACTAAAAGGGAGAGTGAGAGGGATCGCTGTTATGTTCTCCCTTTTGTCGAGCAAACAAAAACAACGCACACTAATTGAAATTTTATGAGTTGGCACTTGGAGATAAGAATCTGTTCGCCGATTGAGCACGAGAACTAGCTATACAATAATAACGCTAACAAAATGAACGATGAACTCATTGCAGTAGAAACGCAAGAGGAAGAGAGTGAGGGAGTGAGAAAAGTCAAGAGGTGCTAACTTCTATTCTTCCCCTTACGATATTTGAACTAATGGTTTGTACAAACATTTAATCGGGCACTGTAAAGTGGAATTCATTGGAGTCGCCCCAAACGCATGCGTGTGGGCGAAAATTTGTAAGAGGGGATACAAAACAGCTGTGTCGTCATAAACAAACGATTGTATGGCATCCGAAAGATACAAATACATTTTGTGACTAATTGAAATTCGTTTGGCGGCAATTGCTCTAAGTGCATTTAATGGATGCAAGCGTAGTTCTATCCACAACCAATACATCCAATATTTCAGGCACTTTGTGGGTGCTTTCGTAATCTGAGATACTGATTGGGAGGAGAGTCGCAAGTCAAGTGATTGAAATATGTGTCAGGAAATGTCGTAGACTCGTAATTATTATTTTTGCGTCGTTTTATTATGTTTGTTCCAATTTTCCAGTCACGAGTTCTAGTTAGATGAAATCTCATCAAATAGATTTCCCTCTTTAGACGCCTACGATAGTGTGTCTAAATTTTTTTTTTAATATCGCTTATAATCCGCATGTCGGGGACACTTATAATTAATGGCGCTACCCAAAATTTCTGTTCTCTTGTCACATTTAGGCATATTTCTCGTTATTCACTTTGTTCTTTTTTTAGTTGTTTATTCGATTTAGAAATTAGCTTCATAATTAGTTTAAATTAAAATTTTAAGAGTTATGGAACGATGTTCGCGGGATTTAGTGAGTGACAGTGAGATCATTAATCTATTGACCATATAATATATGTATATAAATATTTTTGTCTCTTCATTGACTTTTGTCTACTTGGCGGTTTTTTGTCTTATCATTTTAGCTACTGAAATTCCTTTCTGGTTTATCTTAGTAATACAGTTTACAGAGCTATATATTTATTATCTTTTATTTACCCACAAAAATAGTAAATATTATATACTCCTCGTACTATTGCTTCGGTGGACATGAGCTAAATAAACAATTTTCCCACGCTACACCACCTGCCACAATCCCCACCGATTTTTCATTGACTTTTTGTGCAGCTTTTATGTCTTTGGATTGTATTTTGATTCACATTGAGCACTTGATTGATTGATTGATTTGTCGACGACACTTCTCTGTTTATCGATTGATTGCCCGATTACACGGTATTTACACCGGCACTGTGTTTTTTAATGTTTTTTTTTTAACTTTTGACTTTGCTTATGCTCAAATGTTGTTTTCATATTTTGTTGTTATTCCTCATTATGGACGCAAGTGAAGCGCGCGCGTTCTGCGTCGCGTTTAAGCAAAAGCGTCGCAAACGACTGAAATGGAACTTGGCGCTTGCACTAGATAATGGAACATGAAATGGAACACCAAAACGCAGCGTCAAAAGAGCTCCAATAGAAACAAACGCAGCGTTGCTCTCACGAGCGCCGCGCGCAGTCAGTGAGCGCCCAAGAGAGACTAGTAGAAAGAGAGCGAATAAACAAACGAAACGTTGTTCATTTCATCTGTTTCCATTTTACTATCGCTCAGTCAGAGTCGCGTCGCAGCCGGCGTTCCTCTGACTGCGGTTGCTGCAAGTCGTGATGATGAGGTTGTGATGACAACGCCGTCGCGGCGACAGCAACAAAACCGCAAAACGAAAGCCGCAAGTGGGAGGCAAAAGGCGAAAAGAGGCATTAGCAGTAAGACAGACAAAGATTGTCAAATGCTTTACAGTGGTATAAAAAAGCATTCGTACGATCACGTTGTGATTAAAGTGTATAATGTGTACTGATATGTTCGATAAGACAAGTACTGTATTATTTATAGTATTTGTATTTATTTACATGCAAATAGGTTTAAATATATAAAATCCCAATGCGTCGTTCATTCTAAGTTTAGTGTAATTTTCGTTGTGATGAGTGACAGTGCTGAGACGAGACACATCAACAACTTCAACTGCACACGCAATCCGACTCCGGACGTTGCGTGTGTCGAGTGGGTAGTCACTTTGACGGCAACGGCACTGATCAATAAAGTGGGCATACTCAACTCATTTCGAACTCGTTCATGAATGGGAAATTTGTGCTTTCATTTTGAGTGTAAGTGCACCACGGTGCGTGGGCGAAGTGCAGTCAGCTGAGCTTAAAGTTGCAGTCGAGCTGTCAACTTAGTCAGTTTGTGTGTGTGTGTGTGTGTGTGTGTGTGGAGTGAGTGGCCTTTACTCAACTCTTAGGAATTTGCCCACTCGTCTGTTTGTATTTATGTATGTGTGTGTACGTTTATCAAGAGACATTCAGAACAAGCGCAACAGGCAGTAAACAGCCGAGAAATTGTGTCATAAAGAAAATAAAGTAAGAAGACCGAACAGCAGCTGCGATACAAAATGACGATACACGAACTTCTGCTGATGATGACTAAAACGAGTGTGTGGAAAACAAAACAAACAAATCAGCCGCAGTCCCAATTAACAGTTGGACCAACTTAACGAAGCCACATCATTTACAATACGAAGGCGATTGACAAAAGCGACTTTCAGTGTGCATAATTTGCAGACCGCTAACGTGTGAATGATTGTAACGTCGACGACGAAACATCGCTGTTGTTGTTGCTGTTGTTCTTGATTTCGCTTTGATTTCAAGGAATGCGTATTAATCATAAAATCGCAAAGAATGCAATAGCAAGGATGCAAAGTAACCATCCATAAGCTGCGATAAGAATGGGTCGGGGTGTTCAAAAATACATTTTTGTACGATAAAGAGGAAGACTAATCATACATGATTAATCGGGCCAGCAATGCAGATAAGAAACGGAATGAGTCTTATTCTGAGGTGTCAAAGAAGTTTAAAGAATTATTCATAAGCCATCTAGCGGTCATTGACAGAAACTGCTTAACGAAATGCTAATTAGCTTAGGTATGTTTGTATCTATGAAGGTATGCCGCTTAAACCTTAAAACAATTGACCTTGAGGATTCATCAGCAGCAACTTCACTACCAGCTAACTGAGCACGTTGCCGCACCCTGTGTTTTAGACAGGGTGCCACGTTTAACGACAACAGGAAGTATTTTTTGTTTGGTGTGCACTCACCTAAATCATCCATTGCACCGTTTCCTTAGAATTTCTCTTGTTCTAGTTCAGGTATGACTATGTGTAAGTGTGTGTGTTTGTGTTAAAATCTCCAATTGGGTTATATGTTAGCACACAAAGAGTTGCCACGCCTCGTAAACATATACACTTATTGACACATATATAATTCCAATTGGAACCTTTTCAACCAGACACAAACGTAGTTTAATTGACTTAAATTCGTAATCCACGCAAACAATTTTTTTTATGTACCGCGACTCGACAACAAACAACAACAGCACAAGCACTCAGCAGTTTAGAGTCGACGGCGACTGACTGGTCGAAGTTTTATCCGTCGCGTTCGCGTTTGGAATTGAAAATAATTTTGCTGAATTGGCAGTGAACGCTGCTGTTCGTGAGTTTCGCGCAAGTTGGAGACGAGTTTTATATGATTCACTTGAATTTTGGAGCGGCGTCGGCCACAAACACGTAGACAGCACAGATATAAACAATACATACACATGCACACGCGCCAACAGCTGTTATATTATCGATTGATGCGATATACGATAGCTTTTAAACTCACAACGGATTCATCGACCACTTTGCGCCAAAAATACAAAAACATACGTTCGTTATGTTTATTAAATTAAAGTGGGTTAATCGAAAAGAACATGAAAAATGCTCCTTAATTTGTAATTAATAATAACAGTAAATTATATCGATTTTAAAGATTAACAATTTGACGTCATCACTTGAAATGAGTGACGTCACACTTTGCTGGCAGTCTGGCATCACTCGCAGTATATTTTAAAATCGATACGCTAATTGTTCTTATTATCGATTGATCCGATATACGATAGCTTTGCGCCCATTTGACAGTTTCAAATTCTTCTTTTCAGTCGCCATTTAAAATGGATTCATCGAACACTTCGCTGTTAACACTTAACGACGATTGTCTGGACAATATTTTCCAATACTTCTCACTGGATCAGCTAATGGCTCTTTTTGGGACTATACATCCTATAATCGATGATGCCATTGAACGACAATTCCACAGATTTCGTCATTTTGAGTTCAGTATGCGTTTTCCGCCACAATATAATGAAGAGCAGTTGCAGGCACTTGGTCGACACTTAAAAAGCCTTAATGTAAATGTGGGCTATTCCATTCGATCTGACGAGATACTCATTCTTCTGCATCAACTCTTTACGGGAGCAAAAGAAGGTGGACGACTCCGAGCACTTAAAATTCAACATGCAAACATAACAAGCGATTATGTTAAGGAAATCCTAACAATTGCTCCTACACTGCGCGAATTGAATCTCAGCCGTTGCGACATTGAGGATCAAAATCAATTGATGTTGCTGTTGCACTCTGCAAAGAAGTTGGAAATCTTGGCTTTATACAACAAAGATGCGGCCAGTCTGGATGAAGCAATTCTCAGTCGTCTGCGGCATTTTAAAATCAACTGGTTAGTAGGCACAACCATGTTTAATGTGGGTGAAGTCAGTGAATTGCATCCCCACTTGAGCATCACTGTCTACCAGTCCAGTAACGTTGACGTTTACGGCCCACCTGTCGCGGGAAAAACTAGATATTTTCACCAATAAATTAATTGCAATTATTAAAATTTCATATTTGATTTAAATTAGACAATCGATGGTAAAATAAAAAAACCCCCCTCCTCCCCACTTATCCCCCCTTATCTTCCCCCCCCACCCACCCCCCCCCCCCCCCCCCCCCCTTCCCTCTTCCCTCCCCCCCCCCTTCCCCCCTATCTATTTCCCCCCTTCTCCCCCACCCCCCCCACCCCCCTCCAAAAACCCCACCACCCCCTCTCCCCCCCCCTCCCCACTCTCCCCCCCCCCCCCCCCCTCCCTCCTTTCCCCCCCCCCCCCCCCCCCCATCCCCCCCCCCCCCTCTCCCCCCCCCCCCCCCCCCCCCTCCTTCCCCCCCCATTTTTACCACCCCCCCCTTTTTCCCCCCCATATTCCCCCCCCCATAATATTTTTTTTTTATTTTTTTTAATAAAAATTTATTTATTTTTTTTTTTTTTTTAATTTTTTTTTATTTTTTTTTTTTTCCGACTCTTTTTAATCGTACAATAGTTCAAGGAATGTTTGCTTACTCGACTATTGATAATCTATCGTGCAATTATTTTATAAAAATAAAAAAATTTAGTTATAAAATATTTTATTCTTTAAAAAAAACCTGTGGATATTAATTTTTTGATTGATGAACTTAAAAGTGTTAAGCTCCTTGCTGTGTTTGCAGCCCTAGCAGGCACAGTCTGTGAAAATTACATCAATTAATTTAATAATTAAAATAATTAAATTAAGCATTCTAGTAAGTTTCGCGTCTCTTACAATGAGATATTAAACTCAACCTTATATTTTCAATTAATTAAAAATCTTCTCCATGCGAACTATAAGGAATTTTTAATTTCAAGTTTATTGGCATTCTATTTATGTATGGAATTTAAAAGCTCACCCACAATTTTGCAGCAAAGAGAGTGTGCAGTAACGTAAATTTTTGTTTACTATCGATAGTGGAAGTTTTTGCCATCGATATATCGATAGTGGAAGAAACCAGGTGGTCATCGATAAATTTCCAGCTGTAATGCATGCATTATTTATTAGTCACTTTGCCGGCAAGCAACTGTCAAATTGCATTGCAAATTCTGGCGAAATAGTTTGTATTTATTGCATCAGATAATAAGTAAATTAGCAAATAGATTGTCAACAATTGAAGGAAGCAGTTACTGTGCAAAATGGTGGTGCGCACGTACGAGGAGGAACTCAAATATCTGGAGAAGATCAATGATCATTGTTGGCGCATCAAAAAGGGCTTCCAGCCCAATATGAACGTGGAAGGATGTTTCTTTGTCAACAGTCGCCTGGAGAAGTTGATGCTGGAGGAGCTGAAGAACTCCTGCCGTCCCGGAGCTGTTGGCGGCTTTCTGCCGGGAGTCAAGCAGATTGCCAATGTGGCTGCATTGCCGGGAATTGTGGGACGCTCGATTGGATTGCCGGATATTCATTCGGGCTATGGCTTTGCCATTGGCAACATGGCTGCCTTCGACATGGATGATCCACTGTCTGTGGTCAGTCCGGGCGGTGTGGGATTCGACATCAATTGTGGTGTGCGTTTGTTGCGCACAAATCTCTACGAGAAGGATGTGCAGCCGGTGAAGCAGCAGCTGGCACAGTCCCTATTCGATCACATACCTGTGGGCGTGGGCTCCAAGGGCATCATTCCGATGACTGCCCGGGATCTGGAAGAGGCACTCGAAATGGGCATGGATTGGTCACTGCGCGAGGGTTATGTCTGGGCCGAGGACAAGGAGCACTGCGAGGAGTATGGCCGCATGCTGAACGCCGATCCCGCCAAGGTGAGCATGCGGGCCAAGAAACGTGGTCTGCCTCAGCTGGGCACATTGGGCGCTGGCAATCACTATGCCGAGATTCAAGTGGTGGACGAGATCTACGACAAGTGGAGTGCCTCCAAGATGGGCATCGAGGAGAAGGGCCAAGTGGTGGTCATGATACACTCGGGTAGCCGTGGCTTTGGCCATCAGGTGGCCACCGATGCCCTCGTCCAAATGGAGAAGGCAATGAAACGCGACAAGATCGAGACCAACGATCGCCAATTGGCCTGTGCCCGCATCAACTCCGTTGAGGGTCAGGATTACCTCAAGGCCATGGCGGCAGCGGCGAATTTTGCTTGGGTCAATCGCAGCTCGATGACTTTCCTCACCCGTCAGGCGTTTGCCAAGATGTTCAACACAACGCCCGATGATCTGGACATGCATGTCATCTACGATGTCTCGCACAACATTGCCAAGGTGGAGAATCACATGGTCGATGGCAAGGAGCGCAAGCTGCTCGTCCATCGCAAAGGTTCCACACGCGCCTTCCCGCCACATCATCCATTGATCCCAGTGGACTATCAATTAACCGGACAACCTGTGCTCGTTGGCGGCACCATGGGCACCTGCAGCTACGTCCTCACGGGCACGGAACGCGGCATGCAGGAGACCTTCGGCAGCACCTGTCACGGCGCCGTAAGCACCACTTGTTGATCCCAATGATAAGCCAAGTGTATCCAATTTATAATCCTTTACAGGGTCGCGCCTTGTCACGCGCCAAGTCGCGTCGCAATCTGGACTACAAGGAGGTCTTGGACAAGCTGGATCAACTTGGCATTGCCATACGTGTGGCCAGTCCAAAACTGGTCATGGAAGAGGCTCCCGAAGCGTACAAAGATGTCACCGACGTCGTGGACACCTGTCATGCGGCGGGAATCAGCAAGAAGTGCATCAAAATGCGACCCATTGCAGTTATCAAAGGCTAATCGAGATTTCCGTTCAATATTAATTTATAATATATTTAAAATGCAATTAATTAATGTATATTCTTGTTAAAATCATATTATCAGCTTGGAATATAATTTTAGTACTCCATATTAATTTATAGTAAATAGATAACTTATTGATTTTTTTCAAGCTTAAACTTTTTTAAATTTATTAAATCAAAATTTGACATAAAGTTTGAAAAAATTTCAATATTATTTTGTCAATTTAATTTTAAAAAAGCTAAATGAAAATATTTCACCTATTTTTGTGCAACTTTAGAATCTTTAATTCACGTTTATTTTATTTAGTATTGAATTTCATTGGATTTGTCTTAATTGCTTTTATTGCTTTATCAATTTTATGTTATTTTTTTTAAAATACACGCGCGTTTCCGAGAGTTGCCAGACTGTTCACATTTTTATTAAAATGAAAGGCTGCCAGACGTTCAAACTATCGATAATTTGTTATCTAGGATGCAAAGCTGCCACATCGGTTAAATAAAGAGAGGCCGCCACGGATAATCCTATCGTTATTATATATCGTTATCGTATATTATTCTAATTGTATTTGACAGCTGACGGTTGGTCCAATAAGACGCGAAGCGCCGCGCGGTTGTGTTGAGTGTTCAATTTCAATGGTTTAATTGTTGCCTTTGAACAAAAAAAAATGTGCACGTTACTTTAATTGCAACAAAATTGGTTTTGTAAATAAATGCAATGCTACGAAAGCAGTGATTGATGATACAAAGATATACAAGCGCATTTGTCTAGATAATTTATTGTTGCGCAGTTTTTTATTTACAACAATTTACTTGGTGTAATTATAATTATTGAGAGTGCCGGCGGTCGCCCCGTGTAAATAAATACATACGTATAAAATGACAAATATGCGCCCACCGCAAAAAACCAAACTACTCAAGGTCATCATACTAGGCGACGGGGGTGTGGGCAAATCGGCGCTTCTCACACGCTTCGTATCGAATCGCTATGAAGAGAACAATTTCCATACCATCGGCGTGGAGTTCATGAACAAGGACATAACAGTGGACGGGGAAAAATACACACTGCAGGTCCGTCCAAAATAATTGTTGATTTTTAATTAGATTACTTACTTAGTTTCGTTAGCCTCGTTTAATTCTGTTATTGCTTACATGATACCGGCAAACCATTTTAAATTGGTTTCTAGAAATAAACTTGTCCCAAAGTTTTCAATCTTACCATTAACAATAAGTTTACAATAATGTTGTATTCAAAAATTTAATAGTTTATTTTTTAATATTCGTCCCAGATTATTAAAATAACAAAGCAGTGACTTGTAACGTGACAAATTCTATTTGTTTTCTTGCTTAGATTTGAACAGCGTATTATTATCTGTTTTATCTGCCCCCACTCACTCACACACACACGCTCAATTAACGTACAGTTTAACATCGTATCAAAAATCCCGCAAGCATTAACAACAATGCGAAGACTTTGTTTCACTTTTCAAATTTGTAACATATGAATGTCTGTATGCATGCATGTACAGTGGCTCTCAAGTTATTTGACCCACAGCTTTTACATTCTACAAGTTTTATATTCATTTATATTTTAATAGAAAGTGGATATAATTATCAATTAAACGAGGACTTCTTTATTATTGTTCAAACGGTTCTCCAAATTTTTTTTTTAAATGTGGATTCAAGGATACAAATATCGTGTGCCACCTTGCATAATAATAATTGCTTTAATAATTTAAAAAAAAAAATATGCGAAGTTCGTGTGAGGTGCCGTTCAAACTTTGGCAAAATATTTTTAATTTTTTTTAAATAATTATTGCAAAACTAAGCAATTAAAACAAAGAATAGTTAAAAATGGCGTGGTTCAAATAAGTTGTGAGCCTCTGTAAATAAAATTTAAACGCAGATTTGTTATTTAATGTTAACCGTAATCAATAAATTTTAATTTTACTTTTTGTATATTAAATTGGAAATAAGCAATAAAAACTAAGCAAAGCACTAAATGCAGTAGGTCAATTAAGCTGTGACCCACTGTATGTGTACGCTTGCACAGTCTTTCCATGTTTAGGAAACCCTCCATCAAAATTCCGAATGCGTACAGTTTTCGCCAAGCGTTTAACCATTTCCCGTGCTCGCCTTTTTCCGCCTCTGAATGATGCACTTTATTTATGCTGTCGGCTTCCATTTGAATTCACATGTTTACCGTCGGACAGCTTTCGTCTGGCTTATAAATATGCAACAGGCTTTAAGATTGTGCACTCAGTTCACAATGACTCATCGAAAATTGTGCTAAATGGCAGTTAAAATAAGTCAAATAATAATGTTGATTAAGCGCACTACTAATCAATTCAACAAATTCTTGTTACTTTGAAAATTACAAAACAAAAACTTTGTAAACTAAGAGCAATTAAAACTCTTATTAGTCATTTACTGCTTTTAAAATTTACTGCAAACAAAGCCACCACCACATTTTATGTTAACGCTTCGTTGAATTTTGGTCAACAAAGAATAACAAGAAGTGCGCAACTTTGTAAGCTGAATGTTCTTATATACATAAATGTGTATATGTACCAAATTATATAGATGTACATAAATATAACTCTGAGCTGCCCTCGAGAGCTTTGGGAAAATCCTAAACGAATCAAGAACATTGCAATACGATTACGTGGGGGAATACCCTGTAAACTGTAAGCAGATTAGTTTAATTAAACATGAATTTGTTAAGTTAACGATGATAACAGAATAAGTGCTGTTTTAATTATATTAAATATACGAAGTCGATTAGTTATATAAAAAAATTATTTTTATCAAATTTTAAAAAGAGTTTCTACAATATTTCTCTTAACTAGTTGAAGAGTTAGTATTAATGATATGCTAATATCTTATTCAAATAAAATTTAAGTAAACCAATTCCCGATTGATGCTACCATATAGTAAATATATATTCTTGTTTTTTTGCTTAGATAAATGAATTCTCTGAGATTGCTTGAATAGTAGTTCATATAAACTTTAAGCAATATTTGTTCAACATATATTTTCAATTTGTTAACACACCTGTGTTTATTCAATGTTTTGAATGTTTTCTGTCTGAATTTGTTTTACATTTCTTATCAGCGTGACGTTATCAGCCACTGCATTTGTCTAGGCTTTAAGAGATTTTAGTTAGTGTATGACTGTAGCTTGTCATTACGCAAGCTTTTGCTATCTTTTCCCCGACCCGACCATGATTTTAATGCATATATGTGTGACCCCAATTAGGGACTATAGATTCGCGTTAGTTTCAATTAATGCAAATTTCAATAGAACCTTAATTGAATGACAGACAATTAAGAAATATATTGTTAGTATATCTAAAATGTCTTTTAATTTAGATATGGGATACAGCTGGACAGGAACGATTTCGGGCATTGCGTACACCTTTTTATAGAGGGTCTGATATCTGTCTGCTCTGCTTTGCCTTGGATGATCGGGATAGTCTCCGTGGACTGAAATTGTGGCGCAACGAGTTCATCAACTATGCGGATGTTAAACCGGACAGGTTCCCCTTCATTGTGGTGGGCAATAAGGTGAGTGTTTGTCCTGGAAGGGAGTCCCGATTCAATGTCAATGTCATTTAAATTTACAGAATGATATTCGAGAGCAGAAACGACAAGTGAGTCGCGAGGATGTGCAACAATGGTGCACGGAGCAATCGATTGCCTCACACATTGAGACCTCCTCGAAGGCGGCAACGAATGTGACGGACGCCTTTGTGCTTGGCCTGCGCCAATGGAAGGCAATGGAATGCGTGGCGGAAGCGGAACAGCGACAACATGGCGACACCATCGATTTAACGCGTCCCATTCGGTTGATGCAACGTCGCCATTGCTGCACCGGCGGTGGTGCGAGTAACACCGCTGACGTCGTCGATGCGGATGATGATGATGGGCGAATTGCAGATGCTGCCATGCGTTCACCCTCCTCAATGTCACGCCACTTGTTTGGTCAATCACGTAGTTCGCCAAAGGCGCCATCAACCAATTACCGTCTCTAAGCAGACATCAGACAGTATGACAAACAAGTTTGTTTTTCTTTTTCCACTTTTTAACGCATAGCCAGAGGCAATCATTATATTCCAGTTGGCTTAAATGATAGTTGGCCAGAGTTCTAGCACAGACCAAATACATATTAAAACAAATGTAGTAGACAGATTATGAAATTAAGGAACAATCGATTAACGCTTAGCGATTTAAATGTAACGAGCGAATTTAATAATCGTTTGCAAACGAATTATGAAATTGTGTATAACAGTTTCAAACGCTACATCGTCTCTCCTGAATTCAGCGACGAGATATTTATAAAGCACGATTTTTATGAAAGATTGTAGGCTGACTGTATAACAGATATGTACAACTTTTAATCGGTTGATTGGCTGGCTAGTTATTTTGTGGAAAGCAACTTAAATTACAGTCTGGAACTGTTTAAAACATTTTTATACTTTGTCATGATGCATCGTTTTTCATGAATTTATTGACGAACAATTTATATAGAAAGATTTCTATATTAGTTTGCAAACTATATGTATAAAAAAATATACATATAAATATATTTGTAACAGATATGACTTTCGAACACTCAAATTCGATTAGATGACGAGTAGGCAAGGTTCTTAATAATAGTTTGCTTGGATCTTAAAATATATTCTATTACAAATTTGTGTAAAATACACAATTGGAAAAACGAATCAAAAGAAATAAAAACTGTACTTTTATTTTTGTATGACATTTAACCCAAAAACTCAACTCCATTTGAGTAGCGTATAGTGTATATGCTTTAACGTCTATATGTGTATAACAGTTGTGCCTTTAAATCGAATAAATTGATTTGATTATTTTGTTTATACTGCTATTACAAAATTTTTAAATGTATACAACAGAAAACGTAAAATAGTAGCTTTTTTATGAGACAAATAAAGAAGTCGACAGCATAATATAGACGTAAGCATTAAAAATCTATATAATGTGTGGGAAAAACTTAATCTCAGACCAGATTTTAGCCAATTGTGTGTGCAAATATGAATGTTGCTTTATATAACTGTCTTGACATCACTTTAAAACCTATCGATGTGCCGCCAGTGTTATACGAATGTAAGCACTCTTTGTAAATTATTCAAATGAAGAAACTGAAATATATTGAAATAAAAACGAAATGTGTTTCATTATAAAATTTAAGATTTATATATGAATATATTTTAGTACGTTTAACTAAGTAATAAAAGTATATAACACGCTATAAGTACGCTTAACCCCGTTTAGATGTAAATGTAAAAAGTTCATTATGTTTTAGGTATAACACTTGCTGCCAGATTGGAACGCATCTATTGCTTAAGACTAAGGCAAACTTCTTGGCTTTTAAGACTATCGCAAGCGTTGGCTGTAAAAGCGTATAACAGTTAACTAGCTTAATGCATATTAATCGAGTTGTGGGTATACGAGAAAATATCACTTGCTGTACACAATCAATGTGGGTTGAGAAAATCACTTCTTCTTATAACCATACGAATTAATCGCCTCGTACTCCGCATCGCACATGAGCAACAATTGATACCATTGATCGCCCTCGATGCGGGGCAGCTCAAGGATGCCGCCATAACAGGATGGCAGACATTTCGGGGACATGTGCTTGTGCAGGGATTCACGATCGGTGCCATGGAAAATGATGCGACTACGCAGCTTCTCGCGCAAGAATGGCTTGAATAGCGCAAAGACAACATTAAAGATCTTTGGCTGATTCACAATGTGAATCGCCTTGATACGCAATGGAACCGAATCCTGCAGCCAATCCACAATGCGCTTGGCAAATGGCGGCGTAAATTGCCAGGTCTGTTGCAGACTGAGTCCATCCATATCGAAGATGACAACGGCTCCATTGATTTGTGTTTCCGGTTCCAGCATGGCAGCCTCTAGAAAAATAACAGCACCCTTGAAGACCTCATCTAGTGTCACCTGTTTGTGCTTCCAGCGTTCTAAAATAAAAGTATTAATAATGATAAGAAAAAAGTGATATAAGTCTTTATTCCGATTGTCTACTTACTGCCCAGTTCTAGCAGAAGAATACGACGTCCACACTGATCTCGATTTGGAAACACCGTAAGTATGTTATTCTTGAAGATATTCTCCTCCCTTGTGGGCTTCAAATTGTTATACACATCCGAATGCTTCACCTTGAACGAATAGTAGCGCTTGATCTGCAAAAAAGATAATTATTTATTATTTATCTTCCAGTATAACAGTTATAATAGCTTACCAAGTCGCGCGCACTCTCCGGATAATACTTGCAGGGACGCAGGAAGCGTATCAGCCACTCTTCATTGTCCTTCGGGCAGTATAGATCGGTTTCCGCTAGAATTTTATAATTAAAAATTTTAATTAGTATAGATATTTCTTAGTAAAGTAAATCATCATCTAGATAATTACATTTCGCTAAGTGTTGTTCTTATTGACCTTTTAATTACATCTATCTGGTACTAATTACATCTTTATATACCTTATATTAATGTAAGTTTCAGTTACTTTAATGAAGGGGTCATTTGACAGGCCAGGAAATCGACTTTAAACCTATCGTAATCTTTATTTGCTATGTGATTAGCAACATGCTGCGAAATTACTTTATTATTAAAGGTAATCATATTGATCTGTGCAAGTTTACACGCAGCTTAAACCTTTAGTACATTACATAATGAATTCGTATCCTATCTGAGCTTATAGTCTATTGGCGAGAACTACAAGATAAAATGAATGCAAATTGTGCAATGAGCTTTTAGGTAATAAATTAAACGATTTAATTTGCGTAGAATACAAGGAATTAGGGAATTAAATCGGTAATCGGTGCAATAATAAAAAATATATATATATATAAAAAAATTTATTTAAAGAAACAAAAATATTTAAACATATTTGTTCATACGTATGTGTGTATTTTGTTATTATTATTCAATAAAAAAATTTTATATGCATAACTAATAACAAATCTATGAAATTTATTTGTTGAAAAATCCAGCTTTCGGTAAGTTGAATAATGATACGAGTATGGGTTTCAATAAAATTTAAATTGGGATTTTTTCAACACAATGATAAATAATAAATTTTCTTGTGCTATTGCTCAACTGGAATACAGTTAAGTTACATCAGTTCTGTTTAAATTTGGAAATAACGTACTGATATGGGAAATACCTTAACTTGAGTGAGATATATTTATTAGAAGAAGAAACTATTCCTATGTTCTGAAGACAGTTAAACGAAAAGTTTATGTAGATGCTTTTTGGCGGAAATTCTGCCTCGATCATTCAAACTAAATTATATAGAATTTTAATGGAATTTACCTTCCAGCAGACGTTTAAGTTCTTGGGCTGCCTGTTTCTGGCGTTCGGGTGATTCCCGAAGCTCTTTTACTGCCACTTCCTTGGCTGCAGCGGTTGCTTCTCCCAGTTCAAATTGTAGCGTAAAGTCGCCCACTTGAATCGAGGGCAGCTTATCGATTTCCGACAACATGGTGGGCACTCCTGAAAAAGTGGAAGAAAAGGGAAAGATGATAATTAAAATGCAATTAGTGTACATGACTTTGAGAGATAGAGGAACTGCACTTTGATTCTCAGCTTGTGCACTTAAGACTTAACTAACTGAACTGACTAACAATCATTGTCAATTATATTCTTATTTAAGAGCTCTCTACAAATACGGCAATAATTAAGTACTTACTCATTTTGTTTTTGTTGTTTCTTAGCTGTTTTTTGCAATTAAGTAAAATATTCTTTTGTTTACTTTTAATTCAATTTTTTTTGTTAAAAGATGTTAAGTTTCAGGTATCTGTTTGCGTTATAATAAATTGTGCATATTATTACAGAGGTTCATTTTTTTTATTTTTAAACCTGCATCAAAATACCGAATTAACTTCGATTAACCTTAACCTTGACACACGCTTTTGTCTGGCAAATTTTTAAGCAAATCAATAGCGGATGCTGAGCTAACAGTATTTCTTTTTAATTTGCAGGTCATTAAAAATTCGTTTTTAAAATGCAGTTGCCATTAAGATATATGCATACTTGTCAGTTAGATCTTGAGCTGAATTCTCGAGTTCAACAAGTTCTAATTCAATGATTTGCAAACTACAACAAGTTTTCTCTCTGGTTTTAAATTACAAATGCATTATAATGATGTATCATGTAAATACATATACCATGTTAATATTCTCAAAAATACGTAAAACTAAATTTTGAACTTGCGAATTATAGCAATATAAAGGAACAATAGTCGCAAGTTAACAAACGAATTCAAGCGGAAACGCTTGACATTGATTGGAGTTGAAAGATGATCATATTTGTTAAATTATAACCCCTTGAGATGATAATCTATTGTTTATATTTCAATGTAGGCTTTTACGCCCAAAATCACAATTTTATCGAGAAGTTTCGAACGCTTTTTTTTTTGGCAAAACCCAAATTTAAACAACTTATGAATTGTTAATGTGCATTCAAAAAAGGCAAAAACAACATAATAATAAACATAATATTATCTAAATAACTAGTACACACTCTGCACAAACACAATACACAACACGCAAAAGTTTAATCGAAACCGAAAACGTAAAACTCGTTTTTTTTATTTGGGGCTACAATAAAATTGAATGAAATGGAAGAAGACTAAGGAGAAGGTGACGGAGACGGAGGCGTAAGAGCAAACGACAGACAATGCGTGCAACGGAGCCGAAAGATCTGACGAAACTGTTGTGGCCAAAAGCGCGTTACGGAGATTTTATACCAGGCCAAGAATCACAAACTGGTCACAGACTCATGATCAAGGGGGAGATATCGTACATTGGAAGCTGAACCCAAAGCTAAAACTGAAACTTGAGCTGAACTTGAGCATGACATTCACGTGCCAGTTAAAGATAGAGAGCGAGAGCGAGAGAGAGAGAGAGAGAGAGAGAGAGAGAGAGAGAGAGAGAGAGAGAGAGAGAGAGAGAGAGAGAAAGAGCGAGATAGTGATAAATAATCGGTTATCGAAGATTTCATACACTTTACATAAATATCAATTTTATTCTAATCAAAATCTATCTTATATTCAACTCAGATTTCAACAGAACCAAAAAATTATCATGTAATACAATTTTGGAACTTGAAACCTAAGGATATAGTTTAAGTGTTACAAAAATTTAAACTGACTAAGTTATCCCAAATCAAAATAATTTCTCTTAAAAAAATTTAACTTTTAAGCGATAATGATAATTTGTTAATTGTATTAACAGCCGGATATATATTAATCAAATAAGTCAACATATTGACTTGTATATGAACCATACAATATTTTATTCACTATCAATCTAATGATATTCAAATTAATTCATTTTTCTTATCGTATCACTTTGATACACTTAAACTGAAATTGTATTCCATATTAACTAACAGCGCCCCACTGTAAGTGTATATCGAGGGAGAGAGCGCAAGAAAAAGAGGCAGAGAGAACTGAGAGTTGCATGGCGACTGCATTTGGGAAATTATGCCACTGAAAGCTGGTTTTCATTGCGGTTGCTCAGCTGTTGGTGTCGTTGTTATTGTTTTCCATTTAACTATTGATGACGGGTGCGGGGTATTCCATAGCATCCGTGTGTGCGTTGCGATCAGTAGCATCATCTTGTGCATAATTAAAGGGCAAGTACGCTTCAAGCAATCACTTCTCTCATTTTACTTGACCCTGAAGCTTTGTACCTTCGGTTCAATGTTGCTGTGCCCAGTGAGTGAATGATACACACGTTAATTAGCAATTACCTAGTAATGACACCTGTTTGACAACAACGACATGGCTAACACGTTTCAAATAACACCCCAGACATAGACAATGGACATTTTGTGATCGCAAACTTGTTTCTCTATTTTTTTTTTTTTTTTGGTCTAAAGGGAACCAACACGTGCGAAGCGGCGCTTTTGTGCCGCACCTTCTTCCATCACAGACATCCATTCATTCATTGGTTTCTATTTTCGTTTATCACTCTCGATTTCATTTCGAGCTCAGCAATCACGTTAAGCTTGTTATCAGTGTCAAAAAGCGTGTGTGTTAAAGCTTTTGTGAAAAAGCTGACTTAAAGCTTACAAAATATATTAGATTGGGGAGTTACAACCAACAGAAGATCAAAAGATAATTTTATATAGTATAGATTTTAATTTTACAAAAAAATTTAATTGTTCTCTAATTCTTAATCTTAAAAAACCCGAACATTTAATTGTTTACTCAAAAGATTAGTTAAGTTACATTAAAACTAATTATTTTAGACTCGAGTAAAAAATGTGGACAACGAGAAGAGCAGTGACAGAAAGCAATGATGAAAATTCCACGTTGATCGTAAAAGTTGCTTTGAGGTCAGAAGTTTTTTGGCAACAAAAACGGGTAAAAGCATGTATGAATGTACATATGTATGTACATGACAAGGGCAAACCCAAGAGCAATGTAAAAAGTGCTTTAACCTTACGTGCCAAAAACTTAAAAAAAAAGTAAATATAAAATCGACACACTTATTATATACATACATAAATACATTTTTCTGTCTCTGGAATATCTGTATTTGAGTATGTCTTTATTAGTGTATCCAAATTAGCTATCTTAAAGCTTGTTCTCGCTAGTTTTGAAAGTTCGATTACAAAAAAAATTTTAAAATTGCCATTTGCCGAAATTCTGGCAGTTTTAGGTATATAGTAAGCTTGGTTTTGCTATACTATAAGTGCATGTGTGTGTCTCACCTGTCTCCACGGCAGCCGGCGCAGCGACGCCGACAGAAACTGTCATATGCATGTAGGTCGTTGCAGTTGCCATGACGAATGATGCACAATACGATTCGTTACGATCGATATTTACTTGAGAAATTAATAAATTTTTACGCTTTTTACGCGATGCAAACAGCAATTGAAATGAATGTAATTTTAGCACGTTTGAAATGAACCTTTTACCGGTAAGACCAACAAAAGAGAAGCTGAACTAAACCTTTAAATGTGTCAATGCCAACTGTTTATTGAACTCCTCGTGCAAAATGGAACACTCTTCGTTAAGTTTGCTTTTGGATCTCTTTCTCTTTCTCACACCGCGACACGATTTCAATGACCCTTTTGCAGGCAGCAGCAACAACAACAACAAGCGAAGTCGCTGCGACGCAGCCGAAAGTAAATGCAAAAGGAACGATGCGAAAAATCTGACAGTTTGTCAGTGTTGCCATATGCGTTGTTGTGTTTGTTATTATTGTTTTTGTATTAGACATTGAATATGGTGCTCTTTATTATGCATAAGGGGGAGCACAAGAGAAGCAAGAAAACAACAAAGTAATGCACGGAAATAGCAATGCGTTACGTAAGCAGAACAGAATTAGCCAATCGCGCAACGGTACACTGTTATAACTTACCGAAATATGTAATACAGGCTCCTCAGCTAATCCAAATATGATCAATTGTTATCGAGATCCTTAGACTTTAGCTTCTTAAACAGGTCTAGCTCGCTCTTGGCACGTTTTAAGACTGAAAATATAAGACTGTTTATTCAACAATTTTATACCCGTTTCGTATGTGTATCGAGGTGTACCGAGCTGTAGTAGTTAAGAAGTAACGCAATTAAGTATTGTACAATGTACATACATATGTATGAGCATACAGATACCAAGTTTTATATTCACATACAATCGTAGAGTACACAGTTAAAAAACGAGTAACTATGGCAAGTGTCAACAAGTTTACAGCGTATGCATTGTCAGCTGTTATACAGCGGCTGTGCTTTGCAATTTTTAAACTCTTTCACCAAGGAGAAATGTACAACAACAGCAGCACAAGGGTTAAGGTCAACCGAAAAACACACACTTTGCTACGTTTTATAAACTGTTATACATTTTGAATTTCTATCTAGAGATAAGCGTTACTTTAATTTCAGTGTTATACACTTTTCAACTGTTATACGATAGTACACTTGACTTATGTTTTCAGTGTACTCACTCTTTATGTAATTGTTGTTGAGCACTTGAACTCTGAATTATAAATCCGATTAACATATAACAAGTATTAACTTAATGAAAAGTCTGAGAGCGTTACCTGGGTCACATATAGTATTTATATACATGTGTTCTTGTTAGAAACTATACTAATAATAGTAATTGAGTGCTGCCTCGGCTCGAATCTAAGCTCGCACTTTGAATTGCCCACTTTTAATGCTTAGCACCATTTAATTGCCTAAGCCGAAATACTCGTAGTCTCAAGTCGTACGATCCGAATACGACGACTTGCGTGTCTATGTTCAAATGTACAACTGACGATAATGCAAACTCATTGTCTCTGCGTTGGAAACGCGAGCAATTAATTAAGTATTTCACTTGTGTGTATCCGAAATTTAATTCAATTTCAATTTCTTCCTTACCTCAACACCTGAGACAGCCAATCAGTCGACCAGTCGATCAGTTCGTCAATAAGACAGTCTGTCAATGCTGGTTGCGCTACGTCAGCTTTTAAAGTTCAATGGAATTTCGCTCAACGGCAATCAACTTAAGCAAAGTTCGAATTGCATATAGCAAATATTTGTAGTTACATCTGTGTATAGACACTCGACAGGTATAATCAATTTGTCGGTTGCATGCAACTAATCGCTTACAGACAGCTGATGATATATATACTGAAAGTACTGAATAGATATATTGAGATATTTACATATATTTGACTTGATGAGTTCCATAGTTACAATTGCTAATAGCTGATATAAATGTGAGAATTCAGTAATATCATTGCACTTACAACTTCTATAAATTCTAAATAGCTTATAATTAATCGGTTGTGGAGTTTCATATTTTCTGATTCCACTTTACACGGTATTGTCAAATACTTATAGTATATAATAATTTACTAGACGAATGGATAAATACATTGTGCTTCGAATAGTTATTACAATTGATACTAGATATTGCTTAAGTACGTCTAAGAAAGCGATATCAAGTGTTATACATATTATGGCTTAAACTAACATACAAATAAACATTAATATGTCAACGATATTCAATGCTAAAGTCTTTAGTGTCTTTTAAGAGTAGTGTGCTTGATTTTTTAAGTACAAATCATGTCTAAAGGAGCTATATATACAAATTATTAATAACTAAACTGTTATACACTGCAATACTACAGCCTGCACCTAAGCTGCCATTTTCTGTTTTTAACTCGCTTTTTCCCTTTGACATCCTTACATTTCGAACGCAATCATTTTGGTCGTATTTTCTCATACATAAACTGCTGCAAATGCTTATTATCGGGCTGCATAAGCTTCTTCTTGGTAAATTCAAATTGTTCCAGTGCAAATTCATACAAATCGTTTTCCATTTGCCAAATCTTAGATCTTTGTATGGTCTGTATGGTTGCTTCGCTTGGCGGTAACTTTGATGAGGTTACACGTAAATGAGATTTATTTGAGTTTTGATAATGCTCACGGAAGCCCAGAAAAATTCTGTAATTAAATAAGTTTTACATAAAATCCCAACTATTTCATAACATAAAGATTTAAGTTTACCTAGGTAGCGATCTCTCAAGCAGATCCACAAATTCGTACATTTGCTCCGTGACGCCGACTAGAAAATATTCGTTGACCAAATTGCGTTTGGCTTGCTTCAAGGCCCAATCACTACCGGGTTCCCAGCACTCGGCAGCGTGACCACAAAAGAACGGAATTTGCAGCCACATATTTCTGGGATCACAGTCGGGTTGTTTTTGAACCACGCACTCGTCAAAAGTCTGTATATAGAAAATGTAAAATCATTTTATTATTAAATCATTTTATTAGTAAAAAAAATTTCTGAACGAATTTAATAAAATTTGCATGCAGAATAGACTTAATAGCCAAACCATGATCGAAATGACATTCCGCTTGAAAATCGGTTGGGTTTTTGCAAAGTTATGACAGTTCAAAGTTGCTCAAGCCTCTGACCTAGCAACTTTACAAGTCAAAATAATTCTTAATTTTGTTTTTCGGTTTCGGTATAATAAAAAAGTTTTGTTTCGATAAGGGCTTAAGTTGGGTTACCAATTTCGATCGGCTAATAGCGGTTAAATGTTACCTATTAGAGGTTTCGATAACGGTTTTAATCCCTGTCTTATACTTACGATTTTATTGCCTGCCTTTTTGCGCACCAAATTTGGTCTGTAATTGTCTCCATAACGCAGAAAATAATAATAGGATACGAGTCTATCTAAAGGTTTGCGTACCAGATTAATGTAGATAGGCTTATGTGAAATTTGGAATCTGTTTAAAAAAGAGACTATTTATTAAAAATCTATAATTAGATATATAAAATTCACTTACTTGGAGAAATCCAAAAATGCCATGTGCCCATGATAGAGAGCCGGCTTCATTTCATGCCATTTGGTCACATTTCGCACAAAGGAAATCTAAGTTAACGAAATGACACTGTAAAATACTTGTCTTGGTATCGATAGCGTTAACGGGAAGGAGACGCACCTGATTGGGCAGCGAAAGGACGTGCATATTGGACGTCACATTAATATGCAAGACATGATATCTGTTTAACTTGCAGAGATCGTAGGCAATGTTCACGAAACTGGTCGATCCAGTCTTTGGCACCCGATTGTACAGCACCACTAATTGCTCCTCATAATCAAAGTTATCCAAAGTGGGGGCAACACGAGCAACCGAAATCTGTACCGCTTGAGTGTCCTCTCTGTTTGCGAGCTTAGTCAGTGGCTTAAAGGCTGAGCATGGCAAAACAATTAATATATGTAAAAATAACTATTGTATTGGATTTTATAATATACCATGTTCCAATCGAATCCCGAGCAGCCAATAACAGGTGCCAATGCAGACGATAGCGACTATCAGCCAGTGTACCGGACGCATTTTAGGCAACATTTTGCGCAATTTCTTATGCATGCTGTTGTTGTCGCCTAAGGCTACGTATTTTAAACTCTATCTCTTATCAGCAGCACATTTCCTCAGCGCGTACTTTAGCCCTGCTTTGTCAAATTCTCTTGCATCTTGGTTCGTTTTTTTTCGTATGGCAAGCAGCTGGCTGTAATGGTATCCAGTGCTGCCACCTTTAGAGAAAGGAAATAGCTGTTTCTGGCTGTAAAGCATTTTAATTTTTTTTTTTGCGCGCTCTTTTGCATAGTTTTAAAAATATATTATTTGAACAACTTAGCTTAAAATATACTAAAAACACATATTTTCAGATAATAGCTATATTTTAATAGTTTTAGCAAACGAGTACTGAATAAAGCCAAAACTAGCTATAAAAAAGCCAAGTTCGCAACAGTGATTGACTAGCGCAAAAATCAGCTGTTCTATTAAGTGTACGTGACAAAAGCTAAATGTTACCGAACAAAGTGCAGTTCTTTGAACTAAATGACGAATAATCAGGGAACTAGTTCGCTCGATTACTTTAGTGACTAGTTCAATAGAACTTAATCCGAACGATTCGATACAACTCTACTGCAGATTCATCAAACAGCTGTTGGAAAGTCGTAAATAGACGCTTGTTTTTTTGTTAGTAAACTGTAATTAGCGTAAAAAGTAATAAAATCACACAAAAAGGCCTTAAAAATGTCATCAGCCATATATTTAGAAAACTATTTGGATGGTTCGTTGAAGAAAATACCAAAAATAAACATAATTAGTCACATAATTTCTGTTTTTGGACTAGGTTTGGAATCTCTGCCTACCGAACTGGAGCGAAACTTTAAGCTAATGAGAAAATTGGATGATCGGGCGCAAACTGCAATGAAAAGCATCGATAGTCACGCAAAAGATTTTATGCGCAAGCTAACCAGTGAGAATGGTGCCATGAGTGAGGAGGATCGCAAGGAGCGATTGGAGGACATTAAAGCACTGTTTGGTAAGGCCAAGGAGTACAGCGACGATAAGGTACAACTAGCCATACAAACGTATGAGCTAGTGGATAAACAAATCCGTAGGCTGGACAATGATTTGGCGCGCTTCGAGGGCGAAATACAAGAGAAGGCTTCATCCACGCGGGCCAAGTCTGAGGAAGCAGTTGCCAAAAGTAAGTAAAACCATTTTATATTTTCCATGTCTAATCCAGGTAATGTTTTTGCAGAAGGTGGTCGGAAAAAGACTAAGGATGCCAAGGCGACGGGGAAAAAGAAAAGAACCGCCTCTTCCGATGAGGAAACTGGGCGTGGTGGTAATCATTCAAACAGTGCCAGTGGCACAAATCTTAATACCAGCAGCAGTGCTGGCCAAGGTAGCAAAAAGAAAAAGTCCAAGGTAAATCAAGAAAAAGAAACACGCAAGGGGGGCGCACAAAAGGTAAATCATCTTCATCAACATGATTTCATAATACATAATTGTTCTGTTAACTTTGTTATTCTATTCTAAAAACTATTTAGTTTGTTTGCCTGGTAGAAAAAGTGCTGAATATACGATAGAGCTGATAGAGCTCTAATTCATTCTACTCCTAACTATTATTTTATACAAATTAGTATGTATATTCAGTAGTCGGTTTAGCATCCTTCATTTACATTTCACCTTCTCGCATGCATTCATTATGAAGACAAAGACTTTTTATTATTTCAATGAATTCATCACATCAATTTTTATTACTAAAACAGAAAGCAGCTGATGTTGATGATTCGGAGAAGGAATCTTCTCACACGGCGGCAACGCATCCCAGCGATGTCATGGACATGCCTGTGGATCCCAACGAGCCCACATATTGCCTATGCCACCAGGTTTCATATGGAGAGATGATTGGCTGCGACAATCCAGACGTAATTTTATTCAAATTTCTATTATATTTCATTTGACTTAATACGCTATCTATTTTTTAATGCTAGTGCCCCATCGAATGGTTCCACTTTGCCTGTGTTGGACTCACCACAAAGCCGAAGGGAAAATGGTTTTGCCCCAAATGCACGCAGGACCGTAAAAAGAAATAGATTCCATGAATTACGTTGAATAATTGCTGCAGACACTGTCATTTAATGTAAATACCCTGTAACGCCACATAGTTGTTAGTTTAGAATAAGTATTGAATATTTTAAATAAATATCTTGCAAAAATATAAACTGAAATTTACCTGTGATCATTAGCATTCCCCTTTCACTTCAAAATCTAAGATGCTGTTAAATTTAATTTTTGAAATCCCATTATTAAGAAAACTTGAATTTTGTGTTCATTCACCATAACTTTAATGTTTAATCAATAATAAATACAATTAGTTTATGTAAAGTTACATTATCTTAACACACAGCAGTCAATAACAGCGTGCACATAGCTGCATATAACATACATATATGTTATCATTTCAGAATAATTTCAGTTGCTATTTTAATTAGTTATGTTTCATTATATATTCGTTTTACTTAAGTTAAGCGTTTTCTTTTAGATTTGTTATAACGTAAAATAACTGGAACTTATTCAGTTGTCTAGTTAAGTTTTAAATAATATTAATTTAAATATTTTAGTGATCAAAACTATATTTCAAATTCAATTCACAATTATATAAAAGTGTATAATTAGTTATATTACAAAGACTTTATGATTATTAAATTAAGCGAAAGCTTTGTTGGGGTTTCCTATCAATTAATTAAATTTTGTCAATTGTTGATAACTTTCTAATGTTAAATCTAAAATTGAAGATGTATAAATGAGCTTGGGCTTTTTTTTAATGAAGGAAAAGGAATTTTATGCCTACAATTTCAAAATAGTGCATACTTTTTTAAGCTTAAAGACGCATTGGGTTAACTAAGCTCAACAAACATAATGATAATTATTAAATACAGTGTTCTGATATAAACCACCAAAAATTGAGGGTATAAAGGGGGGCGATCAATTAAGGAAGTTGCAATTATATTTTCTCTTGATCGTCGTTATGTGCGTTCAGATTTTGCTATTCAGCTAGTGGCCTACTTTTTGGTCATAATCTTTAGATACTCCAGGGCATTTTGGGCTGCATGCCGCTGTGCCTCCAAAGCTGTCGATCCCGTGCCATGGCAAACGCCAACCGGCAATGTGGATAACTGAACCAGGCACTGGAACTGCCCGCTAAAAGTCTTCTCCTCAATATCCACGTACGTGACTTCAAACTGATTCTCGACGGCAATCTCCGAAAGTAGTTTGACGTAGTCAATCTTCGAGCTCTTGAGACAAGTCTTCTGAAAATCAAAAACGTTACTTAAATAGTCATAAAAAAATAATGAACATATATAAATATATATATTATATTGTTTTTAGATTTTTTCTGTGGCCTGTACTAAGCGCGGCGATAGCTGCATCTCTAGTAGCAAACTTAATTTACCTGTAGTTTAAGCAGTTTTTTGCCCGTCGCATTTTTCAAGGTCTTATGGAACTGCGATACTTTATTACTGTGCTGCGTGGTCAGTGTTGGCACAGTGATATCTTTCAAATCACCATAATAATTATCGTTAATGCGGGGCTGTAAATAAGAGCGCAACGTTTTGTCAATACGCAGGAACTCTCGCCACTCAAAAATGGTGAGTTGAAACATATCACAAATGTTTTTTTATTCTTTTTTTTCAAAAACAAACAAAAACATAAACACAAAATTCACCTTAAAGCTTGGTTAAGGTTAACGCAAATTAAATATTATGTTAGCTAAATTTGATAGTACCGGGGGGGTGAATTAGGCATTGGTTGAAAAAATTTTAAATAAATGAATTAAGAAGCGAAATATACTTATAGCAATCAGATTACATTGTCTATAACTTAACTAAAATAATTAAATTAAAAACAGTTTAAGATTAAAGTTCAAATTTGCAAAAGTCTACAAATCATCTTTATTTAATCTTTAAAGTTCGACCAAAATTAGGATAACTAGAGCTCGAAAATAACGCTCGAAAACACCGAGCATGGTACGTTTGTGTTATATGACATGTGTCTTGTGATGAGCAAATAAAAAATCCCAAAACCGAACTGTAACAAGCTATAATAACATCGATTGTTTGAAATTGAAAACTACTAAGTAATCAAAAATTAAGATTTAGTTACCAAAAAATAAACTCATCCATTATTTATAAGCATGAATTACATTTTATTAAGTAATAAACTTAACAACTAATAAAAATAAACGCTCTGAGAACTTCGAGCGCTAAGTAACAATCTTAAAGTAAATTTATGTGCCGAAAACGCCACAAAATTTATTTTGTAAATGCTCAAAGAAAATATCGAATAAAAAAAAATTGCCTTGACAGCAGAAAACAGACAGCCTACAAATCTTCAGAAAAATATGCGACCTCTGATTTAGGACATATAACGAAATTGATGTATATAATTTTAACAAAATCTACTTATGTTATTGCACATGGGGCCACTCAACAATTAAATTGAATTTAACATGAAAAAGAAAACAATAACAATGATGAACTCTTCTAGTAAGCTAAGATAGGAAACCAACAAATCTACGTTACTCAATAACAGGACATAGAAAATAACAAAAACTGTACAGAACTGAGGAGAAGATAGACGTTATAGGTGCTGACAATAGATACAAAACCAAATATAATTAAAAAAGAAGAGTGTGGAAATTAATATTTGTTAGATTTAAATATCAATAATTTGTATAGCTGATGAAATGCGCTCGTAATACGGACTTGATGTTAGAGTACTTGAGATAGCCGGCTGTGGCACGGCATCAGCCGGCTCTGGCACGGTATCTACAAGCGATAATTTACTCACATCGCCCTCCAGCTCGCTACAGATGCTGTCATTGATTTTGGCAGCATCAATGGGCGTCTCCTGCAGCCGTGTCCACATCTTGTGGGCGGCCAAACGTTTGGCAATCTTCTTGCTTTTGCCTTTGCCCACCTCGTGATAGTTTAAAATGGTGCATGCAATCGTAAATAGTCGCTCGTGTGGCAGCCCCACCTCAGTCTCCGTTTCGTAGGACGGCGGGGGCCAGCGGCGTTGCATGCACATCTCCTGAAGCCAGCCAATTGGATTACCCACGATCTTGTCGCTGCCACTATTAATGAATGATTGAAAAAGAAAAAAACACATCTTAATAACAGATTCCAATTCAATGTGAGAGATTGAGAGTGAGTGAGATTGCAACAATAATTACTCGCCACTGCCAGAAACATTGGCATTGCCATCGCCACCGCTGCCACCACCGCCAGACATCGAGCAGTTGACAGCGGCTGTTGCGGCTGTGCTGCCCTGTGATGATTCGAGCTGGACGCCAATTAGCTTGTCGATAAGAGCTCGAGCGGCAGCGTGTTTAGCCTCTTTTTTGGAGCGTCCAGCGCCCATGGCGGTAAACGGTGTATCCTTGTCCTTGAACGAGACCCGAAACCGAAACGTTGGCTCATGTATGGCACCCTCAATCTGTACCAATTCATAGCCCGGCGTAATGCCGCGTCGACTCAGCAGCTCCTGCAAGATGCTAACCGGGGTCTTCATTGCCAAACCATTGGCATCAGTATCATTGACAAACTTCAATGTGTCCTCAGTTGGCAACATGCCGGTGCTGCCCACAGTGCTTAGCTCCGACAGCTGTTGTTGTTGTTGTTGTTGCTGCTGCTGTTGTTGTTGTTGCTGCTGCTGCTGTTGTTGTTGCAGCGCTTGCAGTTGTTTCTCCTTCTTGATTTTCGGTCGCTGCATCACTGTTATTTTAGCCGTCGATGAGCTGCCACCGCTGGCAGCGCCGTTGGCCAAACAGGCAGCTGCAAGGGCAGCTGATGAATTGCCCATGTTGTCATACTGACGACGAGGTGCAAAACCAGCTTGTACAGGCTGTTGTTGTTGTTGCTGTTGCAGCAGTTGTTCATGCTGCTGCTGCTGCAGTTGTAGTTGTTGCTGTTCAAGATGCTGCTGCTGGAGTTGATGCAAATGAATTTGCTGCTCGTGCAGATGCTGCTGCTGTTGCTGTCCATGGGCATGATAGTTATTCGGTTCCATATTTAACGTAATTAATTAGAAACTTTGTGTATCTGTAAAGTAAAACGCTACGTCGCTTGAAAAAAATCAATAAAATTTACGTTTTGCCTACGAATATTGTGTGTGTGTTATTTGTGGCTACGTTGGTTGTGTGTGTATTAATATGAACTTACGGTTGATTGGTGTTTTTGACTGATTTTTATTTAATAATAATTTATTAATTGTTTATTAATAATTCATTCTTAAATAAAAAATACAGCAAAATCCAGACGCACACACGTTATCTGCGTATAAATGTATTTGTGATACTCTTGTGTTGCCGTACTGATTTCATCTGACAGCTGACACAGTGGCAACGCTGATTTCAACTAAATCTGAATGACAAATGACAATACGAAGAAGCGCTATTTAACACATCTCGATATATTTTCGATAAATTTTTGAAATATTATATTTATTGCAATTTGCTGTTGCCGCATTATTAATGGTTGTACATAATATATAATATATGTGTGTTTTTATTTGATTGGTATAATTAATGCACAGGAAACATTCATTCAATCAAATCAAAGGTGAATGCATCTGTATGTGTGTGTATGTGTAGATTTGGGTGTGGAATTTTTATAGCTTTGAAATGCGCGATTTTTAAAGCAATTTATCCCGAATCAACAACGAATTTACGTTACGTTATCTCTATGCATAATATTGAATACAGCGTGAGCTTTGCAACTAATCATCGCTCAGAAAGTCATCATCCAGGTTAACATCTGTCGTATCAATGTTATCATCCAACGTTATACCATCAATCTCCAAATCCAAATCATCGTCATCGTCCTCCTCACTGACTGCAGCTGCAGAAGCAACGGTTGCAGCCTTTGCGCTGCTTGCCGCCACGAACGCTGGCTTCTCCTTATCTTCCAGCTGTCCAATTCCACTTTGCTGCTCGATCGCATGAAGTTCCTCCAGAGGATTGCGGTCGCTATTCAATGGCAGTTGTCCGGCGATGCGTGCTGGCGCCTTACGTGCTCGCTCCTCCTGCAGATGCTGCTCAACGCGCAGAGCATCGCCTAGACCCGGAAAGAGATTTGTGTATTGCGTTGGATCCGCCAGCGATTGACCGGCCTTTTCATTGACCTTGCTAAGTTCCTCGCGCCACAGTTCCACCACACGCGACATCTGGCTAGGCAAGTAGGTGCGCGCAAAGAACGCCGCCTCGGGCAGACGGTTTGTCTCGATGAGAATCTCCAGGCAGCGTTCAACATCGGAACGAAGGAATGCGGACAGGAATGCAATATTATGGCGTCCCTGTGTCGAACTTGTCGTGCCCAACTCCTCCAGCATCTTTGCATCCCCGGAGGCGGTGGAGAGCAGCAATAAACCACTGAAATCATTTGCCTTCTGCATGCACTCCTTGACCAATTCCATGTTATTCTTGCGCGCCGCCACATCGGCCAATTGTGACCATTTCTGTGAGTTCTCAGCCTCGCGTGCCAGCTTCAGTGCAATTTCCAGTTCGCCAATTTGCAGTGCCAAATCAAATTTGTGATCCGCATCGGTGGACACCTGCAGCGCCTGCGCCTTGAAGCCCTGCTTCTCCAGGAAATGTGCAACACGTGTGCGATGCTCCTTCGGTATGGTTGGCAGCACAATATCAGCGCGTTCAAAGTCGCGACGCATTACGGCCGTCTGGTATTCCAGGACGGATAGATGCAGACAGAAGCTAATCACATTCAGCTCCTTGTCGCCCAAGTACAAGCGATTATCCTTGGGCACATAACCCAGCAAATACATGGTGCGATCCAAATGCGAGATGGTAACAATCTCTCCACCCACATAGTAGTTGATGCGATTCACCGAATTTGTATAGATGAAGCAATCGCCTACCCAGAGTCCAGTTTTTATCGACTCCGAGACTTCGCCTAAAGATAACAAAAAAATAAAACCAAGAATTACATCTCTTATTTATCATTAGCTAAATATAAATAAATATACACCAAGTTAAACAATATGATAAGCAAAAATATGACACAGTTTATCATAAGCAATCCATAATTATTTCATCATTCAGTTCAAGATTTTCAAATCTGATAAAAGAATTCCATGATTCACAATTATGAAAATTTTGGGGAGTCCCAAAAGATTTTCGACTCACTCAATATTATAGCCAAAAATTCTGTATTAATTATGCGCTGTTTAAAAGTCAAGTTTCAAAAAGCTATATAATAATTAGTTGGAAAGGCTATAGTCGGGACCCTGAAAATATTTATATTTATTTCTCAAAAAGTAATACCTTTAATCTTCTTAATTATCAAATAAAAATTTTTTAAAAATATTAAAATAGTATCTTTTTTTTACTAAAAATATATTTTTCCCTTAATATTTTTAAATTGAATCTCAAATAAATATTTTTTGTAATGACACAGAGAGCATCCATTAAAGTTAATAATTTACATCATTTTCTACTTACCGAGCACATTGAAAGCGCTTTCCACGCCATCGTCCTCGAGTCCCTCCTTGCTCTCCAGCGCATTGGCAACTTGTGCCGAATCCACGCCCAGAATGAAGTATGAATCATCGGTGGCCAGGCAAACGAGGCTACCGCTCTCATTCCAAAATACATTACGTGGCTGCACTTCTATGCGTCGCACCAGCTGCAAAGTTTCCCAATCATAAAAGGCCAATCCCGACGAAGTTTTTACACCAAAGTAGTAGCCACCATAGATGCTCTCGGCACCATATTCGGGTGTAAAACTTTTGCGTTCCTTGAAGTTACGGAACAGGCGAACGGTGCCATTATTCTCACGAATTGCATACTCATTGCTTTCCAGTGCCCACACGAACTCTTGAGCCGAACCAAAGGCTTTGTTACGCAACGCCATGGATGTATAGATTATGTATTCTCCATCGCCGCAGACGACCACAAAACGTCCATTTGGATTGTGCGAGATAGTTTGAGGATATATTTCACAGGCGCCCATATCCTTAACGGCAACGGGCAATCGTTCGCCGTCCTTAATCTCGGTTCCATCGGCAATGGTTTTGAGATTGACCTTTAGCAAAGAAAGAGTGGATAAATTAATGTCAATCTCAAATAATTCTTTATAAAAAACTACTTTTACCACAAAAAAATAACTAACAACCACTAAACCGAAATTAAGTCGGTTACAAATTAAATTTATTATTAAACTTCGTAATAGGGACACTATTCCGAAGTATGTATATATTTTTTATTAGCAGTAATAACCGATTCATAGATCTCAGAGTCCTTAAGAGCTAGGGCGACCAAACATAGTATGTAGGTTTTCTTGTATATCCTAGGAATTTTTAAATTTTTTTCCTTCCTCCCCCGCAAAAGAAGAACAAAAAAACAATTACAAGAGCATCTTTAAAGCAATGATCTTGAGTTTAGGTACACATGTATATATTTAAGCTCCGATGTGCCCTGTTTATTTCGTAACGATTGAATAATAATCTGCAGCTATTAAAGAAATAATTTGAGCCAGGGTCGAACTTAAAAAGTTTTAACAAAAAAAAAAAAAAACACAAAAAGGTAATATGATTGACGGTTTGTCAAGTAAGTGATCTGACATGGAAAAAAATGTTCATATTTGTTCCACACTATTGTAAATAGTCAAAGCCAATGAAAATCATTATTTATTATTTTTTAAGGTGTTCTAAAAACCATAACCATTATTTTTCTAACAAAATAACAAAGAAAGGAAAGTACAGAAAAATGTATTTTTTTTTTGCTAATTAATATATGGATGTGCATTTTTTCCTTTTTCTAAACAAATACTTGACTTGCTATAGATTTAACATCAAAATTTTTAAGAAGAAACATTTGCCCTATTTTCTGCTGATATTTTTTTATTTGTATTTTTTAAAATTTTTTATTTTATCCGTTTATTCTGGTCGTATTGTCTTGTTTTGTGGCAAGTAGTTGGCATCACTGATCAGATTCAGGTTTTGATGCCTGGCTTACCTGTTGCATTTCGGAATGTTTGGCCCAAACAATTTTACCACCCACCACATCCATAGACATAGCCGGCTCCTCGCGTCCCACCTTGATGATAATGGAGCCCTCATCATAGCCAAGAGCCACATTGTTGGTGCCACGCATGCTGGAAATGGTCCAGACGCGTTCAAAGCCATAATTTAGACACGTCTCTAGGCGATACGTGCCCGAATGCCAAATGCGAACGGTGCCATCTTCAGAGCCAGTTAAGACAATGGGCAATTCGGGATGAAAACAAACGGCCGAAATGTTTTGGGCATGTCCCTCCAGGGTTTGTACACAGGTCTTGTTCTGATAGTCCCAGATCTTGACGAAGCGATCATCGGCACCCGAAATCAAATACGGCTTGTCTCCACCATGATAGTAGTCCACACAATTGACACCTTTCTCATGGCCCTCTAGAGTGAAATTGGCGAAATTTGAGCCCAGCTGCCACACTTTAACCGTGCGATCCAAGGATGCAGAGGCAAAGGTGTTGTTATCTTTGGGATTGAAAACAATCTGCATGACATAGTGAGTGTGTCCCTCAAAGACGCGCTGACATGCCCACATCTTCTCCCAGTTCCACAATTTGATAAGCATATCATCTACAATAAGATGATAAAATTTGATACAAATCTAAATAATTTCGTTCTTCATTCATTAGAGCATTTTGATATGTGATAAGCGAATTTCTTGACTCCCCCATTTCCAAATCAAAATTCTCTGATGAATGTGCGTGTGATGAATTTGTTGATAGCACCTACCGCTGCTGGTGAGCACCAGGGGTTGTGTGGGATGCACGGCAATGCAGCGCAGGTAATCCGAGTGCGCTTCGAACGAGTGAACCTTCTCCAGAGTGTTGTAATTGAAAATGCGTATTTGCATATCATCGGAACCGGTAATAATCCAATTTTTGCGTGCCACAAAGCGTGCGGAACGTACCGGTACATCGCACACCTCGAAATCTTTAACCAATTGCTGGTTCTCATAATTCATGATGTGTACGTGGCCATTGTATAGAGCACACAACATCCACGGTTCGGCCGGATGCAGATCAACGCACTTGACACGGTCCGAGCGCGATGTCAGACGACGCTTGATGTCCAATTTAAGGGGCATCTTTATGTTGTTTAACGCTTACAGTTTAAGAATTTTCTAATACACTTAATCACAATTATAGCCACTATTTATATTGAAAACTTGCTGCCGTTCTTCTTCTTCACGCTCTTGTTAATGTGTCAGAGTTGAGGACCAGTGTTGCCAACTGCCACGTACTTTTGACAGTGGTGCATTTGCTATTCACTTGCGATTTTATGTACGCTTGTACGTGATAATTTTTTTATTTGTTTTTGTTTTTTTTTTACAAAAAGTCAGATTTATTTTTAAATTTAATAGTTTTATTAAATACATATTAATTTAAAATATTTTTCTTAATATATCATAATCCAAGCAACTGTGCTTGGTTGACATAAAATTTAATCAGTTAAATAATAATCATGAGTTGATGAAATTAAGAAAACTACGTATAAACTTTAAAGGCGTTTAAGTCAACAATCTAAAATGCGATGTGGCAACGCTGGCAGCATATAAACGCTGACGTCTCCATCGGCATTTTCTGTTGCAATTGTTGTTTAGATAAACGAAAAAATATGAATTAATCATAATTGTTACACCAATTAGGATCATTCTTGCAATAGTAAATTACTTTAATTAAGCCTAAAGTGTAGGGGAATTACAATGTTGATTCATCGCCAGCTTGTGATTCAGTTTTTATTGGTGCTGCTGGCACTTGTTGCCGCTAAAACGAAATTATCCGCAGTGCAGGAGGACATCGCAGACTATAAGGACTTTAAGAAACTGCTGCGAACCAAGAACAATGTGCTGGCCCTCTATGTGTCCAGTGCGAAAGCGGCTGCCGTCGAGCTGAAGGTGTTCCGGGAAGCAGCGGAGGCAATTCGCGGCACTGGTACCATGCTATACGTGGACTGTGCCAACCAAGAGAAGAAGAAGCTCTGTAAGAAGCTGAAGGTATCACCGGAACCGTACTCGCTGCGTCACTACAAGGATGGTGACTATCACAAGGACTATGATCGACAGTTGAGCGTTGGCTCCATGGTCACATTTATGCGTGACCCTTCTGGGGATTTACCCTGGGAAGAGGATCCGGCTGGCTTGGACGTATTGCACTTCAATGACGCCGCCGCATTCAGCAAGCATCTTCGCAAGGATATAAGGCCCATGCTGGTCATGTTCCATGTGCCCTGGTGTGGCTTTTGCAAGCGCATGAAGCCGGACTACAACAAAGCAGCTACGGAACTCAAGGCACAGGGCGGATACCTTCTTGCTGCCATGAATGTGGAGCGCCAGGAGAATGCTCCCGTTCGTAAATTATTCAACATAACTGGTTAGATTTCGGAATCGCAGCTAAATTCTGTTTTATATATTGATACCTTCATTCCTTACAGGTTTTCCCACGTTAATTTACTTTGAAAATGGTAAAATGCGTTTCACATACGAGGGTGAGAATACCAAGGATGCGCTGGTCG
This sequence comes from Drosophila falleni, assembly GCA_035045575.1. NCBI lineage: Eukaryota > Metazoa > Arthropoda > Insecta > Diptera > Drosophilidae > Drosophila > Drosophila falleni. The sequence goes on along the minus strand of JAWNOV010000111.1, from coordinate 226,621 downwards.
CCTTCATGCTAAATCCCAATGTGAAGCCCACACCCAAACCGAAGGAACCCGATTGGTCGGCCGACACCAGCTCGGAAATTGTGCACTTGACCACACAGGGATTTGAGCCGGCATTAAATGATGAAAAATCAGTGCTGGTAATGTTCTATGCTCCCTGGTGTGGTCATTGCAAGCGTATGAAACCGGAATACGAAAAGGCCGCTCTCGAAATGAAACAAAACAATGTGCCCGGAGTGCTCGCCGCTCTAGATGCCACCAAGGAACCAAGCATTGGAGAGAAATACAAGGTCAAGGGATATCCAACAGTTAAATACTTTTCCAATGGTGTCTACAAATTCGATGTGAATGTGCGCGATGCATCCAAGATTGTGGATTTTATGCGGGATCCCAAAGAGCCGCCACCACCGCCGCCGCCCGAGAAGAGCTGGGAGGAGGAGGCAGACAGCACTGAGGTGCTCTTCCTCAACGACGAGACATTCGGCACCACACTCAAGCGTAAGAAACATGCTCTGGTCATGTTCTATGCTCCATGTAAGTGCAGAATTGCTATCGAATATAATTACACTACTAAACGAGTACTTTTCTCTTCCAGGGTGTGGACACTGTAAGCACACGAAGCCGGAATTTACAGCCGCTGCTAATGCGTTGCAGGATGATCCTCGTATTGTCTTCGTTGCCGTGGATTGCACCAAATATGCAGCGCTGTGTGCCAAGTACAATGTACGTGGTTATCCCACCATATTGTACTTCTCCTATCTCAAGACCCAGCTGGATTACAACGGCGGACGCACCAGCAAAGATTTTATTGCCTATATGAACAATCCACCCAGCTCTTCTAAGGAACACACCGAGCTGTGATCTGCTGGGTTAGTCCTCGATAGAATCTCTTAATCTGTATTAATTTTGTATTTACATTTAACCAACTTGTCAAACTGCCTCATGCAAATCTCATTTGACCCACTAAAAAAAAGACTTTAATTTAAACTAAAATTGCATTTCTTTAAGCTTTTGCAAGGATATTTAAGCTTCGGTTTGCCGAAGGCAATTTCTTAATAAATTATGTTTATATTGCATTTATATATGTAATCAATTTTGTATTTATTGTTAAGTAGGATAAATGAAAATGAATTAAGTTCCAATTTCACTTCACTAATATTTCGCAACTGACGACGGATGTCAACTGACTGCAGTTGCTTATTCGCTTCTCTACTAATATAATGAGAGATCGAGTTGCGTATGTGTTTCTAGAGAGAAGCAGTGCAAGTGCAACGATGAAAGCTGTGCTTAACAGTGAGCGCACTTTACAGAGAGCGGCTAGAGAGTGTGTTTACATTAGCTGTTAAGTGAGATTGTGCTGCAGTGGCGTCAGTGTGTGTGTGTGTATGGAGAGAAGGAGAACAAGCATGGAAGCTAGGCTTAAATGATTTTACTAGAATGGTGTCTTAGTTTGTGAGTATGCGAAACATTATACAATTGCACAAATTGCGGTATATCACAAAACAGAGAGCATTTACACATAAATTTGTGTTTAAAATATTAAGCATTTAATTATGTTAAATTTTACAGTGTATTTAGGTTTGGTAGTGCAGCTTTCTATATGAATGATCTTATGAATTACAATACTTACTTTTATGTATAAATGTATAAAAATACACAAAATCATGTATAAAAATTAAATTAAAGATTAAAAATAAGGATAAAATTAAATATAAATTTGAACTGCAAAGCAAAAATTTAAATTAGAATTAGAATTGGATCTGGGGTGTCTATACAAATTCAGTGAAAGTAAAATCAAAAACATAAATAACTCTTATGTACATTTGCTCGGTGATCACCAAGGGTTGACAGGACTTCAACCACGTACTCTGACTATTACCGCATTTAAGAAAAATGGCAGGAGGTGAAATCAAAATGCATTTAACTTTTGCCAAAATAATTATTTGACGTACTGTACAATTGTGAGGACAATTATTTTAGAATCCCTAAACATTAGGTAATTAGCTATAAGCTGATGTGTAAAAAAACACAAATGGGCTAATAAGCTTAAAGTATATACCCGGTAAAATTAGTTCAATACTTTTGTTTTCTGAATGCTTTTTGAATAGCACAAACTTTTTTTTCGATCATATTTTCAAATTTTATCTTTGATTCTTTTTTTCCATTTATTCTGCTAGAAAACTGACAAAAAAAATGTGTTTTGGGTGTTTCTTTTCACATATATATTTATAAATTGTATTTTTATAAAATAATAACGAATTTTTGGCTATAAATAAGAGAGCTTAAAAATTTCGGCTATATATTTCAAAGAGCTTATCCCTTAGTTTCCTTTTTACCAGTTGCATATAAATTTAAAAATGTCTTAATCAAATTTGAAATCATTGGGATCCTTCACCTAACTTGTATGTATATTTGAAAATGTAAATGAATTGTAATTGTGTAATTGTTTTTATTTCATGACTTTTGTATAATTTCAGTAATTTCTAATTAATTGCTTTAAAACAAACCTCTAAACTTAACCAATATAATTGTCATAGTACATGTATATATAATTTCTTATATATAGTAAGTTTGTATTCCTATGTACTTGTGGCACAAAAGATTCCAAATTTGTAAATGCCTCCAAGTTTCGAATGCGTTTTTATTGCACATCTTGTGGATTTGGTGATGATGACAAACAGCATAAATGATCCCTAACTAAATCTTTTATAGTATAATATATTTATGCTTAATAATGAATTACAACATAAGATGATAAGGGATGATAGGTAGGCATAAATCTGTTGGTATTACTCCTTTGCTGTAGTTGCGATATCTGGACTATTTATTTATTTATTTTTGGGAGGAACTGCGGCGTTATTAGTCAGCTCATCGCTCGGTCTCGTTATCATTGAGCTTACGCCTGTGACGGCTGAGGCTTCCCAGCCAGCTACCGCGTTGATCATTGGCCGTGTACTCATCGTTGATGATTGTAAAGCTATTGAACATGTCCTTCATCTTGATGGCACGGGAGCAGGCATAGTTTTTCGTTGCCACATACATTTTGGTCAGGAACTCGGGCATTTGCTTCTGTGTGACCCAAGACTTAATGTTTTGCGGTATTGGTATACCGGGATCATCGAAATACGTTAGCACAAAGTGCAATCCCGGCTCATGGAAACCACGGAATGGTTTAATGACCATCAGGCTCCAATAGTCCGTGACACGCACCTTTCCAGAAATTGTTGGATATGCTGTATGGTTTGCCGCCCGACTGCAAATGAATACCATCTTTTTGGTCTCATCCTTATGATAACGCCGGCAATACACATAATCTCGATTGGCAAAAAGACGTGGCCATTGCATTTCCCAGTAGATCAGATGCGAATTGCTGCCCGGCACTGGATCCTCACTGATCAGCTCCAGCCTAAGTGCCGTATCATCCCATTGCCGGCGATAATCCAGATCCGTTTGCACATGCAGAAAATCATCCGCCGTGATGTCATCAAATCGTGCATACACCTTGTATGAATAGAGTGAGGATCGCTCCTCGCGCCGCCAAATGCTAAACTCATTCTTGCTAAAATATGGCTCCCAATTGCGATCCTCTTGCGCCTGTATGCGCACCTGACCCTGCGGCGCACTCCTTGCCACATCCAGATCCATAGCCTTCTGACAGTTGCTAATGCTCGCCGCCTGTTCCTCCTTCATGGGCTTCTGATCACTGGTAGGCGGGGGGACGACAATGCCACCTTTGCGACAACGTTGATTGCCGAGCATACAGTAGCAGTATTTCATCTTTTTGGCCTGACAACGTTCGCATAGTTGATTCACGGACAGCGTATTGATAAAATCAATATCACGCTGGCACAAATCAAAGTTACTCAACGACAGACGTTCCTTGTTCCAATCGAAGCCATCGCTGCCCAAGTGTTTCATATTCAATCCCATGATGCCCACCGCACTCAACAGGATGCCACGGATCGGTGGTTGGAGTTCGCTGCGATAATAGGCGCGCCATAGCTGCTTCAATCCCTGGGTGCCATACACCGACTGATAGAAGCTAAAGAGCTGCTGCACCCGACGGGAACGTTGAGCGATTATCGATTCACATTGATAACCCCAGGCGCGCAGTGTTTCTCTCGATTGATTTTTGATGGCCAGCACTAGACGATTTAACAGCATGGCGACCGCCGGCTTAATTTGATTGTTGTTGTCGTTGTCGTTGCTGTTATTGTTGTTGTTGCTCTGCACTGGTGAGGTGAGGTGGGAGGTTGCAGCGCTGCTTGCATAACAGTCGGACAGCGGCAAGCGGCGGCAGCTGTACTGTTCGAATTTTCTATTTATATTCAATCACCCGTGTTCCTCCGCTACAAATTTCGACACACAACACACACACCACCTGTCACATTTGTCGCCTTTGCCTTTAAACTTTTATAATTTTGTTTTGTCTCTTTTTCCGATTGTTGACAATTTCTACATATAATATAGATTCCACTTCGTTGTTGCTTTGTTATCAAGGCGCTCACATTTTCGTTTAAAACGTGCAACCTGCAATTTATACTGTGTTGTTGCTGTTGTTCTTCTAGTCGTTGTTGTTGTTATTGTATTTCGGGTCTGTGTTGGTAAACTCACAATTTCTTTTAGCACTCGTTCTAAGCTCGGTACATAGCTTATAAGCTTTATTTTTATTTTTTCTTTATCGCAATCAAAAATCAAAAAATATAAACTTATTAAAGCTACAGAGCAACATTTAATTTTCTGAGTTTGACAGTGACAATACTGATTTAATTTTTATTTATTTTGACATTGTATATATTATTTAAAATATTTCTGATCAGAATTAGCTTACTACGCTTGATCAGAACTTCGAGCATTATATATTGACACAAGTTTCATGACATGTTAAAGTGGTTGCTAATTTTCAGATTTTAAAATCTAAAAATGTGTTTTATTTGGTTTTTATTAATGGATTTATAAAATACATTGTGCAAACCAACTGCTATTTTAAAATTGAAATAGAGTTGTAAAGAATGGTATATATTTGTGATAAGTTTTTATAGCGCGATTCCTGAATAACATTGAGGTTTGATTTATGTAGACTTTTAGTATTTCTTAGTGCTCAGGCAAAATGTAATCAAGTTTTTGAGTATTTCAGTAACATCCCTAATATTACAAACAAGCAAACAGTGTCATTGCAGTAAGTTTTGCTCGCCAAGCAGAAGCAGCATACTATTTCTATGCTATTATTTTTGTGAACGCTGTGCAACACTGCTCTGTAAAAACTCGTGCTGCTGCACATTTGTTGCTATTGTTGTCGTAGTTGCACTTGCGGTACAATTTCGCAATAAATTACTTGAATTTCATGTGAGAGATTTAAAACAAATAATATACGCAATGTCCGCTCGACGGCAACGTATAAAGGCAGCTGCCAATTTAAGTCAAATCAAGCGAAAAGCACGCAAGGAAGATGCAGCAGATCCAGTGCCACCAGCTGAGCCCGAACCACTCCCAAGTCCAAGTCCAAAACAGGAGCGTCCAGAGGAAGATGTGATAGATGAGATAGCATTTAAAATGCCAGCGACCAGCGGTGTCGGCCAGTTAGACGATGTGTTTCATTCGGATATCGAGGACAATGTCATACAGATGGATCTGCAGAAGACAACAAATGGGTTTCCCATGTCGCCCAGCAAGGCGCAGGCGCGTCAACGAGTGCGTCCCACTCCCGTATTTGGTCAGCGTCGGAATAGTTTTGTGGGCTCACCGCTGGCTGGAGATTATGATGGGGACTATCAGTCGCCGGGAACACCTACAAGACGTGAACGCTATCTAAGTGGATCCTCAATGGGTGGAGGAGGAGTAGGAGGAGGAAGTGGGACGCCGCAACAGATTCAAGCATCTCCCAAATACATGGGCGGCGTTATGAGTCCGGGAATGGGACGCATACGCACCGAGTCCAGTTGCTCTGTATTCTCGGACAGCGGCGGGGGCAAGCAGCGCAAGGGGGCCGACGGGGAGAAGAGTCAGTCGCTGGCGCAGCAACGTGTTAATGCCAAACGTGACTTTGAGACGCGCTTCAACAAAGGAGTGCCCGATAAGTCGACATTCAAAATGTTTGACATGATCTTTTACAATCCCGATAGCAATCCCATGGAGCAAAAGGCATTGGTGACCACTATCAAGGCCGAAGCCAATGGCAGCAACAGCAACTCCGATGAGACTAAGCCCTCAACGTCCGAGCTGCTGGAAGCCAAAGCGGAGGAAGCAGCAGCTATGCCAGTTCCACAACTGAAGCTGGATGCCAATGGCGAGATGATAATTGATGAAAAAACACTGGAGATTGAGACGACAGCCGAGGTGGAGGCACGCAAAGTGCTAGCCAACTCATCGCTGATTCTCATGGATGAAACCACTGGCGACAATGGGTTCTACAAGCGGCACAAGCGCACTCCCACCTGGTCGGCGGATGATACTGTGCGTTTCTATCGTAGTCTGCAAATCATTGGCACCGATTTTTCGCTCATGTGCCAAATGTTTCCCAAACGCACGCGGCGTGATATTAAACTCAAGTATAAACGTGAGGAGCGCATCAATGGGCAGCTGATCAACAAGGCGCTGCTTTATCCCAAGGCATTCAACATACAGGAACTCAAGGAACAACTGCAGAAGGAGGACGAAGACCGTGCCGAGGCGGATCGACAGTGGCAGGAAATTGAATCCACTCAGGTCGCAAACTCCAAAAAGGTACGTTGTTGAGAATTTTAAACATTTATCCATTTGACTATCTGATTTCTATATTTTATTACAGCGTTCCAAGTCACAGGCTAGCAAGGCAGCTCGCGCTCTCAGCGATGGCGACCTGATCTATGAGAACGAGCACGTGGTCAAGAAGAGGCTAGGCAAGCAGGCATTGGCCAAGCGTAATGCGGAACTGGAAAACGGGAATGAAAATCCTCCACCTAAGCGTAAACGTCGCACTGTGAAGCCCAAGAAGCCGGAGCAACATTCAGAGGAGCATCTTCAAGTACAACTACAACTGCAAGAACTGGAGCAGCAGCTGGAACGGGAGCAAACTGGAGCATTACCAGGATTTCATGATATTAAGAGAGAGAGAATTAAGAAGGAAATATCGAACAAAGAAAATGGAGAGCAACTGCAGCTAGAATTAAATTCACTGCTTGAAGAGGGACAGACTGAGGACGATGAAAAGAAATCTCTGCGTAATAACAAGGATGATGACACGGTCAACTATGTTAACGACATGGATGTGGTCACAGATATGGATATAGATACTTTATCGCAGACGGACACAATATTTACAATTGATTTTATTCAAGATCCTTCTCCGATAGCAACGCCAAACTCTGCGGATGTTGTAAGCGAGCACGATATCGAACAAATCTTAGCCGAGTTGGCGGAGGGATCCATGGTATTGGTGTCCTCACTGGATGCTGATCACGAGGATCGTGTTGTCAATGAGATTTACATGTACGACAAGCAGACTGACGAACTCTGTGAGCAACCACTACAAATACCTGAGCATATTGTTCAGTCTATATTGAATGTTATGAGTTAGTTTGGAAATATTTATTTCCGTAATTTAATAACGCATTTGAGTTAGTATTAGTTTTATTTCATATTTGTTAATATGTATTTTATTATGAGAATAAATATTATTTTCAATTTAACGTGTAGTGTGTCTGCCCTTTGCAGCAGTGTTGTGTAACTGCCAAATTCAGAATTTCAACAATTTCAGCAACACAACATAATAAGGCAAATTTAAATATTTTGTTCCATATATTAGTATGTAATAAATAATTTTGAAATTTATAAATATATATATGCGTTAATAGCTTACAACGAGAATAAAAAATAAATATGTTTGAATTCAACGTGTAGCTTGGCAGCCCTGTTCCATGTCGAATACGACATTGTGCAACACACAACTTTTGACAGTTCTCGCCAGCTGTTTTTGCTTCGCACCAGCAATTTACAAAATTTAGAGAATTCCAGCAACGAAACATGGCCCAAGTTCCCTTGGCAATTGTGTCGCACAAGCGCCAGGTGTGCAGCTTATACAAGCGTGCCCTGCGGAATCTGGAGGCGTGGTACGATCGCCGGTAAGTGCACGCAGTCTGGTAATCCCAGTGACCGCTCGATTATATAATAACATTGTTGTGCATCCTTCATTTGAATGCTGGCTACCAGTGAGGTATTCCGTTACCGAGCAGTGTTGATGCGAGCTCGCTTCGATGAGAACCGCAAGAAGGATCTCGGCGAGGGTAGACGTCTGCTAGCCTGCGGACAGCAGGAGCTTTTCGAAACGAAGCATTTCCAGCCCAGGAACTGTATGTTTACTTATGCTCTTGTAACATGAAATATGCATCTAAAATTCATCTTTCATTGCAGTTGCCAATAGCGCCGGCGGTTGTGCTTTTGAGCGTGAGGTTCTCCCACCAGATTGGCTGCTCGATTACTGGCATCCGCTGGAGAAGGCACAGTATCCCGAATACTTTGCCAAACGTGAACAGCGCAAAAAAGAATATGTGACTTGGTGGGAGAAACAGTACGGCAAGCCAGATCCCAAGGACCTACATCATTAAAACTAGCGCCTAAAATAATGTAGTGAAATCCAATAATTGTTTCTGAATTAAAAATAACGATTGGACAAATTCAAATTCTTATTGATTGCTCAAATTTCGCTGCAAAAGTAAACAAAACAATTGGACAAGCTCGAACTCCTATTGTAACAGGTGTAATTAGAGACAAGGTAGCGTACTCCAATGAATTGAGGTTCTCAAGTTCACAATTGGAACGTAGTATAAAACTAACTCAAGAGATTGTGGTGAATATGTCATCTTGTTAATAAACTCCCCACGTACGGTAGCCTAATAAATGAATGTTAAACAAATATATCCGGACTGAATTACATTCTAATGTATTTATTTTAAACATAAATGGGGAAAAAGTCTTAAATTAATGGTAGTTCTCTCTGTGGAGTTATCTTTTGATGAGTGTGTGTATGTGCTTATGCATGTAATATTTGCATGAGTGCCTCTGCCTTAGTTGAGCTCATTGGCATCCAGGCGGGGGCGCTTTTTGCTATTGCTGCCATTGGGAGTGCTGTTGGCATTGTTAGGATTGCCGTCATTGCCATGTTCGCGCTTTCGCTGCAGCGTCTTCTTGTCCCACTGTTGTGTTAGGTATCTCAGCAGGACACACCTCTTGTCCATCACTATCAGCTGCGTCGGCTCGGGCACATCCTCCGTGGGCAAGTAGATGGAGGCGCGCTTCTGTGACGTTCGAATACCGTGATCATTGCTCAGATGTGCGAAATTTTTCGAATCGTGCGTGGGTAAACCTTTAATGAAATCACTGACAGACATGCTTGTGCTGGTTGTTTTTATTACCCGTGTGGTTGCTATTGCTATTGATGTTTCCAATCACAATTATGACAATTTAAACAATTATATTCACTTTTCGCTTACTTGTGCGCTGTGCTGCCAGTTAACAACTTTACAGATGTGCACTTTGAAATGCTTAATTTGCGTCTCAGATGGTGTGCTCTCAACAAAATGTTAATTTTTAAGTGCCTTATGCTTTTTGTTGTTGTTGTGGTTGGTATCAAATCGTTTGGACTAGATCAATTGAACTAATCACTAAAGTGAACGAACGAACCAAATCCCTGATTGTAGCTCATTTAGTTCAGTGAATAGATACCAGAACCATTCGTTCAGTGAACATATTCCATGATGGTTCAAGTGCTGCCACTCCAGAAAAACAAGTACATTTCAAAGTTAGTTAGAATTTTCAAAATTAATGCAACATTTTTTTAGATTTTTTTAATATATGAAATTTGCCCGCAACCCGTTTGACTACTAAAAATAAAATGAAAAATAATAATTATGATTGATTGAGAAATTAATAGTCAGTATATTCTATATTCTAAGAAAATTATGAAACCAGGTTGAAAAGAACCATTTTTTGTTTAATTTTTAAACCATTAGATCGTTTCTATATTAACTTCGTTTCTATTTTGAAAATAAGAAATACTTTTATTAAGTGCGTATAAAAAATGGAGTGAGTAGTTTAACTACGATTGTGTCGATTACCATCACCACGACGCACCACATCCTTGTATTCATCCATGCGTCGCATCCGTGCCAAATACTCAGGATCATCATCCTGTTCCTGTTCCTCGACAATCGCCTTCTCCTCATCCTCCTGAACGTTGGGATCTAGGGCGGCAGCAATCGCTTTCTCTTGATTAATCTTGGCCATTTTCTGTTCGTCGGGAAAAATGCCCTCGTCGACACGCTGCTGATAGAACTCGTCGACGGTCATGATTGGCAAACTGGGATAACCTAGGCCAAAAACAGCCTTCTGTGTGGCATTGCGTGTTATGATAAAGGGTTGCAGAGGCTTTGGTTTTGACTCTGCCTGATGATGATGGTGATGATGTTGATGTGGTCCATGACTGTGGCCATGTCCTTGTCCAGCAGCTTTTGATGGTTGCGGTTCCATAGTGTTGCCCAATGCTTCCTTTTCTCCAGCTTTAATGTGTGAGAGACGCATTTTAACCATCTCCTTCATAACGCGTAGGTTTTCCAACTCCTGCTTTGTATCCATAATGCTCTTGTCCAAATACTTTAAAAAGAACTCACGACGCACTTCATCGTCAGCGGTTTTGTTTTTAACGGCTTGGCGCATTTTGTTCACATATTCGTCAATCTCTTTCATCTTGCGATATTGTGCGATTTTATCATTACGATTATATGCAGCTTGCATTAATTCCCACTGCTCGCTTTTCTGCTGGGCTGCATCCGTTTTATTGTCCCGCTCCACTTTGCTCTTGGGCGCTTCACACAGTTCGTATTCTTGACAGCGTTGCAAATGATCATTGAAATAGATTTCACCCAGCTCAAGCATCTCTGTGCTATTCGGATTATTCACCTTGGTGGTAAGCTTGCCCAGAAAGTATGGCAGCAGCATAAAGGGAAGCGAATCTGTGGAAACTTCATCGATCAACTCATTGGCGCTGAACATGCTCACTTGGTTCACAATAACCGTGGCCTCTTCAAAGTGCCCCATTGCCGTTTTAACTTTAGTCTGTATTAAATATTTATGTATTTTCAATATGTGCTTAAATAAATTGTTGGCGTTTCTTACCTGAAACTCGTTGCCATTGAACGGCAGCTCGGTGACTTCGAGCTCATCATAGAGATTCCAGCCGTTTAAAAATATATCAGAGAGTTTCTTTTCCTCGCCGTTTGTTGATTCAGCAGCATTGGCTTCAGCCATTTTAAAGTATTGTTGTTTGATTTAAGCTATTTCAATATTCAAGAATATTCGCAAGCAGCTGATTAGCAAGATTGATGCATCGACAGTGCTGCCAAGCAGTTAGTGTTGGAAAACTTAATAATGTGCTGCATATCAGATTTGGGTATGCAACTCACCTTATGGTCACTGTTGTCAGCCTAGCTATTTTATAGCTAGCTCGAAAGTTGGCAACACTATTTATGGTACTGCGAATGTTAAAAACAAAAAAATAATTTAAATGTAAAACATTTGTTGTTTCCTACTTATTATGAAGTAAATTGAAAATTTAGGTGTCCATTTTTAATTACAAGTTTTGTTTAAAGTTTGCTTTTAGTTTGTATATATAAAAGTCATTGGACATTGTACATTTTAAAGAAGCGATGTCTTTGTTCCTGATTCCTTGAGTCCTTTGGGAAGTTGTTCGTGATAAGTTAACCTTTAAGCGACGCTTCCAGCTCATTGTTGGCCACAAGTTCTTTAATAATGTCCAAGCCACCAATTAGTTCGCCCTTCACATACACCTGAGGATATGTGGGCCAGTCGGAATACGTCTTCAAGCCCTGGCGAACTTCTTCATCAGAAAGAATGTCAAAAGTCTCGTAAGGTAAACTGTAATCAGAGAATACATTTGAGAACAGTGAGAATTATAGTTATGATGGGTTTACACTTTGTAATGTCACCGAAGCTCAATTTAATTTTACGTACTTTGTGTCATTAACAATGGCAATCAGTTGCTTTGAGAATCCACAGCGAGGTGCATTTCGATCGCCTTTCATGAATATCATGAGCGGTGCCTTGTTGATAAGAGCCTTCAGACGATCATCCAGAGTTTGACCCGTGGCAGCAGCGCTGCTTGCACTTTCGGCCAACTTCTTTGACTTGCTGCTAATGGCGGCAATGTCCACACCATCCACACGATCCACAGCGGAGCCCTTGTTGAAAAATATAACTGTTGGCACCGCTTCAATCTGCAAGGATTCAATTGCTATATTAGTCTGATTTTGTAAAGCATTATACGAATATTTACCTGGTGTTTCATTGAAATTTCTGGAAACTTTTCAGCATTAAGCGTAATAAATTGCAACTTATCGCCCAGAATGTTGTCGAGCTCCTTGAGCACATCGTTGACCTGAGCACATTGTTCGGCCCACTCGGCGGAGAATAAAGCAACAGTCGTTTTGTCGGCGCTTATATATTTTTGGTAGTCTTCGGAATTTTCTACAACTAATACAGGCATTTTGAAGATACAATTTGTGAAAAGTTAACTTTTTAAAGCCAATTAAATTGAAATTACTATTTCAGAATGTCAGCTGGCGGAAAGTGCTGCCCAGCGCTGCTATATTTTCAGTGTTAAAAGCCGGTAAAAATGCAATTAAATAAAAATCATCACTGCAGGCGGCAGCTCGCGCAAGTGACGAAATTAAAGTAAACTGCAGTTATTAATTGTATATGTGTGCGCTAAGATTATTTTATTATTAAAATATAATTAAATTTAGCTGATTTTATATAAATACATAAATAAATTAAAGCTAAAAAGTTGGCTAGTTTTATTAAGCTTGAACGCAATTTTATCTATTTTTCGGATGCTTTATAGTCAGAACTAGCTATTTTTTTCTGTAAAAGGTTGGCAGCACTGCGCACAACACGTGCGCCCTCCTCTCTCTCGCAACAGTCAAATAAATTCAATACACACCGAAGGAATTTGCAAAAAGAAAACTTATTCCGGTCATTCTGTTAATAATCAATTATGGTTACAAGAAAAAGGCCAATTAAGCGCAGCGCCCAGGTGGCTGCCATTGACAACGACGACAATGAAAATCAGGACCAGGACCAGGATGGCGTCCCACAAGCCAAAGTGCCGAAAGAGCTCCTGGTAATTGCCCAGGAGGTGAAAATAGTGCGTGCGTTGGCTTGCAATGACTTAACAAAGCGCAATCGCCAGATACGTAAGCTGAGGAAATGGTTCCAGCTGCGCGCAGTGAGTTCGTTCCCCTTCACAGAGGATGATTTTATGAGGATTTGGAAGGGTCTGTACTACAATGTCTGGATGTCGGACAAGCCATTGGTTCAGGAGGAGCTGGCCGAGCAACTTGCCCAAATGGTGGACAGCTTTGGCGGCAACACCGCCTGCAGTCTGGCCTATTTCAGTGCTTTCATGCGAACAATGTGCCAGGAATGGTTTGGCATCGATCAGTGGCGTATGGATAAATTTCTGATGCTTGTGCGTCGCATGCTGCGTTATATGTTGCGTCTATTAAAGAAGAGCAAATGGTCTCCAGAATTGATAAAGACGTTCAATTCCACCATGGAGCAATCTGTGCTCGCGGAGCAACCAAAGTCCCGTGGACTTACCATGCATTACATGGACGTATTCTTTGAGGAGTTGGCCAAGGCAGCAAATGAAGAAATTACTGCCGCCCAGGTTAATCTCTTCCTCAGGCCGTTTGTACACTATGTGGGCACACAAAGGGATGCCAAATTGGTGGCACAGTGTCGCACGCGAGTGCTTTATCACTTGCTCTATCAGAGCGAGCTGGGTCGAGAATACAGCGAAAAATATAAGGCTTGGAAGGAAATGGGTTTTCCCACTGCCTCAATAGACGATGTTGAGAAACTAGACTCAGGCTTCGATGAAGAAGAGGAGGAGGAGGAAGACAAACAGCCGGAAAGCACATCCCTTGATCCACGTGCGGGAAATGTGGATGTGCTTATGCCTGAGTTGCCACTCAATGCAGACTGCGTGCTGGACGAGCTGCAGACGCTGCTTCGGACCCAGGACTACAATAGCAAACGACGCAAGGGACTCCGCAAGTTGCTCCACATTTTTGAGACGTATGCTGGTGGCGAATTTCCGTTGGGTGTGCGCAATATGCCTAAACCAGAGGGCACTACACTGGCCGAGATGGTGGAGCAGAAGATTGCAGAAGCTGATGAGTTCGAAGAAGACACCTTTGGCATTGGGCGCAACCTTAAGAAGTTGAGCAAGTCCAAACGCAAGCGTCTTCTGAGCTCCATAAATTTCGAAGAGGTCGATGAGGAAAATCTGGATGATGTTCTAGCTAAAGCCATGTCGCCCAAGCTGCAGAAGCAAGTGAAACGTAACGAGAAAGTGCGCTCCAGCATAAACAATGCCTGGGTAGTGGAGAAGGTGGACGAGAACGATGAGCAACCAGAACCAGCTGAACAGGCAGCTCCAGTCAAACAGGAGGCAAAGAAGGCAAAAAAGCAGACAAAGCAGAAGGAGGAGCAAACCAAGCAACAACCCAAGCACAAGAAGGAGCAGCCAAAACAGAAAGAAGAACAGCTCAAGCAAAAGGAGGATCAATCCAAACAGCAGCCCAAGGAGCAGTCCAAAATGGAGTCCAAGCAGCAGCCTAAAGTGGAACCAACCATAGATTCATCCAAGGAAGAAGCACCTACAACTGCGCCTGCTGAAGCTACTCCGAAGGCAAGCAACGGTTGGAATGAGCCACTGCAGTCTGGTGAACAGGATTTCTTTGTACCCTCACGCAAGGTGCAACTAAAACAAGCCAACAATAAACTATTGCTAAATCCACTCGCTGCTCAGAGCACGCCCAAGAATCCAGTGCAACGTCTTCGTATGGGCGCACCACAAACGGACAGCGGCAGCAAAAGAGTTCGCATTATGACCAAGTGCAATAGCGCCTATCCAAAAAGTGACTACTATCGGCAGTTGAAGCTGTCGCCACAGTTGCCATACGATGCAAATCGACAGCCTGGCAAGAGTGCTTTAAAGCCACATGTCCTTCCTGGACCCATCAATCCCAACTATAAGAAACCCAAACGACTATTCAACGATACGCTGTGACGTTGCATCAACTGGCTAGGACTGGATTGGACAGCGTAATGGATGGACTGATATTGCCTGAGATTGACTAGTAAACAGATCCAGAGATGACAACCTCTCTCCGCCCCCAATTCTCAGCAGCCCACTGTCCATTCGAGTGGGCAATAGATACAATTCTAATGGTCTTTGCCTTTAGTGGATAGTCTTGCTAATCATAATGAGACATTAATTTGCATAGTAAATACAATACATTATGTACGAGATATTTTTACATATATACATTCATGTATGCTTCTTACGTTTCCATATCATTTTGCTTGTAGATTACTTTTTTGTTCAGTATGCGAAACAATTTGATTTCATTTTTAAGTGGAATAAAACTAATCTATGTTAAAATGGTATAAACATTTTTCTCCGTCTTATTGAAACTTGGCTTGCGGCTGGGAAGAAGTCGAACACCTTTTCAGAGTATATCTATAGCAACATGCATACCGTTTACTAACACAATTTTGTACAAAAACTTTTGGGCGTTAATTTCAATGATAAATTTGCATTACTCTATATCTGATACAGTTATTTTTAGCTTTAGGATATATTGAAAGCCTCAGAAAACTTTGAATTGGTAAGTTTTATTAAGATAATATAAAGTATTTTTTGAAATAAATTATTATTTATTTATTTATTTTTTTTTTAATTTGGCTTAGAATCGAAAAAATATCAAAATTTCTAGATGATAAAAAGTTAAATGCAGAATCAATTTAGAGGCCAAATCATGACTAAAATGATATTTCGCTTGAAAATCGGATAATTTTTGATGAAGTTATGAGAGATCAAAGTTATTGAAAAAATGTCAAGGGGTAAGTATGGAAAATTGGATAATAGATGACTTAGAATCAAAAAAATATTAAATTTTTTAGATGATAAAAATTTAAATGCAGAATCAATTTAGAGGCCAAATCATGACTAAAATGATATTCCGCTTGAAAATCGGATAATTTTTGATGAAGTTATGAGAGATCAAAGTTATTGAAAAAATGTCAAGGGGTATGGAAAATTGGATAATAGATGACTTAGAATCGAAAAAATATCAAATTTTCTAGATGATAAAAATTTAAATGCAGAATCAATTTAGAGGCCAAATCATGATTAAAATGACATTCCGCTTGAAAATCGGATAATTTTTGATGAAGTTATGAGAGATCAAAGTTATTGAAAAAATGTCAAGGGGTAGGTATGGAAAATTGGATAATAGATGACTTAGAATCGAAAAAATATTAAATTTTCTAGATGATAAAAATTTAAATGCAGAATCAATTAAGAGGCCAAATCATGACTAAAATGATATTCCGCTTGAAAATCGGATAATTTTTGATGAAGTTATGAGAGATCAAAGTTATTGAAAAAATGTCAAGGGGTAAGTATGGAAAATTGAATAATAGATGACTTAGAATCGAAAAAAATATTAAATTTTCTAGATGATAAAAATTTAAATGCAGAATCAATTGAGAGACCAAGTCATGGATAAAATGACATTCCGCTTTAAAATCGGGTAATTTTTGATGAAGTTATGTTGTATTGAACTTAATTTTTTTTATAATAATTAATTAATGTTCTTTTTCCAAGAATTATGCTGGCTTTCGATACCATAACGATTAATTATAACATTATAATTAAAATGAAAAAGCTCGTTGTTTTGTCATTAAATTGTAAATATTAGCACACACCTTAGTTAGACTAAAGTAGAATTTATATTTTTACTCAATGGTACTCAATGGGTACAAGAGCTCTAAGATTTGAGAAAGTTGTTATTTCGTCTCTTTGAACACTTTTAAAGGGAGTATTAACAAAGGGCTCAAAAATCTGCTCAGTGTGTTCGCAGTCTGTAGTTGCACTCGTCTCTCTTAAATGCACATGAGTGGAGTTCTTTATTGTGAAGAGAATTAAGCAGCCATTGCATTTGTAGCATTTCACTCCACTCATAATAGAGTTGAGTGAATATCTGATGCGCTTGGCAATGCATTTGAGTTACTTTTGGAATTAAGAGAGTTAAAATGCTCAACGGTAGATGCAAAAGAGAATATTAGACAAGCAAGTTGTGCTTAATATTCTATATTTGAAAAAATTTATAGAAATACTTAAACTCCGTATGAATAGAAATGCTCTAAGTTTAGTAAATTAAATACTTACCATTAAATCCGCCTTTTATACCATAATATAAATAATTGAAAATGTTATAAGTTATTTATAAGTATAAAAATTAAATCATTCAAATAAATACTTTTTTAATTAAAATGCTTTGTTAAAATATATGAAAGTTAAAAGCTGTTTTTTATTAAAAAATTTTTTTTCTACACGTAATTTTGGCCGAATAGTTTTCCGAACTAATATAGTGAATTGAAGAGTTATTCATTCATATAAAATTTGATTTAAAAGTCTTTTTGCTTATGCTTAATTTATTAACATGTAAAAAATAATACTTATTTTTATGCAAAAAGAGTTGATGAAAACATTTCTTAACAATGATTGTATATTACTCAGCTGTGTAGGTCAATTTCATAATTTATATTTTTAAAGAAAATTTTACTGTTAGTTAGGCGTTACCCTGATGAATTATTATGTTTGTATTTTTTATTTTGATTTGCGGTAACATTTTTAACACTTCAGTGCAAATTTTTATTAAAAACGCATTTATTCTTGACGTCATTTGCATACTTTACGGTTATTTGCAAAATGCGCTTATTATTATTTTTTTTTGCCATGATATTTCCATGGGTCAAAGTCGGTAATCAGATTGCAATTTATAAAATAATATATTGTTTGTGCGATGGTAAATGAACTTCCGATTCGTTCAACAAAGGCACATAATAAATGTTCATATTTATTGGCCATGTTCACCACAAGCTTCAAATAACAAAACAATGCCATTGTGGGCGTGTCTGGGCGGCGGGTTACATATCGCAATCCAATTGCCATACATATGAGTATAAATCAGCATTTAGTTGAGGGGGCGTTTTGCAATAACATTTAATTTCCTTGAGGATAACATCTGTTAAAAGTGTTTGAACACGATTTAACAAATTAAGTCCTACATTATTAGAGCTGGCACAGGATCTGCTGCAGGACCTCTGCAGGACTAAGTTAACATTCTTGGGGGCACATTCGAACTTGGCGCGTGTCTTACACTCGATGTTGTCCTTTCCGAGCGTCACCTGTCCTCGACAACAATTCCTGTTGACAATCTGTTTAAGTTGCGTAAATCTCAGCTATACAAGTTGGAGTCTAACAAGTAAGTAAGTACACATTCACTCGTGTTGTCTGTCTATTGAGCAATGTATTCGCAATCACACTCACATTCCAATTCTCCCGGAGTCCCCAAACTGTAATTTCTTCTCTCTCTCTCTCTCTCTCTATCTCCCTCTATCTCCCTCTCTCTCTCTCTCTGTCTCTCTCTGTAGCTTTCTGTCGTGTTCCATGCGCATCTTTAGCATTAAAACTTGTCGAAATTTTATTCAATTTACGTGCACTTAAGATACTATGACGCAAATCTTGTACCGCCATCACCACCGAATACTCCGTAACAGATACGGATACGTGTTGATGTCGGTAGAAAAGAAAGCAAGAATACTTAAACAACAAATACACGAAATTAAGTTCCCTCAAACGACAAACATTAAGTCGAATTTGTTATACTCTTTATCTTAAGATATTCTACACAAGCTAAAATTATAAGGGGTTTTTCAAAAATGAAATTCAACCTAAATCATATAATTTTTGGGCATTGTGGTTAAAATGTTTTTTTTACGTATTCCGAAAGTCTTACAAAAATTTATAAAAATTATTTGAAGAAAGATGTACCAACGATGAAGTTCTTTTGGTTAATGACTTTTATTAAATTATAATAATAAGTTAAAAGTTAGGTAAATATATGTATATTTATATCTAGACCAATTAAAACAGAGATCACATATTGTACCTTAAGGCTAAAGAACTTTTGTTTAAGAGAGCATTTACATAGTATTTGTTGGATTAGAGAGGCGGTTGCTTTGATTGCGACCGAGCACTATATTTTCAGACGTTAAGCTATATTCATCACAGCACAACAGACCGTCTGAAATCCAGTTTGAGATAGCCTTTTGTAGGAAAGGCCCCAAAGATACTGATAAAATGATAATTTTCCAAGTGCTGGTGATTATAATGCTAATCCCGCCAATGATCTGTAGTGTTACCTATAAATCCTGCGCTCCAGAAAAACACTGTGTGCCCTATGAGTTCTGCAATGAGAGTTACGGATTAGATGGACAGTTTTACCCTGAGCTCAATCGCACGTTTCGGGATCATTTA
Source organism: Drosophila falleni (assembly GCA_035045575.1). Taxonomy (NCBI): domain Eukaryota; kingdom Metazoa; phylum Arthropoda; class Insecta; order Diptera; family Drosophilidae; genus Drosophila; species Drosophila falleni. The sequence goes on along the minus strand of JAWNOV010000111.1, from coordinate 207,177 downwards.
CATTGCAACTATATGGAGAAGTGCTGCCATTTAAAAGATACGGTGAGAGAATTCTTTATTTATCACTTTAATTGACTTCAAAATGTTTAATATATGTTCAAATCCCGATGTAAATCGTAGACCATATCGATAAAAATTTATTAATATGAATGTTTAAGCAAAATTCGTTGGAATTTTTTATAAAAAATTAAGTTGTGTAACTAGAACTAAGAATTATGTAATCTTTTCAAAACAAAAAATTAAAATTTTTTTATAATTTTTTATAAATTTACTATCAAAAATAAAACTAATTTTTATAAAAAAAAACTTTTAAAACGATTGTTGAGTTTCATGACAGTTGATTTGCAATCGTTTATTAAAAATATGAAATTTAACTTAAAAACATTGGGGGATTAATCTTTAAATTCAATTGGATTTTCTTTAAATTTACAGCTCTCCATTTGCAGGTCCCACAATGGCACCTTAATGCAGCAGGGAAAATGTGGATCTCGTGTGGATTTGTGGTTTCATTTGCATCAGTATACATCCACAAATGAGGAGGCCAAGTTCGGCGAATTTCCCTGGTTGGTGGCCATCTATGATAAAGGTGGTTATCTATGCAGTGGTGCTCTTATCACACCTGGAGCGGTGCTTACGGCGGCTAACTGCGTTCACGGCAAGAGAAAATATGAATTGCGTGTTGTTGCCGGCGAATGGGATGCAGCTGTGGAGTTGGAACCATTTGCACATCAGACACGACCTGTGCATAAATTGTTGGTGCATCCAAATTACACACAATCGATGAGTCATAATCTGGCATTGCTTCTAATTAGCCATGAGAAACCCTTTCAACTAACCGCCCATGTGCATGTCATTTGTCTGCCGTCTCCTGAAATTGTACACAACCTCAGAGATTGCTATGTGGCCGGCTGGCATCTTGGGGACTTCCTCAAGAACAGAACGCTACTACGGCGTTCCCCGCTCTTCGTACTGCCGCGGGATCAGTGCGTTTCCAAGTTGCGAATGACCATATTTGGACGGCACTTCACACTAAATGATACCCTACTCTGTGCTGGCGGCGAAAAGGACACTTTTGTGTGTGACGATCCGGGCGCCATTCCCCTCATGTGCCTCCAGTCCAACAGCAACAATAGATTCGCCCTTATTGGACTTCTGGCGCGTGCCGCAAATTGCGATGGTCCTCAGGTGCTGGGAGTTTACTCAAATGTGTTGCTTTATAGAAAGTGGATAGATCTCAAGCTTAATGAGCATGATGTGGAATTAGACAGATATATGATTAACTAAACAGATTAAACAATTTATTTTTGTTTTTTATTTGATCTGTTCAATTATTTTACTTTCAGCTGGATAAATTAGATAGTTTCTGAATTATGATTACGTACATATTGATTTGAACTATATACAGACGATCAATCAATGGTGTGTATCTAAAGGTTAATAAATAAAGGATTCGGCGATTGGATGGAAAATGTTAAGAAATTTTAAGTAAACTATGATCTATATTTGATCAATATATATAACATATAGGTACTTATTTTGTATTATATAAACAATATAAATTCAATATTTTAGAGTTCCGGGCTTACAATCGATTTGAACCAATTTCTACTTTCATATCCTACATAAAAAGTTCCTTTTACAATAAATAATATATATTTAATTTATTAAATCGTGCCACAAGACAAACTCTCTAGAGAAATTGCAGCGACAGCAACGCCCACTTCAGATTTATGGACAGTTTCTTTGTTGCAGCTGCCTGCTTAAGTTGCAAGTTGAATTTACACTCGCCACACACTCACACTGAGACACACACATAGTGGTATGTGTTAAAAGATTATCAAAATATGTAAGATTAACTCGATAATTAAGTCAGATTATTACGTATTTCATAGATTACTTTATTTATCAAATTTCTTAATGAAAATAAAAAAAAATTATAACAATGATAAAACATTTAAAAAAGTCACCAAGCCGTAATTGTTATGGTTCGGGGATAATTTGTTTCACAAATATATGGATATGAGTTATTACAATAGAAATCATTGATAACAAAACTTTTACCATTAAAAAATAGATGAGCACAATGTTCGCTTTTATCATAATTATTAGGTTCGTTAGAGTCCCATAGTGGATATGTGCTCTTTAATTGACCGGTAGTAAATGAACGATATTCATTTTCCTTTGCTAGATCTGTTAAGTCCAACCAATAGCGTTTATTCTTATCTAATTGTCCACTCAAGGCTTGTAACTCTTTAAGACTTTGAATATTTGCCAAGTTTCCGCCAATTTCGCGACATTTCATTGCAGCTGCAAACCAATTCTTGGAATTTTTACTCTCTATAAAATAATACTTTGATCCCAATTTTTTGAATGGCTCTGCGATCTCTTTAAAGTCACTGGGAACACCATCATATGTGTTTATGTGCGTATTGATGCCTTTAAAAAACACTTGATAAATCATTTAATTTTATTTAATTATTTTATTTAATCTTACCTGGCAAATTCTCTGAGTTTGCGTTTTGAATTAACAAGTAAAACAACAACGTCAACATTTTTAGAATCATTGTTATTCGCTTGATGTTCACAGTTTGAGAATAAATATTAAGAAACCTTAATCTAAACACTGAGAATCATTTTTATAAGAGCTGTTGGTGCAGCTTTTGCATCGGCTTTTATACTTTCTGACTGCCTTTGTTTGTTATTAAATAACTTATGGTATAATTAGCACCGTAGATGTTGTAATTATTATTTATATTCCCTTTTGAAATCTATGAATATTATTTTTAGTTACTTAGCTTAGAAACTGTGTTTTAAATATTAAATAAACTAGTTTGCGGTTTGATAAGGATGTGTAATACCAGCCCAGATTGAATTATTAGTGTTATTATTTTTATCAAACCGCAACATTTGTTCGGAGCGACAATTTAATTCCACATACAAAGAAACAATGAAATGTCAATGCAGAGTGAATTTAGAGATCAATCCTTTGATTTTTTTTTATTTATTTTAAAATTGTAAAGTAAAATTAATTCTAGGAAACAATGGTATAGCCAGAGCAACTTAAGGCCTTCAGGCTGTCAAACAGTTCATCAAATGATATTGCGCTTGAAAATGTATACAAATTTTAGGATTTTAAATTTAATATATTTTATTGATTAACAAATCGAATCATGTCTGACCATCAGTTTGATGTGTTCACTTTGATTTCAAAAGTAATTCAATATCTTAGAATTTATTTGTATAGTTGCAATTATTTATACCTTTATTAAAATTTTATTTATTTGTTTTCCACTTTTCAATTGTAATCTATCTTTACATAAATGTAAACTTTTACCAACGTTGTTTCGCGACATGTTGCAATTCTTGGAATGTACTTGAAACTCGAATCAATACGTCTGCTACAGACTGCGCTATAAAACCCAATTGTCTGTATGCCCCTGCGTTCAGTAACAAATTATTTGTTTAATTGATTGTAAGCGGCTTTAATTGTATTACTTTATTGGCCCTGATGTTTCAGTGTCGTCTGTTGATTCCGGTGCTCAGTCTTGTTAGGACGGTGCGTGGACAGTTGCAACTCTTTGGTGAATCCTATGAGGATGACTTTGTCGATGTAGACTTCAATGACTGTGATAATTGCGAACACAATTATCGCAATATGGTATTTATTTTAAGAAATTCTGATGAACAATCTATCATTTCCACATATCTCATTGTCCTCATAATTATGTGGTTATGTCTGGGTGCCATGTTCACGGTACAACGTTGGCGCAAATAAAAAACATATTAAAAAAAATTATCAAAAATTACAAATGTTTTATAAAGTTAAATACAAATATAATAGACATTTTTTTTAATAGTTTAAATTATTATAAGAATATTTTTATAAATGAAATTCTGGAACTATGGACTAATTAAAGAATTGTTTTTATCTCTTTTTTTCCATAAAATTTTGTGTTTTTTTGTTTTTCTTAAGAAAAATGGTTTTCTGTAAATTTAATTAATAAATTAATTGAATAACTTTAGTCGATATAAGTTTGTAGTAGGTTTGATTAAAAAGGTGTTTGGCCTTAGTAAGCGCTTTAAATAAATTAAAACGAATACTTTAATATTTGTTGAACAAGGAAAGATCTCTTTTTTATAGATTTTTTTTTTATTCAAGTGAACCCATAAGTTACAATTGGAATGAAAGATACTGAAAGAAGAGTTCCTAAATCCCATAGATTACTTATTAATTGTGCACATGGGCCAACTGTGTGTCAACTGGCGGAACCTTTTTAAGGGGCACACATTTGTCTTGTCCGCCTGCCGGTGACTGGAATCTGACACTCTGGGAGTCGGACGTGGACGTGAGTGTTTCCTGTTGAATTCTGACCTGGCTGCTGGTCTTGGTTGGGTGTTTTTGGTGCTTTGCATGTCGTTTCGCTTGTTCCACCCGCCGCTTGGTATCGTCGATGGTCGCGTCTAAAATTGAAAATTGAAAAATTGCTTATTGCAATTTGTTGCCACAATCGGCTGACCATACACTGTAGAAGCCGTTCCTGTCCTGGGTACCGTTACACGCTCCTTGCGCTTTTTGAACTTCCGTTCAACATTTGGTGTGCACGTGCCGCCAAGTCCGGAATCGAGTACCAGGAGAGAGAGAGAGAGAGAGAGAGAGAGAAAGAAAGAGAGAGAGGGAGAGCTCTTGCCTGTTGTCCACTACCTATTGAAGCTCCTACTGCTGCTGCAGTTGCTCTTTCCTGTCAAAGAGAATTTAGCAATACAGCTCTATACCCTAACATTAGGAGATTTAGCTATGTTAATATTCTGTAAAGTATTTCTAACGGCCAGAAGGGGTTTACTAGGAAAAAGCACTGTACTCGTGTGTACATTCAACAAATAGATCTTAAAAAAGTATAGATCTTTTTTTCTAATTTGTTAAGTACTTCATAAAAATTTATTTGATTTTTAGCATATCACTTTCACATTCAAGAAAAAATGTAATAAGTGAAGAAAAACTCAACTTTTGAACAATATTCTGAATACATGTAAAAAAAATTATAAATCTCAATTTTTTTTTGTTATTTTTGTGAAATAATTTATTTTTACACACATTTGTCAATTTTTCCATATTTTATTTAGAATTAACATTTTTTTTGAACTCAATATTATTTAATTTTTATGTTATTTTGACGTTCTTATTTTTTTCTATCTTCATTCTTTATAATAAGTTATATCAAATTTGCATATTGAATAGTGTATTTAAGCTTCGATACTACAAATCTAACAGCTCTTTTCCTGTTCTTATTTTGTTTGATGTCGTGCATACTATCTCGGAATAGAAGAGGCAGCAACTGCAATACCAAATGGTAAAATGGTAAAATGGCAAATGGCAACTGCAAAGCAAATGGCGAAAAGCGCAAAAGAAAATGGAAAACTTTTGCATATTTTGTATTTTATGCTTGAAATATTTATGATCTCGTGCAATTTGTGGCTTACTTTTGGTCGAGCGAGTGTCTGGGCAGTTGTCTGCTTTCTCCCTCGACCTCCCTCCCCTGCCACGCCCCCAGTTGGTTTTGGTTTCGAAACGTAGCCCATGGAGCGACGTGTCTGCCAATCTGTGAAATATGCTGCTAATGCACTTATTGCCTGGGCTATTGAATTTATGTGGCAAACGTCTCGGACTTGGTCTGCACTCTGTTCCGTAGGAACCTTCTCAGTTCAGCTCAGTAGCAATTTAAAGGGAACTTTTGTGGCCAAAGTTGGACATTTGACCAGCACTCAGCCTAATTGTGTTTCCGTTGCACCATTTGAAGTTCGCACTTCAGCAACGAAAACGAAAAACCACAAAGTTGATAATATCAAAGTATACTTTGCCTAAGTTCTTCTTAAATTTGTTTAAGCGTTAACTTTGCAATCAAATGTAAATTAAAGTTACAGTACTATTAAGTTTTTGTGAGTTAATAAGCAGATCTGTTTCTGCTTATTACGAATTTTATGAGCTGATCTAAAATTACATTTTTTTTTTCAAATTTCACAAATGTTAATAACAGATCACAAAATTTTCAATTGTATGCTTTTTAACATAAATGCTTTACATTCCATATTTTTCCAATAAACTGTTAATTTCTTAACATTATCAATTAACATAACATTCACCTGTCAGTAGGAGCGATAGTTCAATTTTGGATGTTCGCATCAAATAAAAAAAAAAAACAATCATATAATTTTAGATTTTCTATTTTACCAAAAATAAAAATTTATACATAAAAACTATTAATAGTACTTTATCATAAATACATACATAAAAGCTGTAAAAAGCTTTTTTATTCATAAATTAAGTGAGTTTAAGAATTAAAACCTAAGACATTTCCATTAGATACAAAATCTGTGTTTAATTGAATTCTTAGCACTTTTACAGGGTATCTCATAGTTTAAAGCAGCCATAGAAACGCGTACTTGCTTATGCTGTTTATATAGTATAGTGTTTGATCATGTCCAACTACATTGATTGTAAATTGCAGAGTTATCCCATTTTTTGGTCCTTCTCAGCCCTTTGACTTTTGAATTTTTAACTTAGCTGGCGTCGACGTGACCCGGGCAGATTAATTGCCTGGCCAGGCTATGGATTTGACTGTCTGGTTACATGGTTGCATGAGAAGAGGAGGGAAGGGGGTTAACTGTCGCCACGTTTTGCCCCTTTGCCTGGGCTGCAAAAAGTCCGTTGCCTAATTTATGGGGCACTAAATGAAAAAGCCCCCAAAGTGTATTTTAAGTTGCGAATCGAGTGGAGTGAAGCACGATTCTATTCCCGGTCTGGTCTGGCTCTGATCTAGCCAAATGCAGTTAAAGCGTCGAGGCATGGCGTTAACATGGCCAACTCGTAACGGCTTGTTTCGCATTTCGATGCATTTGGTTACCAAACGATTCGTTTCCATTCCATTCGATTCAATTCGATTTGATTCCATGAGTGCTTTTATTTTTATTTTTTTCTAGAGTATAGTAGCCAAGATCTGGCAGGGTGACTGGGGAACTTGGCTGTGTTTTTGTGGTTTTGTTTGGGCAAAAGTGCTTAATCAATTGGAAATGACCGTGCTCAACTCCTATGGGCAAAGCGACGCCTTTAATGCTCAAACCGCACACTAAGCGACCATTTTATTAGCTGCGGAAATTTTTGCAACATATATGTGAGCATGTTCTTTTTTTCCATACACATAAGTCCAGACGAGGACCAGACTAGTCCAGTCTCAGGGCCATTTCTGATCCTAGGCAACTGCAACTGCATGCGCTTCCGTTAAGGAAATTACCAAACAACGCGCGCATCCGGCTGATATGGCGTCGGCTCCGGACCTCCTGTCGTCTGTCTACTCTCTCCTCTCTCTCTCTTTCTCTCTTCACTTTATCATTTCGCCTTCTCCAACTGCATTTACAGTCTCTGCCCACCAGTGTTGCCAACTCTTCGGGTCATAAAAAAGCTAAACTAGCCTTTGCAAAAAGCTAGAAATAGCCAAAAATATTTGTTGGTAGTTAAAAAAAAACGATAGAGTAGGGAAACGATATTTTTTATTGAAAACTTTTATTTTTGAAAACTTCTCAAGTTCGTCAAGCATATTCAGCATCTGAACTTATGCAGGACTGATTGGTCCCTATCTATTTTAAGCATACTGCTGGCACTTCATAATTATGACAGCATTCATCTTTCTAGATCTAGCGATGAAATAGCTAAATTGGCAGCACTGATCATAATTTGTACATGTTGTACTAAAAAAGAAAACATATTCATAGCAACCCAGGGCTGCCATCGTTGTCGCGAGTTGCCAAATCGATTAAAACAGATCACAGTTCGCTCAACCACTAAGCAAATAACCTATAGAGAAGTCATCCCATACAACTGAAAGTGTCTCGCTAAACATGACGGGGCGTCCACTGGGTAATTTTTCGGTGGACGCGTCGTTTGAGGAAATTATTTTTGGTTTCGATTCAGTTTGCTGGCCGAGCTCGTTGCTGGCACAGCAAGCGAGACACAAAACATGCATGCTATAAAATACCCTTTAGCTTTAAAAAATTATTGTCTTTAATATTTTATAAAGAAAAACATCGTAAATCAAATAATTTTATAAATGTAGATAATAAAAGAATGCGATGTGTTGATTTTATTATTTTAAATATTTATTTGTGCTTGAAATTTCTCCATTAAAAAATTTATTTATAAGGTATTAGAATACATACAAATTTTAAGGAAGCAACTATAAACAAAGGATGTTGTCAATTCTCTCAGTTCCCCATACATATGACACACTTATTGTAGATGCACGCATACAACAGAGAGCCCGCGCCCGAATACATCTCTCTCCGTCTGGCTACATAGGGACATGTATGTGCAAAGAGGGCGAGAGATGAATATTCTCATTTTGTATGACTTTTCGACGCGCGCTGCTTGCGCGCTATCAGAGCACTATGGGGATTTTGAGCAGTTTTAGGAAGTTAATTAATAACTTGTGAACTGCGCAAGATATTCTGAAATTGTTTTTTTTAGTATTTTTATTATTTGATGTTGGAAACGCCACTGATCCATTTAGCAAAAAAATGTAATATATAATTCTTATGAAAAATTATATTTTATAAAATAAAATTATGTTAAATTTTTCTGCATTTATGTTGGTGGCTGATGTGGTGATATTGTTCCTCTTCTATTCTGATCCAAGTGTATAAGTGTATAAGATAAAACAAATATTAAATTATTTAACTATTTTTATTTATTATTCAAATATATTATATATAATAAAATAAAGCTTAAAATCACTTCCTTTTTTTGCCAAATGGCAATTATATAGATCAGTGGCGTTTCCAACATCAAATAATAAAAATACTAAAAAAAACAATTTCAGAATATCTTGCGCAGTTCACAAGTTATAAAACTTCCTAAAACTGCTCAAAATCCCCATAGTGTCTGATACGCGCAAGCGCGCGCGTCAAAAGTCATACAAAATGAGAATATTCATCTCTCGCCCTCTTGCACATACATGTCCCTATGGCCACGGAAAATGTATTCGGGCGCGCAGGCTCCTCTTATGTATGCGCATCTTAAATAAGTGTGACATATGTAGGGGAACTGAGAGAATTGACAACATCGCTTTGTTTATAAGTTGCTTCCCTTTAAAATTTGTATGTAAATTCTAATACCCTGTATAAATAAATTTTTTAATGGAGAAATTTCAAGCACAAATAAATATTTAAAATAATAAAATCAACACATCGCATTCTTTTATTATCTACATTTATAAATTATTTGATTTACGATGTTTTTCTTTATAAAATATTAAAGACAATAATTTTTAAAGCTAAAGGGTATTTTATAGCATGCATGTTTTGTGTCTCGCTGCTGTGCCAGCAACGAGCTCGGCCAGCAAACTGAATCGAAACCAAAAATAATTTCCTCAAACGACGCGTCCACCGAAAATTACCCAGTGGACGCCCCGTCAGCTTTATGAGACACTTTCAGTTGTATGGGATGACTTCTCTATAGGTTATTTGCTTAGTGGCTCAACACAGAGCGACTCTGCAAACTGGGATATGGCAACTTCCTTTTTTTCTACTTGGATTTTGATTTCCGCGGCAACTCTCCCACAACGAAAATAAGAACCGATCGACATACCACGAGGTAAGCATTTTGGATCGAGCTGCCGTTAAAACAAAAAAGGTAAAACACTACCAAAAAAATCGTTCCGATGTTCAACACTTACGGGGGCAACTTTTTTGTTATTTTATTTTGACTTTTTCCTATTTAATTTTGTATTTAGCTAACGGTACTTAGCCACCTGTTAAATTTATATGGTATGTTGTGCATTTTTGTCTCAAAAATCCCATTTAAATAAGATTTGAATTTTAACGGAATTTAGAAACCGGACCTATGCATAAATGTAAAATTTTTGTACATATGTACTTCTCTGTTCCGAGTGCCATGAATGATGAAATCTTTTTAATTGACGTACTCAGTTATGTTCTGTAATCTTATCTGATAATTTAATCTTCGTTAGCTCAGCATATAAAAGATCTCTAGTTGAGTGTACTCGTTTATTAAATATTAGACTTAGTGTTTATTCCAAAAATTGATGCTGATAACGAACATGGAAAAATACTATGTAACCTAGTTTCTGCCTTATTTTTAAAAAACTCTTTAATCAATTCGATGGTTGACACTGACATTTGAATTGTAGATGATGTTGCAGTTGAGATCTTTAATATGGATCTGTTTACTGGCGATGATTGAACTAGGCAGCAATGCTTCTCGCATTTTGTTTATGGGCCCATTTCCAGCACCAAGTCATTGGATGTGGCTGGAGCACTTTCAGCGAGATCTGCTGCAACGTGGACATCATGTGACCAGCGTCAACAATCATCCGACGAAAACACCGCATGAGAATCTAACTGAGATTATACTCAATCCAGCTTTTGATATACCCAAGCACTGTGAGTATGAAACAGCGTTCGTTCTATATCATTTATTCATGTATTGTTTTTCTTTGACAGTTCCTAAGAAGAACTTTTTTAGCGTGCAGTTTGCCAGTGATTTTCAGAATCTACAAATGTGGTGGCAAATTGGATTAATGACGACGGAACATGCTTTGCAGGATGGGCAGCTGAAGCGACTGATTGACAGCCAGAAAGATCACTTTGATCTGGTTATTTTAGAGCAGTTCTTTCATGAGGCATTCCTCATGTTTGGCAGGAAATTCAATTGCCCTGTGGTGACCATAGGCACTATGGGCTATGCTGACAATATGGATCATGCTATGGGCTTGATAACACCCTGGTCGGTTATACCACATCTGCTACTGCCACATTTGGATCATATGACCTTCTCCCAGCGTGCCTATAACACATATCTGTCCTTATATGATGCTCTAATGAGACGTTGGTATTACTTACCCAAAATGCAGCAGCTGGCGGAAACGTATTTTGGAGCAGCTATTAAAGGTTAATATTGAAAGATTGCTTATAGATTTAATTTACTGACTTATTATACTCTTTCAGGTGCTCTGCCGCATGTCCATGACTTGGAGCGCAACATTTCGCTGATGTTGATCAACAGTCATCGCAGCGTAGATCTGCCTCGTCCCAGCATGCCAGGTCTCATCAATGTGGGCGGAGCACATATTCTGCCTGCCAAGAAGTTACCTATGGATATGCAAAACTTTCTGGATAATGCCACACATGGTGTGGTCTATTTCAGCTTGGGTTCCTATATGAAAAGCACAGATATGCCGCCAGAGAAGACGTCGCAAATACTTCAAGCCTTTGGCCAACTCAAGCAGCAGGTGCTCTGGAAATATGAAAATGCATCCATTGATCAGTTACCTCCCAATGTCATGATCAGCAAGTGGATGCCACAGAATGACATATTGGCACATCCGAATGTGAAATTATTCATTACACACGGCGGCATTTTTGGCACCCAAGAGGGCATCCATTGGGGAGTTCCAATGCTGTGCATACCCCTGTATGGAGATCAGCATAGGAATACCATCAAATCAGTGCGTGAGGGTTATGCTCGTTCCTTAGTCTTCTCAAAGTTCACAGTCGATGATCTGGTGCAGAATATCGAAACGTTAATCTATGAACCGCAATATAAACGTAGTGCTCTGGAGGTGTCTCAACGCTTCCGTGATAATGCCATGCATCCCCTGGAAGAGGCCAGTTTCTGGATCGAATACATCATAAGACATCGCGGTGCTAGGCATCTCAAATCACAGGGCGCCTTTATTCCCCTCTATGAGTATCTGCTGCTCGATGTGATCGGCTGTGTTCTCCTCGCCCTGTGTTTGACAGTTTGGTTGCCTTGGCGCATGCTGAGAAAGCTTTACAGAAGATGGGCCACAACTGCAGCGGTAGTCCAGGCCCAGGAGACCAAGAAACAATTGTAAATAGGTATTTCTTTTTTGAATAATAAAAGGTGACTGAACATTTGTTACAACTGAAAAAATATTTACTTTTTTCTGCATAAAAAATATTATTTTTGTATTAGTTGAGTACACAGAAATTTTGATCAGTCGCGTTAAAAGTATGCAATGGATTTATGACTTAGCTTTTAATTATTATTTTCTGTTGCATCCACGTAGTTTTACACTTTGGTCCAAAAGTTTGTGGTATTCTGTAAATTGGACCACTTAATAAGGTGGACGTTCGAGTATTGGAACAGAATCATTTTAATATTGGTTGATTCAGCTTTGCTTGAAAAATAGCTATAATTCCCGCTAGCCCTTATTTAACAATTTAACCCGCATTTGCGCATTGCAACCCGCTTAATGTAGCGGGAAAATAGCTAAATTGGCAACACTGCGGCCCACACAAATGAAGTGCAGATTAATAAAATGCCTAGAAGCATGCTACACTTTTTTTTATTCTTTCAACATCAACTTTTCTGAGTGCTGCTTGTTGCCTTTGTTGCGTGCTCATTTGTTAATGTAGCTGCGGTTTTTCGTTGGGTTCACTTGTGGACATAAGCTAGGAATATTGAATATTGATCACGTTTTTGTTGTTCCTAGGTAATATAATTCAATCAGAAAACTATTAAATAGTTAATTATGTTAGGTGATTCATTATATATTAATCATCTTACTCTATAGGCATATTTTACATATCTATATATCAAAGAGTTGTCCAACTTCCAACTGTCATAACTTGATTAAAATTGAACCGATTTTCAAGTGGAATGTCATTTTGATCATGATTTTTCATCTAAATTCATACTGCATTCAAATTTTGTTCATTTAGAAAATTTATTATTTTGACCAAAATTCGATTTTGATGGTAAGGGGGGACCCTTTGAAATTTTGAAAATTCAAAATTTAAATCTCAAGTTTTCACTTTTAATCAATTCCTTATATCGTAATTAGATAAAACAAAACTTTAAACTTGATTCTGAGACCTTTCATTATTTTGTAAAAAATCATGGGAAATTGAACAAAAATTTTGACTTGTAAAGTGACTAGCTCCGAAGTCTGACCAACTTCAAACTGTCATAACTTTATCAAAACTGAACCGATTTTCAAACGGAATGTCATTTGATCATGATTTGGCCTCTAAATTCAACTGCATTCAAATTTTGTTCATTTAGAAAATTTTATTATTTTTGACCAAAATTCGATTTTGATGGTAAGGGGGGACCCTTTGAAATTTTGAAAATTCAAAATTTTAAATCTCAAGTTTTCACTTTTAATCAATTCCTTATATCGTAATTAGTATAAAACAAAACTTTAAACTTGATTCTGAGACCTTTCATTATTTTGTAAAAAATCATGGGAAATTGAACAAAAATTTTGACTTGTAAAGTGACTAGCTCCGAAGTCTGACCAACTTCAAACTGTCATAACTTTATCAAAACTGAACCGATTTTCAAACGGAATGTCATTTTGATCATGATTTGGCCTCTAAATTCATACTGCATTCAAATTTTGTTCATTTAGAAAATTTTATTATTTTTGACCAAAATTCGATTTTGATGGTAAGGGGGGACCCTTTGAAATTTTGAAAATTCAAAATTTTAAATCTCAAGTTTTCACTTTTAATCAATTCCTTATATCGTAATTAGTATAAAACAACACTTTAAACTTGATTCTGAGACCTTTCATTATTTTGTAAAAAATCATGTGAAATTTAACAAAAATTTTGACTTGTAAAGTGACTAGCTCCGAAGTCTGACCAACTTCAAACTGTCATAACTTGATCAAAACTGAATAGATTTTCAAACGGAATGTCATTTTGAACATGAATTGGCCTCTAAATACATTCTGCATTCAAATATTTTAAAATTCGTTCAAAAACATTTTTTTGCTCTAGATCTGTTTATCTCGATGTCAAATTTATTATAATACGACATCTTAAAATTTTAAAATTTTTAAAAATTGATTTGTTGTACCGTTACGTACCGGTACTGATACCGGAACCGAAAGAGAAAATCTGAAATAGTATCTTTTACCGAAATAGTTATTTCGGAACGTACCGGAACCGAAACCGTAGCCTATATTTGTTTCGGCTTGATTCCCTGATAAATAAACGATAGTAAGGCAAAATTAGGTATCAGTGTTACTGTTACTGAGTAAGCAATGCTTCAAAATGCTTAAGTATTATTTATTTAAGATGCATAAAATATTTGTTAATAACAAAATATTTTGTAGATAACAAAAATTTATTTTTATATTAAGTAATTGAAAATTTTCCATGGCGGTCATACCCGACGATATCTGGATTTCGGAATTTTTGAATCTGCTCCAAATACGCCTCACACATGTTACGCAAATTTCTCTGAAGTAAACACATCTCAGTTCCAACATGCATATAATGTCGCTCTCTTTCTCTATTATAGTCTGGAATTTAAATTTAACCTGGCAATACTCAGCTGATCAGTTTTAAAATAATTAATGATTTCATATGTATTATAATTGAACCAACTTAATAATGGGAGAGTTCTGATATTTAAATAAAGAACAACTTATTACTTAATATCTATCTTCTCAATTAGTTGCGTTCTCTGTTTATTTATGATACATAAGTTTAGGTGAGCAATACGCTTATTATAATACTCCCCTCGCTGCATTTGCTATTGAAATAGCGATTGCAACGGAAAACTGTTCTCTCAGCTACTCAACTTTTGTGCGCATTACTCGTTATCCAGCTCATCATTTTGGTATTTTAATCATAATTTCAAATACAGTTGAGTGCACGCCGTGGAGACGAAATAGTAGAAGAAGAAAGTGGACAAGTAATAGGAGATGAGGGTGGAGGCTGTGGTTACTCTGATTCCAAGTGGCATAGGTAAGTTTCAGTTCTACAAGAGATTCCCCAAAAAAGCTTTACTTTGCAAACTCATCAAAGTTAAGTTGGCTACAAGGCAGCAAAACAGCAGGTGGCAGGTGGCATGTGGCAAGGGGCATATACTGTTGATATGTAGGTATATATGTCTATAAATGAAATATATTTTTGGCAGTCTAAAAAAAAAATAGAGAACTTGAGAAATGCTATAAGTTGTCTCGAATTTATTTGCTTTGCTGAATTTTCATTTCAATTTTCTTGCTGCAGTTTTATTTAATCTCACTTGAGGTGCAACGAATGCGTTCAAGTGTTTACATTGGCGTTGCAGAAGTTGCAGGAAGCGGAACGGAGCAACTATAAGAAAGATGTCGCATGTTTATTTTCCTAGTGGAATATTCTGTTGAATACATTTACTTCCTCTTTATTTTTTTTGTATCAACTTGTATTTGTTTATCTGAAATTCACATTAGTTAATGCCTATGTTATTTATTTAGCAAGCAAATTAATTAAAGAAATTGCTGACGAAGTGCGGTATGAAGTGTTGTTGTCTGAGTACTACACTGAAGAAAAACCAACTTCTAAAATCAACAATATTCATCTTAAATATTTTGTTCTTAAAATAAATTTATTTTGAGACCAAATTACTAAAACTTAGATTATTAATCTAAAGAATTTTAAAATCTTAATATATGAATAAATCTTAAACTGTTAGGAAGTATAAAAATGAACTATTTTGTATGAGACACATGCTGGTCCCGTGGCGCTCTGGTTAGAAAAACCGTAACAAATTAAAATAACATTTATAAAATTAATAAGACAGAATAAAGCGTATATAAATCAAAATTAAATATTAAAAAAAATTATAAATTTAAAAAATAATTTTTATTATTTTTTGGATTTTAATTTAAGAGAATTTATTCTTAAAATAAGATCTTGGTCTTATTTGAAATGTTCTCTTAATTGAATAACTTTATATTCTCGGCGCATTTTATTGACCAAAAAACTTAGTTCTGAGACCAAAATCTTTATTTTAGAACATTTTTTTTATCAGTGTACGTGGAGTTATGGCATTAGATCATTGCTACTAGTAACTCTGGCCAAGAACTTTGACTATTACTTTGCCATTGTTGCCGTTGTTTGGCGTTGCAATGACAAAAGTTTAGCAAACAAAACTGTTATTCCCCAGAGGCCCACAGGCTGTGGGTCGATGATGCTAAGCATGGCACCCACTTCGTTTCCTTTTCCGTTTCCGTTTGCATTTTCTCCATCTCCATCTTCACCTCCATCGCCACTTAGACAGGCGTTGGAGTCCTCGTCGTCGTCCTCGTCGACTCGAGCACCTTTTTCTTTGCATATTTGTTTTGAAAACTTTTCAATTGCTTGCGGAATTTTCACACAAATAAAGGCACACGCAGACTTACACACACATACACACACATACAATGCAGCAACTGTTAGTGGGATAAAGAGCAAGTGTTGGAGAAAGTTTAGGGATACTCTCCACATGAAAGTGTCCTCGCAAATATATATATCTCTATATTTTTTTTCAATGTATTTTCTGCTAGTTTTCATTTGCTGTTCGTTTTTGCCTTTTGCAATTTGTTCCCAATTGATTTCAAACACTTCAAATTTATTGGTTTTCAAAAACTTTACGAATTTTATTGTTTCCGCTAATTCTTTTGTCCAGCTCAACAGACGTAACCGGTCAGAGACAAACAGGCCAAACACACACATTCAACAGTCAGTCCCCCCTAAAAAAAGAAGAAGAAATCACAAACTTGCAGATTGTTTCAATGGGTTGAGGGAGGGAATTTGACTTGGGCATCCTTTCAGCTATGAAAATGGCCAAGAGATATATGCAGCAAAGTTCGTCCGGATATGAAAGTCATAGAAATGAAGCACTTTTAGATACTGAGGATTGGGTATTATGTAGCGATTTATTCAATGTTTATCTTTGTGTGTGTGTTAGTGTGTGTGCGTGTGTGCTTTTAAGATACTGCATATGGTTTGCGTGTGCATTATACTTCAATTTTATTTCAATTTAATAAAATTTAATAGACGTATTACGTGAATTTTAAGCAGACTTACTAAAAACTTCATTTATTTAAAAATTTTAAAAATAATATTGAATTTTTAAGAAGGACGTCTTCAGGCTAAAAAGAAATAATTTTTATATATGTTTTTTTAAAATTTTGTATATTACAGAGTTCATATGACAATAACAAGGTTTAAATGAAAATTTATGTATTTTTCTTCTTGCATGCAATTAACCTTTTTACTAAATTAATTTTTGCAAGTTTACATAGGGATGTTTCTTTCTATCTGCATACGCATTGAGGAATTATTAAAAAATAAAATTTCATACTTATTAAAAAAAATATATCACATAAAAATATTAATTTTAAATAATTTAAATAAATATACTTTTAGTATTCGATATTTAATAATAATACCAGTATAATATCGAATATTCATTATTCATTAAGAAGAAAATAAAATTCTTGAATTTATGCAAGAAATACTTAGGGATTAAATTTATTTAAATCTTTTTATCAGACAAATTTAATAGTTTATGTTTATCAAATTTGGTATTGCCGGTAATTTATTTTTTTTTTTTAAACGTCAGCTGGCTAAAACAGCTGATTCTCCAGTATGTCCTGTATTGAACTGCGCATGTCCTTCAGCTGCGCCGTATTGTGCTCCTGTTCAGAGAATACGAGAGAATGACAGCTAAAGAGAATGAGAAAGAGTGCGAAACGAGATAAACTGTTTTGACAGTTGGCCTAACCAACCAGTCGAATAAAGGAAATCGCTAGAAAAGTGCTAAAAATTCAATAAAAGCCAACAGTGATAAGTTACTAATATAAAATAAGTTGCAGTTAAGCATACGCAGTATTCACCGAAATGTATTAAAAAAGGTGAAAGATTGTGAAGAGTGTGTAACAAATGCAAAGCTTAGCCAAAAACTGGTGTCCAAAAGGAAGATAGCAAGTGACTTTTATATTGCACTCGTTCAGGCCAGAAAGGCAGTAAATGTTGATTTAGGCGTTGTAATCAGTCAAAATGAGAAAAACCTATACAATCTGAAAATCACAATCAAAGTAAAGCGCAGCAGGGATTTTATTGATTTTTCCTTTTTAAGTGGCTAACAAGGAAAACTGTCATTTAGCCAAGTTCACGTTCTGTCGCTCTCTTTAACTTACTCTCTCGCTGTCACTCTACCGCTCTCTCTCACTGTCTCTCTCTGTCACTCTCTTTTACTGTCGCTCTCTATTTATTTTTGTTGTTTTTATGCCGCTTTTCTCGCTTTGTTTTGCTACGCGCATTCATAACCGAAATTTAGTTGTTAATCAGCTGTCACAATTGGTTTTTGCCTTTTCAGTTGCCACAAAAGCCATGCCAAAAGCCAAATAAAGCTAATTCAAGTCCATAAGCCAAGTCATCAATAATAACCCAACAAGTGTCCAAAACTAATCACCAACCACCCTACCCAATTATAACTCCTGTTCGCCGATATGCTTGGCAACAGGAGCCCCCCAACGTACAAGCAACTCGCAACGGGAACGGGGGGCTCCGCCAGCTCCGCCAACAATCTCAGTTCCAGTTCCAAAACGTGCAGTGGCCATCACTATCAACAGGCTTATCTGGGACATTCCCACGCCTGCTATCATCATCAGCAACAGCAACACCAACAACAACAACAACAGCTGTTGGGACATCATCATCATCATCATCCAAATCATTTACACGGAAGTCGCACCTCATTGACGCCCACCATGAAGCGCGGCAAGAAGAATTGGGGCAGTCGGGAGAGATCTAGCATGAGTTTCCTTATTGTAATTCTCTTCTTCGCTGTCTTCGGCCTTATCATATTGACAGAGGTAAGTTTAGAAATCCAAATTTTACTGATTTTCTTTGATTTTAAAGTCTATAGAATTATTAATTAAATAATTTTCCAACTTTCTAAAGAATTTTCTGTAATATTGTGACCTTATAATAATTTTTACCGTTTTTTTCCAAAGTCAATTTTTAATAAAATAATTAACGAAAGTAACATTCAGGAAATAATACCGTAACCGGTATCGGAACCGTTAAGCGAAAGTAACCGTTTCATTTTTAGTACCGAAACTGAAAAAAGTACATAGAACCTATTATCGAAATAGTTGATTCGGAACCGAAACCGTAACCATTATCGGTTTCGGTTTGATTCCTTGAAAATTATAAATAAATATTAATTTAAAATAAAAAATGTAAGGCTTAGGTTTAAACTCAGTTAATAGTTCGTTATACATAATTACATTATTTTATTTGACTTCATGATTAAAATAAAGCCATAAATAAGTTATAAATATACAATTTTAATAAGGTAACCAGAATAAAACGTCTTAAGAAATTACTTTAATTCATTCATGCACAAGTCTTCTTTTTCCATTGGCGCAGGGCTTATAAAATATGCATTACTCTGTTTTTTTTCTTCTTCTTTTTCTGGGCTTGGACTTAGATTTGTAATTGCAATTAAGTTGCATTAAAAATTCAGCATGCAATTTATTATCAGAGCAGACGCTAATTAAAATGCTAAAAGCGTGGCATAGAAATTAGCTTAAAAATCAACCGAAGATTTGCGTGCACCTGCTGAAACTTCCCATAGAGATGTGGGTTTAGTAAATGGATTTTATACCCTCCGGAAAGAAAAAAGAGAGAAAAACCGGAAAAAAGCTAACAAAAATTCCTAATGGGCAAAAACCACAGGCAAAAAGTCCCAAAAAAAATGCCAAAGGCAAAAAAGTTGCCACTGGTGTAAAACAAACCCTGAACCCAAAAAGGGGATACACCTGACCAAATTAACGCCAAACAAAGAGCCATAGGAACAAGGCGAAAACAACAGAGTAAGACCTGGGCTCAGGGTATCCTACTGTCGAGCGTGCTCGACTGTAACCGCCGACTTGTTTTTTATATTATTTTATTACATTTTATTTTTTACTTGCACAAAAGTTATTGTACAATTAAAAAAAAAACAAAGAGTTATACTTAAAAAATAATGTATTTAAATTTATAGTTATTGCGTTACCAAAAAGTCTTATAAAGTCGTGTAATTTCGTGTCACGACTGAAAAGAAATGCTCATATCTAGCTCTAAATTATCATTGTTCTCTACTTTTATTTTATCCCTTTCATGCTGCAGGTTTTCATGATCGACGAACGCTCCCACAGCGGCTTAATGGCCATGAGGGCGGGCGGTGGGGGCGGTGCCAGCCTGGGCGGTCGTATGGGCGACTCAATGCCGGATTATGATAATGTTAAGGTAAGTTTTGTTATGCAAATGCATGGGGAATGTGTGCGTTGTCCGCGTTGCCAACCAAAAAATGGTCAACAATTGTTTTTGTTATTTTTGCAGCTGCCATAACGCGAAGGCGGAGGCGGCAGTAACAGTAGTTGGTATTGGGGGTGAAGGCGTGGCAGCTTAACTATTGCGCCCATTTTTTATAGTCTCAACTCGTTGCGGGGCCGTGGGAAAACAAAAGATGTTGCCGTTTGCCATATTTCGTTGCATACTTTTCGGCTTGCGAGAGAAGCAAAAGAGATTTGCATATTTAAGCAACCAGCGCAGCGCATAATGCATATGATTTACTTTTTCTTTATCTTTCATTTTTGTTGTTGTTGTTGTTGTAAAAAGCTAACAAAAAGTTGATTTATTTACACCCAAGTGCTCTGCAATGCACTAAGTTAACTTGTGAAAACATAACAGTTCCCATAACCCATAAGCTGACATTTCTGCGGTGATGAGAAAACACAAATGCAGGTGTATTGTTTTTATCTCAGTTGAATAAACTGAGACTATAACACTACCCGAAAGACTTTATTTGCTGATATACATTTATTCTTCACAAATAATTTACTAACTTATTTATTTATTAAGAAACTTTAAGCAGTCGACTCAACAGTTGAAACTAAAATAAAATAAAATAATTTGACCATTAAAGGTTAAAATAAAAAATATATATGAGGAAGTACATATAGCTGTAAATTCAGGGGGTATCTAAAATATAAATTTAAAGATTTTAATATTATTGTATTTATCTATTTTTCTACAATTTGAAATTTAAAATTCTATTTAGAATTAGTTAAACAGTTTGTTCTAAGATTATTTTACGCTGCTAGATTTATTGTCAGACTTGAATTGTTTTTTTTTTAAAGCCTGCCCTACAACCAATAATTGAATTTATTTTTTGATTGGCAATCAAATTGTGTGTGTGTTTGCAGGATGACTACGATCTGGATGACAGCATTCTGAGTGATAATAAATTAGGTTTTATACAGTTTCGTGACAATAAACTTAAAATTCAAGGTGAGTAACAAAATGACAATCAGAGGACACAATGCCACAACCATTCAGCACAACCAAACTTGGTAATGCAATCAAAGATGGCAAACGTTTAGATAACAAAAGGACGACGACTTTTCATGACGTATACGCCGTGTGTTTCATTCTTTTCACACTATTTCACAGAAGCCGCAGGCGTCGACGGTCAACGTCCACGTTATGCGGGCATGCTGCTCAATGGTGCTGCCGGAGGTGGAACGGGAGGTGGTGCATTCGGTGTTGGTGTCGGTGTCGGTGGTGGTGGAGCTGGCAATGGTCTGAACATGCCATTGATACCATGGGGACAACTGCTGCCTGAAAAGGTGGAGGAGACGCTGCCACATTTCCCATTTGGCACAGCGCCCAGCGATGGCGCTTGGCAGGTTGTCAATGGCACCCGCTTCAAATTCTTTGTCTACTCCGCCTATTTTGATCGTCGCGATGGAGCACGCCTGGTACGCGTCATTGGCGCAACCAAAACACGTGGACCAGAGCGTGTCTGGTGCAGATTCTGGTACGGTCCCACGCCTCTCAACAACAGTGAGACATCCGCGTCGACAGCACGTGCCAAGTACACATCCGCCACGGTAATGGCTCGCGTCAAGGTGAGTTAACTCAGTTAATCGGAAACCTCTAAGGCCTTAATGGTACATTTTTTACTGGATCATTAATGTTATTATTATTAAAATGTTATTATTTTTAGAAGAAGTATATATAACTATTTTCTTTTTTATTTCAAATCCATTTATGTAATATTTGAAAGAGAGTGAATTATTGTTATTTATATTTATTTTGCATTATATTTTAAACTTGAATTAATTTACCAACACTTATCTGATTTCCATTCCAAAAGTTATTTTGATCATTGCTTGAAGACTAAACTGATTCTGCATTTAAGTTTTGTTAGGAAAATAACATGATGAAATTTACAAATTTTAAAAAATCTGTCTTGTAGAATTGTTCTATAAGAGGGAACCGTAAATGTCAATGATCTGTTAGTTAAAATATGTTAACATGTTATGTTATGTTAAACTGCTGTAAATTGCAGTTTACGATTGTACCATAAGAGAAAATCGTAATTGTCAATGATATGTTAGTTAAAATATGTTAACATGTTAAGTTATGTTAAGCTGCTGTAAATTGCATTTTATTCTGTTAAGTGCCATTATCTTTACTGTTGTAGTTATTTATTACATATAAATACATATATTGACTTTTTAAAATTTTGTTTCCGTAGATCATTCGAGAGAATTGGAATCTAAAGTACAGTGCCTGCTTTGTGCTGTGCCCGGTGCGTGCTCCGCCCTTAGATGTGCCACAGTATGTTAGCATTGTGTCCAGGTTGCGAGCACCACCTGGCAATTTGCTTACCTTGCGCAATACGGATCAGGATGAAGACTTTGCACAACCGTTGGCCAATTTCAGTGGCAGTGGCGACTCCCGACGGCCCCTGCCACATGCACCACCCAGTGGAGAGCAGATTCCAGATCGGATTGCAGTTTGTGTGAAACCTTTTCATTTTAGCTACGATCAGGCTCTGTATCTAATGGAGTATCTGGAGTTTTATGCATTGCTGGGCGTCTCACACTTTACCTTTTACAATCATACTCTGGGTCCTCGGGCGTCTTGTGTTCTGCAGAGCTATCAAAATGGCCAGGTGCCTGGCAATCTGACGGCCTATGATCTGGAGCCGTTGCAACCCTCAGAGGCGGCCAACAATGCAACGCCCCGTGTGCTTAAGTCCTTGCATTATCAGCGTCCTACGGTTAGCATCCTGCCGTGGAATCTCCGCATGCGTTCCCAGAAGGAAATACGCACCGAAGGACTCTTTGCAGCGCTCAACGATTGTCTCTACCGCACAATGTATCGATACAAGTATCTGGCGCTGGTCGATCTTGATGAGTTTATCGTGCCACGCTACACAGATACGCTCAACGAGCTTTTGGGGTAAGAAGGAACTCATATTTGTGATTACAATTTCACAAATTAATTGTGAATTTTTATTAACAATTCTAAAATTAATTTAATTTTTTTTATCTAAACTTGTAAATAACAATAACACATTTTACCCTTTTTATCAATTTTAAATGGGCAAAAATTCAATTATATTAAAATTGATCAAATTAACTAAATGTCATTCCTTTTACAGCTCTCTCAATCAGCGCTTTCGCAATCGCAATACAGGCGCCTATTCGTTTCAGAATGCCTTTTATTATCTACAGTTTGCCGACGATCCTCTGGCCAGTTCTGGGATACCAGGGGGCAACGATCAGTTGGGCAGTGTGCGTGCCTCATTGGTAACACAGCGCAAGACACGCAGGTAAGTTTTACAGACATTAACTAAAGTAATTTCTTATCAAATATTATCACTGCAACAGACGCTACAAGCTGCATCCGCAAAAGCAACGTTCGAAATATATTTGCAAACCGGAGGCGGTGGTCGAGGCGGGTAATCATTTTGTTTGGGAGTTTTCACCCGGCATGGGATCGTTAAATGTGCCGCCAAAGGAGGCAATATTGCAGCACTATCGCGTAAGTGGAATTATTAAATAAATTCATTTAATTTATGCAACGTAAAGTTGACAGTCCAAGCAATTACTAAATTTCGAACTGTCATAACTCTGTCAAATCTTAACCGATTTCCTTGCGGAATACAATTTTGATCATATTGGCCTCTATATTGATCTGCATATAATAATATAACTTTATAAAAAAATTGATCTTCGAATTTTTCCCGACAAAATCATGTACTCCCCCTTTGACTTTTTTAAAAAAATATTTTTTTCAAAATTTTAAATCTTGAGTTTTCACTTTTAATCAACTCCTGGTGCCCAAATTAGTATAAAACAACACTTTAAACTTGATTCTGAGAGACTTCATTTTCTTGTTAAAAATCATGTCGAAATTGACCAAAATTTTGACTTGTAAAGTTGACAGTCCAAGCAATTACTAAACTTCGAACTATCATAACTCTGTCAAATCTTAACCGATTTCCTTGCGGAATACCATTTTGATCATTATTTGGCCTCTATATTGATTCTGCATATAAATAATATTAACTTTATAAAAAAAATTGATTTTCGAATTTTTCCCGACAAAATCATGTACTCCCCCCTTTGACTTTTTTGAAAAAATATTTTTTTCAAAATTTTAAATCTTGAGTTTTCACTTGCAACGTCTGATAGTTGACAAATTAAATTACCTTCCGAGATGATAGCGCTGTTATTTTATTTAAGTTAAAAGGTTAACCATTTAATGAATTTTCAAATGATATTCAAGTTCTAATCGAACGTTTGTATTTATAATATTTTTATTTCCGCAGGTTTGTGAATTCGGTGGCAATGATTGCATAAAAGCGCCCTCTATAATGGATCGCACAACAACCAAATATGTTAATCGATTGGTGCAGCGAGTGGATGCCGTTTATCGACATTTGCGACAACGATGTGATCTACCCGCGTTGCCAACGCTGCCCAAACGTCCCAATGCACAGTCGGAGATGCAGCACAACGAAAAACCAAAGTTACTACAGAAAATGCGTGAATTGAATGCACAGCAAGAAGGGAAGGAGCAGGTGAAGGCACAACCAAGTATTACAACGAAACAACAGCAGACAAAGGCAACGACAAAAAAGTCTACAATAGTTACTAAAAGATCAACACCCACAACCACAACAACGACAACCACAACGACAACGACGGCAAAGCCAAAGAATCCACTTATGGATTCAACCACAAAAACCACAACGACAAGAACAACAGCAACAGCAACAGCAAATACAAAGCAGATAGCACCACCGGCTAATGTGCGAAGGAAACGTAAAATGATCGTCTTTGATTTAGATGATATGGGTGTTCCTATAGCCCGTGTGGAATACCACTGAGAATTGGAGTTAATTGGCGAAATAAATCAAGCCTCAGGCCTTGGATAATTTGGTTTTTTTTTTGTGTTTGTGCCAATTAGTTGAGTGTTTGCAGCGAATAGAGACAGCAGAGTTTCATATCTCAAATAGAATATAGTATTTCGGTTGTATTTTAGAGCGGTTGTAATTCCCCTTACATTTTGCTCAATATTCGTATCATATCAAAGAGAGCAATCTAGAGAATACATGCAATAGTCCATCATCAGAATGCAATTCTCATAGTCCTTGAAGATACTTCAATTAATTTACATTTAAAAGCATTTTAATTTGTCCATTTCTTTTGATCATCCTAAATATATCTTAAAACGATATTTATACAAAATTATTCCTATGCTAAATTATGAATATTCCTAATAATAAAGTCAAACTGTTAGCCTAAGTTTAGTCTATTCGTAAGTATAAGTAACAAAAAGAAAATACTATCCCCAAGAACTGTTAGTATTATGTCTGTATATGAGATTAACAATTGCAAACTGTTTGACATTCATTTTTTCAGAACACCTCCGAGCTAAGCACTACAAAATAAAACTGATAGCCCCTATATATTTAGCTAGTCCCCTAATCTTAGCAAACATTTTCGCTGAAATCACAAACACCTACAAAATAATTTAACAATGAACAGAAACGAATTTTAAAAGCTTCACAGTATATTGCACATAATATTTTTGGCTTGAACTGCAACCAGCAAACTTCAGAAGCATCAACTAAACAATTTAAATGATAACAGATCAAATATGTATACAATGAAGGTATCTAGTAATAGTGCTCAATAGTTTGTAAGTGATTAAGCAAACCCACTCACATATGTATGGGAGCTTGTTTTTCAAAATATACTTATATTACAGTCAATAAAAATGCATGTGAGCAAATTAAGAACATAATAAAAAAATGTTTTTTTAAGGTGGATTGGAAATATATTGAAAGTTTTATGGATACCCCTTCTTTTGTAGACTTTATTTTCTAGCAGAACGTTGCAGCTGTTCGGATATAATAGGACACTTAATCACATTGTACTGTTATAACATTTGTTTGTTATACATACTATACATCATGGAAATGGTTGTAAAACAAGCTGTTATTTAGCTTTAAAGCTCTTAATAAAACACCTTGCGTATGTGTAATATAACACTTTAGGCTGTTAAGCTGTTATAAGAAATTTCAATTTATGCCAGTAGCAAAATTATAAAACGACACATAAATGCTGTTATAACACTTTTGTATTTTTAATGCTTGTTTAGAATTTTAAAATGCTATAAAAAGATTCATTTTATATCAGCGTTCAGAGTAGCACTATAAAATGTATATCTTGAAAATGTTTGCAACGTTTCAAACCATGAAGAGAAACTAAATTAAGGAGAGTTGAAATTATAGCAAAATTTTGGATAAAATTGTCAAAGAGGGACAATGAGCATATCTCAACCTACTGCTGGAGGGGTAAAAACTCGTACTATTCATTTATTTACAGAAAACAATTGCGTGTAAATTATGTTTGTATTTGTTTTGTGACGCTTTAAAATTCTCTGATAGCTGTTAACAAATACACGTTTGTAAACATGGAAAAAAGTGCAAATATTTAATCAATTGTAGAACGCTCTAATAATTTGCAGTGACAGTAAACAATAAAAATCAATTAAACAGCTGAATGAATATTATGCATATAATTATTCTGAGATATAAAAAAGTGTTTGATTACGTAGAAATAAAGCAAACATTGCATTTCTCTATTCACAATAATAAGCTATTTAAGCTATGAGGAGGCCAAATGATAGAAATAAAGTTTTCTGATTGAATTCACTACCTTATGACTTATTTTAAATGAAAATGCGTTTATTGATTCGGTTTTGTATTTCCAAAAATAAAATTATTATCATTAAATTTTCTGTTAAAATGCTTTCCCAATTTAAATTACTTCTCCAGTAATAAATTTAGTTGTATGTACATATTATCTAATTAAAAAAAATTAATGCATTAGTGTTTTCCATAGCCTCTTATTTAAATAGATTGTAGAATCAGCTGGCTTACCTAGAAATATGTAAATAAATATTTTATATTACAATAATATTATTTTTGGCTAAACAACAAATTGCCTGCATAAACACTATTTAAAGTGCGCTCATGTAAATATTGCATATATAAATAAACAAACAATTTTTGCCAATTTATTATCATTTAAAGTGTTTGTTAAGCCTCCTAAACAAATATTACAGTAGCTATTTAGCTTACCAAATATTAATCATACGCAACATTGATAAATAGTATGCAATTTAATTTCTGTCGTGCTCTTGAACAACTTTTGTAACGATATGGAACTAAAAATCAAATCTGTTTATTGAATTTAATTGAGAAAAATATCTGAATTTTTCACAATGGATTTTTTGTAATAAAATCTAAGCAACTGTAATTTTTATGCACTGCAAAAAAGTACATTCTAGCCAAGAGATATAAAAAACAGAAGAAACATATTTGTTGGCTAATAAATTTGGCAAGCTGCAGCCAAAACCAGAATCGTAGTAGGAGCCGAAGCAAAAGAAGTGCTGTTTCGACCATAAACCCAATTGGAAACCCAAACCAAGCTCAATCTATGGCACACGAGGGAGAGCTGTAAAGACGGGAGAAAAAAAGGATGGAAGGTAGGACACTGAAAGGAAGATACCGGAAATGTAGCAGGAAACAAAATGACTTAATGCCTGGCGATTGCCAATGGTCACTGGCAGCGTTCCGGTGCGAGGCACCGTTGCACTCAAGCAGGCGGCGCACGTTGCATGTTGCGCTTGGATCAGCGAAAAAAAAATTGTTGCACGGTGAATGGCATCATAATTGCAGCGAAAATGAAAATGAAAATGAATGCGTGGCACATGAGGTAAGTGAACCACAGAGTGTAATTCTGTTCTGTATTGCCACAATTCGTTTGCCACATTCCATTAAACGAGGCGATTTTTTTGCATTGAAAATTTATTTTTTATTATGCTGTAATCACCCACCACCAGGATTAATCTTAAGTATGTTCACTTAAACGTTTTTACAATTGTTGTTGTCTCAATGTTCTTGTTGTCTTAGTATCCCTCAAGAATGAACTATCGGAATTTGATTAGTTGTCTTGAATATCATTATCTGCGTTGCTGTTATCATTTTTCATTTTCATCGTTTCCATCTTCTTCAGCAGGTTCCTCCGTTGGAACAGAATCAGAAGTTGGTTCATCCGTAGTTGATTCAGTGGAATTAGTTTCATCCGTTGCCTTTGATTCATCATCAGATTCTGTTGTTGTTGATTCAGAATAATCTTCGTCCCTATTGTCCTCAATGATACCATCAAGATCCTTTTCACACCTCAGCTTATCCCTGGCCAACTGTTTCAGCAGACTCTCGACACGCAGAGAGGCATAAAGACCGGATTCGACCACTTGCCTACCCGATCTACGCAGACGACTAAGTTGATTTGTCGAAGTAAGCACTCTCTCTGACCATATCTCAATATTATTGCGGCATTGATTGGCAGATGCTGCCTTGCATCCTTTCATTTGGGCAATCAGTTCCTTGGAAAATCCAGCATAGGTTTTAATGACAGCGTTGACATCTCTTTCGAACTGGGCCGTCAATGAGTTCAGCTCCTCGAGGCTCCTGGGTAGACTGTAGCTGTAGCGTCGGATCACGTTCTGTATAAGATCATTAGCTTGTCGAACGCCAGCGCCACCTGTCGACTTATTTACGCGCTGCAATTGTGTCTCTCCCCATGTGTTCAGCTCTTTAAGTGTAGTATTTACTTGTTCTTCATTTGATTCACCGATGTCTTCGTTAATATCGTCTATTACTTTCTGTAGCTTTTCAATATTTGACTGAAGAACCTTGAGGGAATCTTGTCCACTCGTCAGTGCCTTTTTTTTATTTTTATTTTTTTCACTGGACACCACAGATTCCAGTTCTTTAAGCGAAGTCTCCAAGGAGGTTGAATTGTTCTTTAGGTTAGTCGTCAAATCCTCGGAAATTGTAGTCGTCCAACAGATGCCAATGCAACTGAGGCACACCGTGAGCAATAGAAAAGATCCCTTGGCCAACTGCATCGTACTCGTTTTCAAATGAACTTTCTAATGCATCGTCAGTTGTTTTCATTCAGCGGCTTTTATATCATCGAACAGGGAACTGTCGTGCAAATAAATTTGCACGTTATTTCAATATTATCGCATTTGCTGTATTGTCAAATATTTAAGCAGCTGCTCTCGCTTAATCGTACATTATAATTTCCAAATGCATCTGAATGCGGGAAAATGTCGCGTCAACAAATAATTTCAAACTAATGCAAAAATCTGCAGTACTTTGACATGAATTGAAATTATACATTCAATATGGAAATCGGGTTGAATTTTTTTAATAGGTCTTGTACATTTCCTTTGCAAAATGTTAAAATAAAATGAAGTTTGACTTTCTATAGTTTCCGATTAGTTTTAATAATAAATTAATAATAAAAATAACTATAACTTTAAATATTATAATAATTTTCAAACACAAACTGAAAATAACGCATGCTTTGGAATTATTTCTGTTTTTATTAAAAATGAAAAAAACCAAATTCGATTTCCAATTAAATAACAAATTTTTCAGGTAAATAAATTGAAAATCATATGTTCTAAGAAAATGAGTTCTATCGAAGTTCTTGAAAATAATGAAAATAATAATAAAATATTTGTAGAAATATTTGTAGAAATATTTGTAGAAATATTTGTATAAATATTTTATTAAATATAATATTTCTTTTTTTATAAATTAAATTAATTTTTATTGAATAAAAAGACATGAGATACATTTTAACTGCATTTATAAAATAAAAAATATTTTTATTGAAAATTAAAAAAATATATAGAATTTATTATGTTATTTATTTTAGAGTATAAAACAGTTTCAAATAACATTTCTCTTATTTTTCGCTGATACCCATTTACGTAATATGCACATGGGATTCCTTTTATTTGTTTGAGTTGATTTAGTCAGCCAATTTAATTTTTCGACAAGCTTCGAATGTAAGGAAATCAATTAGAAAATAAGGAAAATGAAAATGAAACTTGAAGAAACTTGAAACTTAAGTTTTGCATTGAAAATAATTTTTTTTATTATGCTGTAATCACCCACCACCACGTTTAAACTTAAGTATATTTATTTAGTCGTTTATACAATTGTTGTTGTCTCAATGTTGGTTTGGCTTAGTATCCCTTAGGATAGAACTATCGGGATTGCATTAGTCAACATTATTGTCATTATCTGTGCTATTCTCAGTAGTTTCATCATCAGATTCACCAGTTGTGTCAGATTCATCTGTTGTCTAGATTCATCAGTTGTACCAGATTCATCAGTCATCAGATTCACCAGTTGTTTCAGAGTCACCAGTTGTATCAGGTTCATCAGTTGTACCAGATTCATCAGTTGTACCAGATTCGTCAGATTCACCAGATTGATCAGTTGTACCAGATTCATCAGATTCATCAGATTGATCAGTTGTACCAGATTCATCAGATTCGCCAGTTGTACCAGATTCATCAGAATTACCGGATTCATCAGATGAACCAGACTGATCAGATTTACTAGATTGATCAGATGAATCGGATGAATCGGATGAGTCGGATGAATCGGATGAATCGGATGAATCGGATGAATCAGATGAATCGGATGAATCGGATGAATCGGATGAATCGGATGAGTCGGATGAATCAGATGAATCGGATGAGTCGGATGAATCAGATGAATCAGATGAATCAGAAGAATCGGAGTCACCAGATCCATCGGCGCTTTCATTCTTATTTTCCTCAATAATACCGTCAAGATCCTTCTCACACTTCAGCAGATCTTTAACCAACTGATTCAGAAGATCCTCGACTTGTTGGGTGGCATAAAGACCGGATTCGATTAATTGCTGGCCCGACTTAATCAGACGATTTAGCTGATTGGTCGAAGTCAGCACTTTCTCAGCCAATATATTGATGTTAAGGCGGCATAGAACAGCAGGTGCTGCCCTGCATCTATTCATTTGGTCAATAAGTTCCCTAGCATATTTTGTATAGGTTTCGATGGCTTCGTTGACATCTGCTTCGAACAGGGTCGTTAAAGTGTCCAGTTCCTCAAGAGATTTGCTCAGAGCGCGATTGAACTGTTGAATAACACTCTGAATAAGATCATTAGCTTGTTTAGTGCCAGCTCCAGCTGTTTTGTTATTCACGCGCTCCAATTGATTCTCTCCCCATTCTTGCAGCTCTTTAATTGCTTCATCTACCTGGCTCTCAACTGTGCCACCAATCTGTTCGCTAATGTTGCTCAGTTCTTCCTTTAAATTATCAATATTTGAATTGAGAAGTTTGAGGGCGTCTAGTCCACTCGTCAGCGCATTTCTCTTGATCCGATTTGTTTCCTTGGACACCAGAGTTTCTAGATCCGTAAGTGTACTCTCTAGGGTGGTTGATAAGTTATTTAGGTTAGCCTTCAAAGCCTCGGAAATTGCATTCGATATTTGCTCCGCAATTGCAAGAGTATCTTCCAAAGCACTTTCCGCCGCATTATTCAGATCGCCTAAAAGATCCTTTGTGATTTCAGCACCGTTCTTTGTGGCAGTTGCCAGTTCATCGAGGATATCGTGGGTTGCATCGCCCAGTCCATTCCAGATATCTTGCAGCAGATCCAAACTAGGCTTTGCCCAGATGTCACCACAACTAAGGCAGAGCGTCAGCAATAGAAAAGTTCCCTTGGTCAACTGCATCGTGGTCGTATTTGAATGAGCTTTCTAATACATCGCCAGCCATGTCCATTCAGCGGCTTTTATATCATCGAGCAGGGGAATGTCGTGCAAATAAATTTGCACATTATTTCAATATTATCGCATTTGCTTTCATTTTATTGTCAAATATTTAAGCAGCTGCGCTGACACTACACTCTTATTTGCCAGCCTTTGTCCAGTTCGGAACATGAGTCTGGGGCTTTCAAATGCATCTGTATGCGGGCAAACGTCGCGTCAACAAAAAGTTGCCAACTAATATGGAAAATCTGCAATGCTTGGACATACATTAATTTGATAATTTCAATATGAAAATCGTGTCGAATCTTTGGAATTTCTATTGTACACTTTGCTGAGCGTATGAATGATATTAATTGTCATTTTCTATGATGTTCATTTTGAATCATGAATTCTAGGTTCTGAAACCCAATTAAAGCAAACTTTATACACAGTATTTTCACGCAAATCGATACATTTATTTTGGCATTTTATAAAAACTTGTTGACAGTTCCTGTAGAACAAAAAATTATTGTTTTAAAAATAAACTTATTAATTAATTTATATATTTCATGTTTAATGAATTTATTAAAGACAAAGTAACAAACAAGTAATTTTAAAGTTTTAAATGGAAAAACAATGTATGAAATACATTTTTCTTCTCAAAAAATATGTCGGAAAAATGAATTCTTCAGAGTATTCTGTATATATTATCTTAGTTCATCTAGACATAGTTTCATTTTTATATTAATCTCACATTAGCTTAAGTTGCCATATTAGGTAATAGTACTCTATTCAAATTTATACTTAAAAAAAAAAAAAAAAAGTCTGAGTATTCAATTTTCTTAACGAATTTCACATAAAATGTAGCATATTTTTAGGCCCATGTGAAATTTATTTTTCCTGGGTATATTTTAAAATATCTTTTATTTTATCATATTTTCATGTATATTATATTGGAATGTCTTTTTATAATAAAAACAAGAAAGTTTCATTTTTGTTTTGGTTTAAAATAATTTAATTTGTCCAATTTTAGAAATAAAAAACCAATGACTGGCTAAAAAACAAAGACAAAGGCAAAGTTAGCTTTAATATTGAAACATGTAGGACTTCGCAGGGGGTGGAAGAGGTGGCCTATGACCTCTAACCATTGCATAGGTTTGTATTTCACCCTTTGTGCTGAACTTTATGCATAAATAACTAAATCGACACGCACGGAATTCAAGGAATCACATTTGACTAAATACATAGATACAAGGGAATGTGGGGGCAAAAAGTAGAAGAGAGTGCTAAGTAGTGGGACAAAGGTAATAGTAGTATAAGTATAAGATATGTATGTAAATCGTTGTCTTGTGCCTACTTTTATCATCATGGCTTTAATTGTCGCTTGACAAATGTCCTAAAGAGGGGAAACGGGAAGTGCAGAAGTGTGCATAAAGAGAGAGAGAGAGAGAGAGAGAGGGAAGGAAAGGTGTATAGCTGCCTTTCAAGGTAGCCGTAAGCGACGTGCAGCATAAGAATTTTATTAGTCTGCTGTTTGTTTTGTTTAATTATGCTGTCATTAAGCTTGTTATACAGTCACACACATATACATAGTATTACATACATACTCAGGTAGACACGGATTGAATCACACAACGTTATAAACATAATGCAAAAAGTGATGGACTAACAGATACTTAGCATACTTACAAACAAAGTACTTTAATGGTTACATTATAATATGTATCTTTCTGAAATTGAATGCTATATATATAATTTATGAATAAATATACATATATAAATACTTGTTTCGGGAGGATCAAAGGAAAATAAATCCTGTGTTTTGTATTCCTTCCTTCTTGTAGATTTCAAAATCAAATTGAAATACTGCTAACAAGATACGGATCAGGTATTTTTATTATTATAAAAATGAATATTTTTAATCTTTAAACTCTTTTAAACTCCTTTTATGGATGTTTAGTTACAGGGTACAGAAAATAAAAGCTTACATGTCTAAACGCAATTATGACCGAGTGACGAACAAAGAGAGACGGACATTAGACAGTGAAACAATGCCCGGGGACAATAATTTTTATATATACATGAGTGTATGTAGTAGATATTATATATGTATAAGCGTATGTAGTAGATATTCTTAATGTGGTTAAATTGGCGGGCAAAAGAGTGAGTAGTTGGTCTGTCAGGAATGTCCTTGTCCCTTCTTCGTTGCAGTCTGTTGGACACTCTCGACCAGACATTTAATTTACATTTTCCACTAATTGGCTTGCATACGCTACGCTCTCGCTTCGCTTAATTAATTTAATTAGAAATATGTTTTGGCACAAAGAAAGTCGCAACCATTGCAACATGTCTCTATTTCTCACTTCCTTGTCTTTCCCTCTCTCTCTCTCTCTCTCTCTCTCTCTCTTTCTCTCTCTTTCTCTCTCTTTTCTTGTGTATATGTGTGTATGTGTTTGTGTGAGCTGCATTAAATGCAGTCAGTGCTAATCATACGATGCTAATTAGAAGTATGTAGTTTATTTGATGGTCCATTATTTGGCTCATTGAAAGCTCGTTTTTTGGACACCTCATTGAATGACATTAATTCATCTGCAATTTTATGAAGCATACTTAAATAGGTAAAATAAGTAGATTTACAAAATTGAGATTATGTAATTAATTCTTAGGAAAGGAAAGTTTTTTCCTGACTGATTATTTATTTATAATCTTCGAAACATTTGTTAATGTCAAATAAACAAGCGAAAAAAAATTGTTAGTAATAAAACAGAATATGAGTTGAATTTAACAACTTAATTAATATTTAAAATATTTAAATTTAAAACTGCAATTCTATAAACATCAAATATTTTTGTATTAAAAATTTAAGTTGTCTATTAATTTGAATAATATTATTATATACGGCTTTTTTTGTAGGACATAAATATATCAATTTAATATCTGCATCGATGTTATTTACGGCTTAAAGTCACAATTAAACTGTTTTTATTTTACATTTTATTTGAATTGTATTTTATTTTTCTCTTCATTTTTATAGTATATAAATATTTTAAAGCATGAAATTTAGCTCAGTAATACATGTTATCGATAAAGTTTTTAATAATTCTAATATTAATGTTAATTTGACAAATGTTTTGATAGAAAACATTCTGATGAACGATTTTATTATCATTATTCGTTTTTATTTAATAATCGCATTAAAAATGTATATTTTTCTTTTAGCTGCCCTAATGACATGGAATGTATTTTTTTCCACTTTGCTTTGGCTTTGAATCTATGGATCTTTGTAAGTGCACCTTAGCTTTGGGGCAGCAATACTGGCTATCCTCTTATACTGCTTGTTATTTTTGTGTTGTTGCATCTTTGCTGTTGACCCCGGTGGCAGCAATGAATGGTTGCCCATGGAGCCAGAGCTGAAGCCGAAGCTGATGCTGAAGCTGATGCTGCCCCCATGGCGTGGCAATCGCGGCCATTAAGTCATTTTGTTTCCTGTTACATTTCCGGTATCTTTTTAGCAACCTCGTGGCCCGAATGCTTCGGTGAGGTTCGGTGAGGTGAGGTGGTGCTCTGAACTAGTGTCTGCCTTGGTGGCACGGTTGCATGGTTGCTCGGAAAATGCTTTTAAAGTAGGTGGCTGCTTGTTCAATTTATTGCACACCAAATGTACGATACTATTGTTGTTTTTTTATGCACTTCTTGTTGTTATCTTGTACAGAACGCTGGCTCTCAAATTGCAGCATATAAAGTGTTGTGTAAAATTAACAGTTTTATGCCCAGCGCCGATAAAATTGTTAAAAGAGTTGCCATTAATGATATGCCATCAGGTAAAGTGCTCCAAATAAATAAATGCATATTAAATAAATTGGATAAAATTCTAGATAACTTCACAAGAATATATTTTATAATACCTTATTGAAGAATACGATCTAAACATATGTTTGTTAAATATCAGACTTCAAAGCACTGCTTGAAGAAAACATTTGCTGATAGTAAATCATTATTAATTAATTATTTACATATATTTATTGACCTATTACTATCCATCTAGTTCTACTTTAAGTCGCCAACTTCAGTATTTTATGTACGTTCTCCTAAAATAGTTAGTATTAAACAAGTTTCTGGTTCAAATGATTGAAATATGACAAGATAAATATACACAAATATGTTTGATTTATATTCATATTTCTTTCCTTTACCAAAATGGTGTAAATATAAGCTTAATGTTACTTATGTTTGATTCATGTAGACTTGCTGCTCAGATCATAAAATCCCTAAAAATCTGTGCATGTTGCTTTCTATTCCCATTTGACAGTTGCCTTTGCGCATACTCAATCACTTAAGCAGCCCAACAGTTTCAGTTCCAGTTGCAGTTTGTTTTTCTGCTTTTTTCCCTCTCGTTGCTTACGCATTATAGAGGATGATTGTATACCCACTAGACATCAGTTATGTATACCCTATACTTTTATTATTGGTAATTCTTTATATTTTTAACAGTAACCGTCAGTTTAGAGTTTAAAAATTATATATATTTTTTTAATATTAACAATAAATCATCAAACATTCCTTTATAACAGTGTTGTCAATTTTCATGGTTTTTAAATTAACTCTTGATTTTTCAAATTAACAAAGCTTTCTAAATTAATTTAATTGTTTTTAAATTTGATAAAATTGTTCAAAATTTATAAATATTTATGGAATCATTTACGACAGCCCAGAGTTTATTCTACAATTTAAAATTAATTTATTTGGAATAACGTATATTTTTAATATTTCAAATTGCTTATATATATTTTAATAAATTGAAAAACGAGATACTTTTTTTGTTGTAAGCACATTTTAAAGAAACTTATACTCCTGGCTTAACTTAAAAGTATTTGGTTGATAGATTTCATATACATATATCTTTATACAGGATATCTGCTCATCTGCATACTCATTGTCTCATTTTATCATCTAGATGCTGCCATAAACACTAATTTAAAAGCCCATCATAAAAATCCGAGTAGAATGCGTGCACAGATTGCACACAGAAATATTTGCTAGCGATGTACAGAGAAGCACGAGTATAAAGTACATTTGTCTAAGTGAATTCAGCGAACAGTAAAAATTTGTGTGCATTATTTTGCATATGGCAAGAGGCAAACCAATGCCCATACCTGGATTTCATTCGAAATCTAAAACCTATGCACCAGGAGCAGTTAGAGGGGGCAGGATCAAGAGGGGCAATCGTTGCGTTGCTCATACGACGCGTTGGCATTGCAAGTGCTGTGTGTGTGAGTGTGTGTGTGTGAGTGTGTGGTCCCTTGGCGCACATGAGGCAGATTTAGTGTGCCAGCTTTTTTATCTTGTCGCGCACTTTGTGTGTGCTTGTGTCAGTGTGTGTATGTGTGTGTGTGTGGTTGCTCTAGGGATCAAGCGGCAGGTAATACGAGTGGCAGCAACATTTGTATATATGAAAATACTCTGACTCTTTGCACTGACTGTATGTGTACTCGTATATTGCCTGGCAATCTCATCTACAACTAAACAGTACACTCTTTACCTCCATTCACATCTCGGTTTTGCAGAGTGCTAAATGTGTAACAGCAGTCACTTAGCGTACTACTTGCCCCCCGGTCGACCCGCCCCTCTCTCTCTCTCTCTCTCTCTCTATAGACCGCATGATGCGCTCGTTACTTCATTGGCACAATCCCCAGACTCTGGCTGCTTGGTTGCTTTCATTGTTTTGCTGTGCTTTTATATATTTTTTATTTTTTCGCCACGTATTTTCCTTTAATGCGCTGCGGATTTGCTGTGAAATATGCCAGGACAGAGACACTTGCACACTACACACACTCACACACACCACACATACAGCACTTACAAGAGAGTGTGCCCGTATCTGGTTACATTCCCGGTTGGCACTGCGGCCCAGCACTTTTATGCTAATTAAGTTTATGCTAATTTAACTTATTGCCACTAAGTTGGCCCACATATGCGGCCAGCCGCATAAGCTGTTCATACTCTCGACTCTTTCTCCGACTCACAATTGCTCTCGTTTTGTATTTTCCAATTCACATTTCATACACTCACATACACACTGTCCAAATCTAGCTGCTGGCATTGAAAATACATTAAAAATACGGCACTAAATTGAATTGCCAGTCGTTAAAGCTCAAGTAATTTATTTAATTAATGCCAGGCCATATTCGGACAACAACAAAATGAAGTTGCTTACGCCGATATTGTTGATAATACAGCGAAAAACGAATGCGAATGAGAATGAGAATCCGAATATGAATACGAATGCGAATGGGAATGCCAATGTGAATGTGAATGTGAATGTGAAGAAGAATGCAAATGCTCATGTTTCACAGTGCGTATGCTTGACATTTAATTTGCACATTCGCTGTATTCACACTTCGATACTCTACCAAGTGTGTCATTAAATTTTGTTATGCGTTTTGTTTATAATTAAATCCCAATCATTTCAATAAACACTAAGCTTCAATAAATTTATTATTTTTAATGTGGCTTAAAGAGTGTCTGAAGTACAGTGTATATTAAATATATATATTTTAGATTTGAAAAAAGTAAAACTCAAACTCAAAAATAATATTTATTTCTTAAGTTTTTTTGCTCAAAAATAATGATTATTTAGTGGGTAAAATAATAAAAATTATAAATATTAAGATCATGGTGAAATTGCATAGGTTACCCAAGAGAAAATTTTTTCATATATTTCTCTGTATATACTGTCTCTATTTATATGTATGTGTAAATATGAAATTACTAATTAATAATGATTTTTAAAATTTTTATAATCTTAATTTTTACTTTTTATTATTGTTATTTTCAAATTAAAATAAATACATATTTGTAAAAAATTTACTTTATATATATAGATAGAGAATATTTTGAGTAAGAGCATTCAACTGACGATTACACCATACAGAGCTAAGTATACTTGTAGTGCAATATATGACCATACCAATATACAAATATTCATATACATACATGTAACATAAGTATAAATATATACGCATAATGTTTAATATTTACGACTTAAAAAGCAAATGCGTTATTTTTCTCGGCCTTTCTTCTGTCTGTCTGACTGTCCGTCCGTCTGTCTGCCTCTCGTGTCTGTCTTTCTGTCTGTCCGATTTTTGTGCATGTAAATTGCATTTAAAGCAATAAATCAGTTTTAATCAGAACAGAGTCCACGCAGCTGAGCCTTACCGGACAGCGAACGGCGTCTGTTCAGCTCATGATAGGCCTCTGTATATGCACACATACTTATACACTTACATACGTGTATATGTAAATGTATTTGTATAATAAAGGAGTATGGGTGGGGTGGGTCGCATAGTGGATCGGTGGCTCAGGTGGTTTAAGCTAACGGACTCCGTATGCATGTCGCTTTATTAAATATAGTTTACTTGCATTGTTAATTTTTGCAAATGGTTCATTAAAGTTCATAAAATAAAAAGCTCCACTTGAAACGATCAATATTTTCATTAAAAAATTATTACATTAAGCAATTTCACTAATTAAATATTTTCATTTTAGTTATTATTCGTTAATTTCAAGTGAAAAATTATAGTTTTTTCACAGAAATTTAAATATTTACTCACTTGAGTATATAAAATGGAAACTGTAGCACGATTTATTGCAATACACACTTGAATTTATTAAATTATTATTTTTTTTTTATTCAAATGGTAAAACTGTATATCGAATATCAAACGAAAATGAATTGCGGTTTGTTGTTACCTAAATAAAATATATAAAATTCAATAGAAAGTACTAAAAGATGAAATCAATAATTGAATGTGGAAATATTACAATAAATAATTCCAATAATTGAATATTTCTATAACAACTTGAATTTATTTATTTAAAATGCCAAATGAAAGTGGCTTTTGGTTTTCCAATGAAATACATAGATAGTTCAATAGAAATGACTTTCATAGTTTTGTTTTTGGTTTTAAATTAATAATAATATTATTTTTATGAGAAAACGTTAATTAAAATTGCAATGTGCGTAAAAATATGCTATGCAAAATTAAACTTCACTGCATTGCCAAATTATTTGGTATATGTAAATTTTGTGTGAGTGAGAATTCACACACACACACACACACACACACACGCAGCTAATGGTAGTTGTTGTTGTTGCCGTTTTTGATTATTGTTGTTTGGTATTTGGCACTGAAAAGCTAAAAGTTAATTCGAGGCAATTATATTGACATGCCAAATGTTCAGTAGTCCAATCGTAGCTCTTGTTCACATCCAGATCCTGTTTCTGCTCCTGGCAGCCTGCCATTTGCCAGGTTCATAGGTTAACCCCCTTAACCCGGCTACTAAACTACCTCCCCTCCCCTTTTAGGCTAACTCGTATCAGTTACCATTTTACGCGCTATTTGAATTATTTCCTCGTCGTCTGACTTTGGCTTAAAGCGTTTTTGGCACACACAACAACATTGTGTACACGGCCTGTCAATAATTCACGAATAGATTCAAATTTGAATACGTATTCAAATTTGAATTTTGGTATTCGCATTTTGAGTGTAGTTTTCGGCAGTTGTGCAGTTAATTTGATTCAAAATGTGAATATTCGATTGCATCTTGTTTTTTTTTTTTTTTTCTAAACCAATTGCCCTTGCCCTGCCACGCCCACACTCCCCCTACTGCCACTGTATGCATATGTGTGCGTGTGTATGCGTATGTGTGTTTGGCATTTTGTGTTGTTGATTTGCTGTGGTTTTTTGCTGCGTTGTTTGTTATTTTTGCTTGTAATTTGTCTCTCTGACTAGGCAACTTTTGTTGTGTGTTGTGAGAGTGTGTATGGGTATAGTATGTACTTGGTATGTATATACATCTATTGCTCAAATATTTTATTATTTATGCGTTTTTAGTAGCCAACATTTCAGTTTTTGTTGCTTGTCGTTCCGTAAAACATTTTTAGCTGACATGCAAAAAGTTTTTGCCTCAATGAAGTTTTGATTTTGGCTACGCACACACGTCGGACAGAGACAGACAGAGGGTGTACTGAGGGAGTAAGGGATGCTAAAGTGTGGCAAGGCAATTACATGAAAATGCATTTATTATTGTTGCAAATTTTGTTGTTGTTACATGTGAAACGCCTGGCGAAAGCTGCATTAAAATTGCAAGTTTGTTTTCCTGTAGAATGCATTCTTTATTTTTTTTTTTTATGAAGCGTATGATTCGGGAGTCGGGGTTATGTTGGTTTTGCATTGTGGCCTTGCCATAAATTTGTTACAAATTTATTGTAAATTGTTTATGTCCTCGTTCAACTTTAAATGTTTGTTTGATACTTTTTAATAAACTATGATGGCTTTTAAAGTAAAATGAATATGTGTAAATGAAATAAAATTTACATTCAATTTGCATTCCACTGACAAGTGTCAGCCATAAATCACTTTTCATTCGACTTAATTGCACTAAAAGACATTAAATTGAACAAATTTGTTAACATTTAATGCAATTTAATGCGAAAAAATAGTGCATTTTAAATAATTAAAATTAATGGACATTCGGCATAGAACCTTCTTGTCAAAGGATTATGTTATATTCATTATATTATATTATTATTAAAAAAAAATTAAGTTAAAAATTTGTCAAGCTTAAATAAAGAAAATTTACGGCTTAATAATAAAAGTATACTTAATCAGTTGACTTAAAAAATATGCCTATGCAAATTTGAAAATTTTAATTTAAAAGATTTGATAAGTTTACAAGTTAACGAAATTCTTCAACATTAAATAAATGCATACTAAGTTTATAAAAATAAGGAAAATTACATTTTTAATTTGAACTTATCTTAAATTATTGTTTTCAGTTTAAAAACAAATCATAATATCACATCTTATTTATCAAACTATTTGTAAACTGACCTATCCTAAAAAGGGGAATAAAAATGAAAAAGCTTGCATCTATGATTTTCATTGTCCCATTTACAATGAATGTTTCATAGTTTCTTTATGCTAAGACAAAGCGTTGGCTATAGATCATTATTAGGAAAAATAATAAAGTCACCTGAAGAAAATTTATCAAAATCATAAATCATTGCAAATAGCTGCCATTTCTTTTCTGCGTATGCTTATGCGTGCTTCTTTCCATGTATATGTAAGTATATGTATATGTATGTGTGTGTGTGTGTGTGTGTGTGTGTGTGTGTGTATGCAATAATTTCTCAATACATTTGCATGTGTCGGCGTTTGAAATATTTGCAAGATGGCGCCAAAGTGTTTGCAATGGAAATCGTTGCAGGCAAATGAAGTTGAAGCTGCATAAAATTTAAAGTGACTATTGAATGCGAGTGAAATTGCATTGACTTCAAAGAGCGTACTGAGTGACATTTTCTCTTTGAAAGAGAAATTACTTACTGAGTGAGTTACACGTTTTAGCTCGGAACTGAGTGAGCGCGAAACGAGTGTATTAAGTGAGTTATTATCTGCATATGTTCTCTTTAGAAACTGAGTATATTTATGATGAGTGAGTGAGCTCAAAATGAGTGTATTAAGTGAGTTATTATCTGTACATATTCTCTTTATAAGTTGAGTAGTTTTATGATGTGCATAAGAGAATTGGAGTTTGAGATGTATTTGATTTGAGTGCTCTAATTGAGCTGCATATATGCACACAGTAGGATTTCTCTTTGCTTTAGTAAGAAATCTAAAACGTGGCTCAATGTATGAGTTTGGATGGCAACTGCATTTATTTGAAACGAATATGCTCAGATTATCTCAAATTTGTGTTTGAACAGCATTATCTATTGCTGCTGTGAGCAAGGAAACTCTAGTAAAATATATGCGTACTTAAATAATGAAATTATTTTATCTAATTTTCTATTAAGGTTAATAAGAAAGGAGTTTTTTTTTAATAATAATGGGGTATATATATTGATCCAAAATTTACAATTTATTTTTTCTACTTTACAAAGGTAAATATTTATCAATACAAATCAAAATAATTCACCGATATAATCTATTATTTGAGAAAAAACTAAGTTCTGTATTTGTTTAAGAATATTTTATAATCAACAAAGATGTTGAGAAATGATAAAATTAAAAAAATATGATCAAAATGGAAATAGTTAAAAATAATATATTTGAAAAATAAAACGTCAGAGCTTTAAAACATAATTTAATAATATTTAATTTCTGTAGAATCTTTGACTTGTTTAATAAAATCAAAAACAAAATTGTTTAATTAAAAAACATTTTAGAATTCTTAAAGTATTATTTATTAAAAACAAACCTTATATAAATTAGGAAATTTGTGTAGGTTAAAATGAATTCATTTGGATAAGGTAGTTTTAAAAGACGTAATTATTAGATAATCAGTGAGTGGCTTGCGTATCTCCAATTAAAGTTATCGATGGCATACAATTGGGAACTGTGAAATGGGGAATGAAAAATGCAGTGGTAACGTTTTCTGCAATTGTCGACTAACGGCATCCTCAAAGGTACGGCAAATCAACAGACCGACAACGGCGAACAAATAACAACAAAATGAAGCCATAAATACATTTGGCATCGACTGATGGCCACTTCAATGAAACACCACACGATGTTCCTGCTGCACCTTCTCCTCCACCCGCCGTTGCATCCATTTGGTTCGCTTTGTATCGTCGACTTTTTAATTAAAATAAAAATGCCACACTCACACGCACATGACGAGAGGTTGAGGTTAACTCAGGCATTGGGTGAGTGAAGGGGGATCGGTGTATAATGATGATGAGTGGGCATAAAATCACGACAACAATAAATATTAAGTTAAAGCGCATTTAAAATGCCAACACTCGACGAACAAGGAAATCACATGAAATCAATGCGCATAAGTTTAATGCAATTCACAAATACACACAAACAACTGCATTTAACACATGCAAACACATACGCACACACACACAACACACACAGACTACGCCGACAAAGCAACAAACGCTATAAACAATTGTTGGAAATTAATTTTTGTTTTTTAAATAATAGGCTTATAAAATAATTAAACTCAAACGGCTTACGTTTAATGGCTCTCTCTCTCTCTCTCTCTCTCTCTCTCTGCATAGAGAAAAGGGGGGCGGAACGGGGGCGTGGTCGGCTGAGTATGTGTGTGTGTGTGTGTAAGGTTAACTTTTCGAGGACCATAAAAATATGAAAAATGCTTGTGAAAAATTGTTGAAAAACTTTCCTTTTTTTGCAAACATTTTTGATGCATTTTAAATGGCAACAACAACAGCAATAGCAGTAAAAGCCATAACAACTGACAATTAATTGTAAAAATCAATTTACAGAACGCATGCGGTTAACTCGTTTATTTGAACGCCTTGTTCAACTTGTTGGCTCTTTGTATTTTTATCTTTTTAATGCCACCTACATAGCAAATGAACAGGGTATACTAAAAAATATATTTCTTTATTTTTTTTTATTAAGATAAGAACTTTAAATGAATATTAAGAAAATTAAAAAAAAACGTACTTTCAAAAGAAAAAATTATTTTACTATTTGCTAATAAAATTAATAAATAACTAAATTTTAAACTAATCTCGGGTTTCTATCACCTAAGTTTCTTTAAAAATAATTTTATGTACATTTCAAATCTGTTTATAGGATATCTTGACGACATGACCAATTTTTTAGACAATTCATACCTATTTTATTTAATTTATCTTATTTTTCGGTCAATTTAAATAATTTGCATAACGAGGTGAAAATATGTCCGCATAAC
The DNA here is from genome assembly GCA_035045575.1 of Drosophila falleni. Lineage (NCBI taxonomy): Eukaryota > Metazoa > Arthropoda > Insecta > Diptera > Drosophilidae > Drosophila > Drosophila falleni. The sequence continues at coordinate 162,625 of JAWNOV010000111.1, read as the reverse complement.
GCTTAACGAGTTGGGTGTAAAAAGTTAAGTATATTTTTGATTTACAGGTGAAAAGTTGTATTACTGGCATCGGAATACGACAAGCAATTTTTAAGTACACGTCATTTAATATAACTATGATAAGTTGAAAAGAAGCATTAATTTCAATTCAGTGACAAATTTATCAGCCTCTTTAAGCCTACGTAAAAACCTAGTTGATATGTCAAGACTGCATATTAAATTGTTGGTATAGCTTGTTTAAATATTAAGGAAAGTAAATTCATATTTTAATTGATTCAAAAATATAGTGCACAGAATACAAAAAAGTTTATGGGTATGTCTACGTCTATAAAAAGCTTATGTGGTTAACAAAAAATTTTTGTTAACTACTTTTGAATACCGAATGAATTACGAGACCAAATAATGATCAAGACGATATTCCGCATGAAAATCGGGCAAGTTTTGGCAAAGTTATGCATGCTTATGTTTATCTGTCTGTTTGTCTGTCTGTCTGTCCTCTATATTGCAGGCAAATAAAGATTGTTTCTTTTTTGGATCGGACCACTATATCATATAGCGCCCATAAGAACAATCGGTCTGTTATCAAGTTTTAGTATTATAAACTTTTGTGTTTAATGAGATATCGTAATCAAACTGATACAATAAGCATATAACTTGGTCTTATACATCCTGTATAAAGTTGGTTCAAATCGGTACTCTATATCATATAGCGCCCATAGGAACAATCGGTCGAAAATCAAGTCTTAGTATGAAAAATTTTTTAGTTTAACGAGATATCGTAACCAAACTGATTAAATATGCATTAAACTTAGTTTTATATATCCTGTCCAAAGTTGGTCCAACTCGGACCACTATATCATATAGCTGTCATGGGACCGATCGGGCGAAAATCAAGTCTTTGTCTGAAAAACTTAATTGTTTTATGAGATATCGTAACCAAACTTATATAATATGCATTTAAGTTAGTCTTATACATTACCAAAGTTGCTTTAAATCGGTCCATTATATCATGTAGCTGTCATAGGACCGATCGGGCTAAAATCAAGTCTTAGTATGCCCGAGTATGCTCGACAGTAGCACCGGCCCACTAGTTTTTGTTGATCTCGAAAGTGAATCATGAGAAAATTAATTTCGTGGAAATCGAGCATGATTTTTGGGAAGATCTCAGCTGATAAACCTGTTGACCGTTCTCAACTTAATGAGTATGGAAATGGAAGCGTTAGATTATAAGATTGATAAGCACAGATCGTTTTGTTGTCGCTGTCAACAGAAGGGAGAACATATGAATTAATACTGAACTTTGGCTTGAAATTCTGTTGTTTTTGTAATTCAATTCAAAGACCCCGTACTTAATAAAAGTACAGGGGTCTTTAGGGTTTGCTTTACCAAATATGTGCGTAATAGGCAGAAGGAGGCGTGGCAGACCCTATAGAGTAAATATATTCTTGATCAGCATCAATAGCCGAGCTGATAAAGCAATGTTCGAAAAATTTCAAAAATCAATTTTTTTTATAAAGTTAATAATATTTTGATGCAGAATCAATAAAGAGGCCAAATTATGATCAAAATGGTATTCCGCAAGGAAATCGGTTAAGATTTGACAAAGTTATGACAGTTCGAAGTTTAGTAATTGCTTGGACTGTCAACTTTACAAGTCAAATTTTTTGTTGCTCGACTGTAGCTCCGTCCGACTAGTTATAATTATTGTTTTTAATCTACTTAAAATTTAAAATCTACACTAAAACTTAAGTTATAAATTGTCGCTTTAAACATTGTCAAGTTTTTCGATTAAAAACTTATTTTGAGTGTACAAAAAATTGGAGTTGCTTAAGTCTATTAAGAAAACCCAGAAAACGATAAAATGATTTTAAAGTTAAAAATCGCGACAGATCTCTGATCCAATTTGTATTAAAACATGTTATTTGTATTTAATGACCATTTCAACTTTGAACTCTCTGTACTTGTAACACATACAAAAGCTGCCGGCTACAGTACGCGCTTTTCTATAATTTTCGCTGCGGGGAAGTCCCCAATAGAGAGTTGTGCAATGTTGTTGAAACTGTTGCTGTTGCTGCTGCTGCTGCTGTTGTGAGTGATGATGATGCGTGTTGTCTGCTTTTGTGTCGTACTCATCTTCATTCTGATCCTCATCCGCATTCCCGTCTTCATGGCCATCGTCAATGTGGTTGAGTCTCGCTCTTCATTGCCTTTCTGCCTGCCTGCCTGCCTGCCTGACTGAATGACTGCCTGACTGGCTGGTTGCGTGGTTGGAGCATTACTCATACGCCACGTTGCATCGACCGCAGCCTTGCCTCATTCATTTAGTCGTCAAGTACAAGTGCATTTGCATCGAAATTGATTGCTCACAAAACTGCCGATATGGCAAAATTGCCAATTTCGAGTGTGGCGTTTTTGGCGAAAAAGTGGGCGTGGCAGCTGCTGCTGCTGCTGCCTCAACAGTTTGTTGATTAAAAGGCTGCTTAACTAAAATCGAGAAAGCGTCGGTTCAAATTTAATGCCACTTGAGTAGCACTAACAACACCTGTCATATATGTGGGTACACATATATATGTACGTGTCTATGTATGTGTGCGCTTAAAACTCTTTTGAACTATAAGTACCCATAAATGAACAGTTTGAACAGCGCAGACAGGCAGCAGTAAAAGGCAACCGTCGATCAACAATGCTGCTTTTCTCATCATTATTTTTGTTGTTATTATAGAGTCAACTTTCCTGTTTGCTTTTTCAGTTTCAGTTTTCTATTTGTTTTTTTTTTTTTCGTATTTACGCAACTTTATTTTTGAGTTTGTTTTCAACTTTGCCTGCCCAAAATGTTTCATAAACAGAAATAAAAAATTCATAAAAAAGGGCCAAAAACTTTTCAAATATTATGGGCGAAAATGTAAATGAAAATTGAAATAATTGCTGGCAACTATTTGCCATTGTTTTTCATGAAAAAAAGCGTTTTAAAGAAAAACAATTGTCGACAAGGCAAACAAAAATGCATAGATCAAAGTAAATTCCTTAAAATAATTCCCAGCGTTTTAAGTTATTTAGTTAAGAATGTATTTAGTCATTAGAAGTGTACAATGGGAAAGAAATATTTGATATTTGTCTCTTAAATATTTATTATGTAATTTAGGATACAAAGTCGTTGTAGCTATACAAATATATTTTCATATTCATGTGTTTTCTACAAATTTATAAACATTTTGTATGACAATTTTGAAAAAAACGAAAAATTATGTAAATAAAACCAAAACAGACTGTCATAAATTTAATTGAAATAACAACAATATATTAAATTATTGTTAGTGCCATAACTACCTCTTATTACCAATTAAAGGCTTTTCAATGGGCCAGCACTAGCTTAAGTCCTTCTCCAAATGTTCAACTATGTTCTAATTAGGAGTCTTTCGGTTATGCGCCTACCAATTATGAGTTCTGACAGGGAACATCAATCAGTCGCTGCCAATAAATTTTCTGAAGCATTCTGTTCTCATCGTACTCACTTACGTATGTATAATAAGTAGTATTTTTGGTCTGCTTTGAAGGAGCAATAATCATGATCTGAAAACATCAATCAACAGCTTTTGAGACGAAGAACTGAGAAGAGAGACACTTTGACCCGTACACTGACTCAAAATTCTACTCAAACTTGTACTCGATATTGACTAATAAAGCAAGACATTTGGGGGCATGTGTGTGTGTGTGTGTGTGTGTGTGTGTGTGTGTGTGTGTGTGTAGGGTATTCTGACAGCTGCCAAACAAGCGTTGCACATTAACGGCAATTGCTTTTAAATTGATTGATTTGCGTAGCTCAGACGCTAAGCGGGCTTCCTCCCACTCTATCGCCTTTATTCTTTTTCTCTCTTTCTCTCACTGTCTGTCTCTCTATCTGTCTTTCTCTTTTTGCGTGTGCATAAACACAAACATGTCCAGAACGTTGCAGTTGTGAAACTGACAGCCATGGCTTGATTGCATGCACTTGCCTCTTTACGCCACGCCCACACTCACAACTCCCACGCCTACGCCCACACCCACACACACACCCACACACACACACTCACACTCACTCTCTTTCCACTTTTAGTTTGTGGCATCGTCTGCCTTTTTGGGCAAACAAAATATGATTGCCTGCAATTAGGCGCAACGCTTTTGGCAGCCCTTTTGGCCACTTGCGAGCGCATTAAATAAGAAATTTTTGGGAAAATTGCTAAACAACACGCCAAAAACTAATTACGCACGCGGCTGCAACACTTGCCACTGCAACATTTGCCACTGCAGTTGTTGTTATTGCTGTTGCATGTGAAAGGTGTTTGCCGAGGTTCGGCGGTTAATGTCGATGGTCAACGTGCTGCAACGGTCAAGTGGATAAATGACATATTGAACTAAGCCCGCAGCATTAGTTCAAGCAACACAGAGTTAAACAGCCAGGTTTATAGTCAAGTAGCCAGGCCAACAGTCAACAACAAACATGTCAACAGCCTGACTAACAACTATGACTAATGCACTATTAAATACCAGACAACACTTTGACTTAATTATTATTTACTTCACTCAGCAAGTTTTTGCGGTTAGACTTATTGTCGCCATCGGTTAGTCATGTTTTTAATTCTCAACATTATATTTAAATAAATAAATAAATAAAATATATATTAAATAAATAAATAAGCAGATTTCTTGTCCTTGCGAAACTCTGTATTAAATTTACGACGATTTGAAAAATACTCGGTCAGAGCGTATAAGACAAAAGAAAATTTATATTATGCGAGTTTTATTGAGATATCTCCCAAAACTACAACATATTTTTTTCTTTTCCTTATTTTGTTTGGTATTTAAAATGTACCAGCGGTTATCAAAATCGTAATCTACGATCAACTCTAAGAAGAATTGCCCAAGAAACCATGGGTCTGAAATCAATATTGAACTTCCACTATTTAAAGCAAAGTTATCCGTACGTGTTTTTTATAAGGGTAATTTTTTGATAGGTGGAACTAAGATCAGCAAAGAAAACAAGTGGGCAGTTACAGTCGAGCACGCTGGACAGTAGGATACCATGAGCCCAGATACTCTACTCTGAGGTTGATTTTCAACCAATAGTTCCTATGGCAGCTAAATGATATATGGAACCGAATTAAACCAAATTTGGTCAGGATGTATCGTCTAATCAAGCCCTTATGCCTACTTGAGATAGACTAATAAAAAAGACGTCCAGGAAAACAAGTTGTTGCATACTTTAATGCGTTTTTCACACATCACAAAATTTGAATGGCCGCCGCAATTCATAAACGCTAAAAGCGTTGGCCAACGTATGCTAATAAATTCCTAATTGAATAAGCCATAAGCAAAAGCACATACGAGTACAGAGCATACATACATATATAGAAGAGAGGGAGATGCCCACACACACACATAACTTATAATGTCATTCGAATGGCTTAAAAGCGTTATCGTTTCTTTATGATTTTCCTTATTGCTAAGCGGCAGTCGAAGCGCGGGCGTTCAAGAGAACAAAGACAGACATACAGTCAGACAGAGACAGACAGAGGGAGCATAAAATATTGTATGCATAACGTATATGGCCAACAAGCAAACTGGCAGACAGTTGGCAGGACCAACAGGACTAGCAGGACCAGCAGGGCCAGCAGCCAACGGACCAAATACAGGACATGAATGAACGAACCAAAGGACGAGCGACTGCTTCGCATTCGCATTTGCATTTGCATTTTACAAACAATTGAAAAAGTAGTTAAAGTTTTTGCATGCTGGTTCTCTGCTGCTTTCACTTTATCACCCACACACACACACACACACACAAACACACATACCCCCACCTTACACTTACTGCTAAAAGTATGCTACATGGGGTTTTTGTCTCTGTGTGTCTCGTGCATATGCAATGGCTCACAACAAGCCAACATGCGATAGAATTGCATGGCACTTCTGTTTGGCATATTACAGTCGCCGTCTCAATGCCACTCCCTGCACCAACCCCTTGGTCATGACTATACCCGTTACTTAAAAAATAAATAAAAGGGTATATTGTGTTTGTTGGAATGTACATAACAGGAAAAAGAAGGCAACTCCGACCCTGTAAGGTACATATATTCTTGATTGACATTAACAGTCGAGTCGATATACCCCACGCAGATCTTGTTTGTTTCAAATTTAAGCCATGCAGTTTTTAAGATAGTACAGTTTTTAAGGTAAATCACGTTATCTATTTACATTATCTAGCATCTCACTTTACCGCAGCAAGATCGGACAAGCAGAACGGGTGTAATAGCTAACCAAAGTTATTAAAAAAGTTATTATTTCAATACAATCACCTAAAAGTATGCAGTGTTTTTTTTATGCAGTAATTTCCGAAAAGTACTTTTTTATAAGGCTATATTGAAATAAGTAACGGGTATTCTTTGGTCGGGATCTCGACTATAGCGTTTCCCACTTGTTTTTTAGTTGGTCGAGCTGAAGTCCTTGCTGTACTTCACATGGAGCGGACTCTCCGTTTTTTTGTATTCCGCTTTACACTACATTTTGCACACTTTCGCTATTTGCCGGCTGCGGTTGCTTAGCTTTTTATGAACGCAGAGTTCACGTGTTTACCTGTCCCATCTGTCCCATCTGCAACATCTGTCCCATCTGTTGCCTTGTCCAAGTATTCCCCATGGTGGCGTGTCCAAGCTGTCACTATGAGTTGACACATTTGGTTGTCTCTTTCTACTTTACAGCATTCGCAGCAGTTGCAGTTGCACTTGCAATTTTAGATGGTATTTTTTTTTTTTTGAACGGATTTCGTAATGAGATGAAGATTAGCTGTGGCTACAAATGCCTGACAAACTGCAAGATGTGACTGGACTTGAAGTGTATTAATCAATAAGTATGAAAATATAATTCTTTAAATATATTTATTAACTTTATATTTGAAACTTTATTTTTTCCCGATTATAGTGAACAACATACAAAATTATTGTCTTAAAAATTAATTCAAGGTATAGAGATTCTCAAATGGTTTTCATTGCAAATATCTTAAAAATGTATTATCAATACAAATATAATTTTCCTTTCCAAAATTCTTAACTTATTTTAAGGTCTTAACAGCTTTAATTCTGATTTTTATTTGTGTCTGAATTAACAACGTATTATTTTGAACACTATATACTGTATTATCATTTATTCTTTTTAGATACCCTAGAACATTTAAATTGAAATATTTATACTTATCAATAACTAGTTACATATGTGTTTTTTTTTGTAATTTAATTTTTAATTTTAATGAACGAGTATATTTTCGTGTCTGCTGCATATAGCCTGACAATAAATAAATAAATAATATTATCCATTAATATTTCCGACTTAAAATCAGTTGAATTTTTAGTTAATTAACCAATGCCTTAAATAACAATCCGGTATATCTTACTTAATAAGTATTGTTAGAAACACTCTTTGTAATAGCACGCAAATTTAAATTTATGCTATTTTAACATTTAGATTTCAGATTTGCAAATCTGTTGAGCGCAACATTTTGAAATTCCACGAATTGTTGCAATAGCTGCGATTAGATGTCTTCAGGGCAAAAGGATTTGCTTGAGAAATTCCCAGAGCAAGTAGTAGAGCGACAAAGACGGAAACATAGAGAGAGAGAGAGAGGGAAGGGAGAGAGGGAGAGATAGAGATAGAGAAAGTGGCTGCGTCTGGCATTTCCTGCGCCAGAATGATAGTCTATGCAAATCATTCATTATTTTGACTATCAATAACTGATTTACATTTATGCTGAAGCTGCACAAAATACTCGCAGAAAGAGAAAGAAAACGGACAAATGCAGGGTCATCCCGGATCGACTCAGATGCAGATATGGCAGAGGGGAAGGAATACAAAAACAAACGCGAACACAGAACAAACAAAGACAACAAAATATGCTGCACTTCAGGGGCTGCACTTAAATGAAATGCCAACAAACCAAACAGCTAAGTCGCTTGGCTAAAAGGAGAATTGCCACGGCATGTGGCAGAAAGGAAATAGGAGCGAGTGTATGAGAGGGAGGAGAGGGAACTCGGCTTCAGTCAGAGCCTGAGGCGTCACTGAATGAGCAGCTTCATTTCAGCGTATAATTGAGAGCGCACAAAATATGCGACAAGCGACAAGCGACAACTGCTGGGGCGTCTGGAGGCGTATGGAGGCGTGGCACTGCAGAGAGCGACTGATAGAATGCGAAAAAGTGCACCAGAAGGGAGGTAAGTGTAAGGGAGGGGGGGTAGGGGAGACACAGCTTGAGTAGCGTATTGTGCGGCTTTAACAAAGATATGCGGAAGTATGAAATTTTCCTATTACTTTGTCGCTGCAAATAGAGCGGAAGTCAGTCAACGAATGCAACCCAGCATCTACTTGATTGTGCCATGTCTGTGGGCGTTTGGGCGATATGCCTCGCTGTGGGCGTGGCACTCGAAAGACATGGGCGAGCGACTTGTACAATTTCTTATTGAGTTTTTTTAATACTTTTTCTTTTTCTTTTTTTGACAGCAACTTGTGCATGATATTTGCGTTCCAAAACTGTGAAGATAGGTAAGTTTAGGTTATTCTATTTTTAAACTAGACAGCAATATGATTTATGTATGTATGTACTCCTTAGATGAGTAAATAAATCAGTGAGTAAGCTAATCGATATCAATGGAATAATGCATACGTTATCATAAGTCATACGTAAAACAAAAAACTGAAGTTATCGGGTACAGATAGAATGCTAGTCTATGTTAAGCTACTGATAATAACAGAATGTTAATGGTTTTATGTGAGCCAAAATGTTAAATTGTTTAAGCACAATTTTTAAGACGCTGTCAAAAATATGTTGCGGAACTTTTATTAATAGCACAGATAAAATAATGTTAAAAAATATCTTGGTATACTTGCTTAACTTAAAAAAAATGGTCATAAAATCATGAAATTTAAAAAAATTAAATGATATCTAAAGTGCTAAAATACTGCCTTATGTATTTCAAATAAGACACAAATTTAAGAATATTTTTTTTCGACGAGAATGAGCTGCAAATAATAATTTAATACAAAATGTTAAATTATAAAAAACGTAAATGAAGTAGTTCCAACTAAAACTTAATTTCACTTTATTACAGATTAATTTATGAAATTTTAAATAACATTCAATTGATTTACTAATGCTGCACATTTGTCATGCTAAGATTTTCGCTTAAGTTCAACGTCGATGATATGCTTGTTTCCACTTTAATAGTTAATTAGTACCAATTGCAAGATTGTTAATTGTTCTTGTCGTCCGGCAAATTCACTTGTCTCGCTCTCTGACCATAATTGTTTATCGAAGCCAAATGACCGCGCAAAGACAACGTATCCTGTTTCTCCAGACTTCCCCTTTCTCTCCCTACCAATTTCTAGGCCTGCAGTTAGCATCAACATTGAAGCAACTCTGGCATTGGCGTTGGCCAGAATATACGAAAGGCAGCTGCAATGTAACGTATGTTTATCTCGGTAGTATCTGTGAGTTGTGTGTGTGAGTGTGTGTGTGTGTGTGTCACATAAATTGTTGCATTCCAAGCAGACGCTTTAAGGCATTCGAGCATGGCGTGTACTGCGGTTTGAAGCCTCAATTGCATAGCAATCTCATTTTGTGTATGGCGTTCTGTTGATTGATGGTTAACCAGAAAATCAATATCACTATGCTAATGAGACTAGCATAAATGTAAACTCTACTCCACTTGACGCGCATCCACTTGTAGCAACTTGCATCCTAAAGATACACTCCTAAGCATTGCACTATGGGTTAAATGATAATTTTATCGAATAAAATTCGGTATTCAAGTTGTTTAACTGAATAAACTTTTGATGGCAATACATTATAAATACTTCATAAAACTTAAATGTTACTAAATATTAACTTTAAAAATATATATGTTGACGAAAGCTTTTAACGGAAATAATATGATTTTATTGTTCGAATTGGAACATTTTTTTGTCAAATTAATATAATTATGCAAGTTAAATTTGAATATTTGAAAAAAAAAAGAAAAAAAACTAGATAATTAATTTATTCTTATGTTATTTATTTATTTCTTATGTTATTATTTAAATAAAAAAAATATGTAGTATATATCCCATAGTGCTTTGGTAATGACCTAGCTTCTATCTATACGAAAGTCTTGCGGGAGTGAAAACATGTTTAAATTGAACCGGAACTAATCCAAGAGTACGTGTTTTAAGTCGGAATAGAAAATAACACTCACATTGTGACATCTGTGTATGTGTGCGTGTGTGTGTGTGTGTGTGTGTGTGTGTGTGTGTGTGTGTGTGTGTGTATATATATACACGTATTACTGTGTGCGTGCTTGCACCTTTTATTCCATTATTAAATTGCTTATGCAGCGTCATTGACGCGTGCAACGTATATCGTGGCCTATGTCTGATTGAGCGTACTTTTGACTTAGCTCTCACCTCCCTTAAAAGCGACTATTGAACATGCATCCATTCATTCACCCGTTCATTTACTCCCTCATTCATTTGTTTCATTTCATTTAGTCATTTAGTCAGTTGACCGTGTGAACGTTTTTGTCAGTTCTCCGACAGACTGCTAATTTAATTAGATTTTAATTTATAATTATATTTTTGTGCGTGCAGCCAATTATACCCTGTAAAATGTGTACTCCTGACTACATGTGGGTATTTTATGATTTTCTTTAAAGTTAGAATCATGATAAAATGGAAATTAAAAAGCAAAAACGAAATATTTTTTTTAAGTCTATTTCGTTTTTATTTATTTTATAAAAATTTTAATTAAGTTAATTTTAAGAATTTAAAATTGTATATTAAAATTTAAAATTAACAATTTCAGTAGGCTTTAATATATTTATAAGTAAAAGTTTAAGTCTATAAATCATAATGTTGTAAATAAGAAATTGTAATTTAACTATTAAAAAAAAAAACTCAGAATTAAAAAAAAAATCAGTATACATATCAAAAATTATAATAATAATGTATTAATAATATTTTAAGGGGTATCCCAAAAGTTGAAAGAAGTTAGTTATATGCGGTTCGTTGAATTGTTCTTCGTAATTACAAAATGTTTCAAATAGCACCGCCCATTCGCAATGCGGTTGTTCTATTAATAATAAATTGCTTTTGTATTTTGTTGCATAACTTTAGGCGCTTCATTTGACATCAATGCAAAATGCATCACGAATCGACTCGCCGCCTAATTAGAGAGTTTAAAACGATTGTTTTGTGCGAAATTAAATTGCGGTGCACACATGTTTAATGACCGTTGCAAATGAGCTTAACAGAACTTAACATTAATAAAAAGAAATAAATTGCAAAAGATTGCAAATAAAATTTAACAATATTTAATCAGCAGACGCGAGGGAAGACAAACATTTTCACATATATAATAATTTATGATTATAATTTAATAGCTTAGTTTCAAAGGCAAGTCTAAATATTTGTCTACATATAGTTCAATTAAAATACAAGTCAAATTGGTTTGATTGTGAATACAAAAATAAAGAGGTAATATATTTCTACCCAGCTTGCAATTCAAAATAAGACTGATTCATATTTTAACAGATTAAACATATATTAAAGCATATATAATTCTTATAATTACTTTCAGTTTAAGCAAATGTTTGTAGTAGATATGCTAGTTTTTATTTACATTTAATTTATAATTATGCAGAATGACACCTTAATCGGCGCGGACAGTTGGCAACCACTTGTCAATTATAATTGATATATATAATTATACACTGAAATTTCCGGTTGATTCACGCCTTTCATTCTGATCATCCACCCCTCGAGTCAGACGTTTCTGTTCATTGCAGTGTAACACGCATTTTAATTATTTTGACATTTTGCCATTAGCTGTAAAATATAATTAACTTCCACGAACACGATTTAAATTCAAATAAACAAAGTGGAAAAAAAGTAAGGAACAATATAAGGATACAGTTAAGTGAGTATTTAATACTCTTGCTGAAAATAAACATCTAATTATGTAATTCTAATTTATTGTTATAAATTCTGATATGTTTACTAATAATAATCTTATCGTAAATAACATAAATTTTAATGATCTTACCATGTAACTCATATATTTAATATTAAACTGACATGATTTTTTAAAACTATTATTAAAAAATCTAAAAACAAAGTTTCACAAACAACAAATTTCACAATTTTATTTTTTTAATCTAAATAGTATTATTAAATAATATTCATACAATGTAATAATGCGAAGCTATCTTTTCTATGTAAAAGAATATATTCGCTAAATACGCAGAGTATTTAATTATAATTTGTTTTGTTTTTTCGCATGCGACAAATGCAAAAATTAATTGCATTAATGTGTGCACACACACTGACTACAAGGATGTATATATTTCGGTCGAGATATCTATATTTATATCAGTTAATTGAGTACCACACAACATTACGCAAATACATATTTGGTTTACCTCTGGCTAAAAGCGAGTAAAAAAGCAGATATATATTTAAATAAAAAGAGAATGAGATTGTATCCTGGCAGATTTTACGATTTATGGTATTAACTGATAAATCCATTTGACACATGCGTTTGCAATCGCATTTGCATTTCACATTTCACATTTCAATTTGCAAATATTTATTGAAACCCGATAATGTGCAAACTGAGACTCAGTCTGACTAAAGTTATGGCCCAAAATATTAACTGACAGACAGTTGGCTCAACGTCAACAGTAACTGGATTACTGTTAACCAACTTTTCTGCCACATCACACATTATTTATTTTACGTAAACACTTCAGATTATTTTTACAAATTAAAATATAATGGACTGTTGACGAGTTTGTTGGACTCTGCAAATTAACAACATTAAATAAACATTTTTATAGTGGCATAAAGTATTTCAATAATTTTGTTTAATTTTCAGTCAATTTTTCACATTTTGGTAGCGATGTCTATCGAATATTAACTTATAACTTATAAATCGTATTTAAAAAATTAGTTTTCTATTTTCATTATATATACTTGATTTTAATAATGAAAATATAAGTTGAAATATATACATTTAAAATGTGTCTTAAAATGTTAATTTCTAGAAATTAAGTCTTTTTTAAAAAAAATAATAATTTAATTACTTAACCAGGTTAAAACAGAAATATATACAGTTCTGTTGACAGTTAGTTCATTAATGAATCTTGGCCTTGGTCTAACACACATTTTCAACCCAAAGGAATATTTGTAATTGGCTTGCAAATTGATGATCATGAAGATGACATTGCTAATAATGATGATGCTTGGTTGGACCCATTAAAATGGCAACATTTAAAGCTCCTGCCTCATTTTCTGTATGTATTGACAGCGTTTTCCATGTTCTTTTGGTCTCTCACAGTGCAACTTCCACAATTAACAAACAAAAGTAAATTACAAATGTCTCTTTGCCGCACACATGACTGTGTGTGTGTGTGTGTGTGTGTGGGTGTGTGTGTGATTGAGTATGAGTGTGCTCTGTAAATTTCTTTGAGACACTCTTGTCGTCATTGGCGGCTCTGTCTAATTTTGCACTTTACTTGTGCAATTTTCTGGTTCGAAAAACGTTGTTGCCTGCTGGTTGCAACATACTTGCAGCCTCCCCCCTCCCCCCTTTCCCCTGCTGTTGCAAGACCATTTGCAAATTGGCAGCAACTTGTTGCATCTTTGACTGTTTGCACAATTGCCAATGGAAATTTTCGACAACTGCGCCATTTGCTTTATGCATGAACAATCATTACACTTATGTATGTATGAATATATAGTATTTGTATGTGTGTGTGTGTTGCAATCAATGCTGATGTTGTGTAAATGTGTGTGTGTGTGTGTGTGTTAGTCGCCTGTTTGCTTCCAATCACAACAATTGGCAATTGGCAGCACAATGAAGCAAAATATCGCAATTGCATGGCCCCAAAATGATGATAAATGAGTGCGTTTTAGTTTCGTTTGCATTTTGCTTGCAATTTTATTTCGAGTAGTCGATTCTTAAAATCTCTTCCTGTGTGTGTGTGTGTGTGTGTGTGTCGCTGTCTACCCGTCATTGTCATCGACAGAAGTCATAGCGATAGCAGATAATAGGAATACATACAAGATAGGTTTAAGTTAAATGCTGATTCAATGCACTTCCACATGCAAATATTTCCATTTAATTTCACAGGTTAATTTATCAAAGTAAGTCAATTGAATACGCTTATATTTCATATTTTAATTTATATAGATATTGTTATTTAAGTCGTCATCCGTTTTACTGGTCGTTTGCAATTTCATGCGAATTATTATTTTGTAAGTTAAATTTCGTAGATCAGAACTTAAAAACGTAGGTAAATTCACATATGGCAATATGCCGAAATACAAACTCTATAAAAAAGTAACACATAAACGATTATATTTATTTAAATAATATTTAAAGTAAATCGCATTTTCATAAGTTAAGTTTTCAACGATTTAATAAATTACTCTTAAATTGTTAAAATTACCCGCGTAAATTTCGCAAAAATAATGCAAAAAATTGTCGAAGCTTCGCAAAACAAACAAAAGGTGCTGCCACAGTAGAGAAAAAAATTCCCTTATTTTAATTTGGACAACAACCATTTTTCTCGAAAATTTACTAAATTAAGTTCCATTAACAGCTGCTAGATGGCGCTGTAAATAACTGCTTAGTGTTTGAACTGCTTGCTCTAACTGCTTTTTCATTTTAATTTTCGAATGAAATAAAACGGCATTTCTGAATTTGAATTATAATCGCTACAGTGGCGCAAACTCTTGTCTGTTTTGCGAACTTAGTTTTTGGCGCTCTCTCTCGACAACTCTCGTTGACAACTCAATTATTGAAAATTTCGTTTCGAACTGAATTTAATCAAAACAGTTAAAAACTACGCCAATTAATAATATTCATTTTATTTTGCAGATTTTAAATATGGCAATTGCAAAACTTACGAAACATATAATCTATAAATTCATTTTGAAATTAAATTAGAATAAAATAATAATAAAAGAATTTGCTACCAAATATTTTCTAATATTTTACATTTCATCCCAACAGAAGTTGTTTACCTTATTCATAATGAAAACATTTGCTTCACGTTAAAATTTAGTAAGTTGATAGGTTAAGGCTTTAGTAATGGAATAGTTGTTGTACTTTACTTAAGCTAGAAGCAAACCGAAAACTTTCTAAATTACGCTAAAAACTTGAGAATTTGTGCACTAATCAATTTTTAATGCAACAGCACGACCTGCAGCAAGGATAACAATCAAAACAACAGCCTAAAAGAGATGGCAATTACCCAGATCCACGAAAGGACGAAAGCAAAGAAAAGCGAAAGTTGCCGGGGCTGAAGGAGGTGTGCTTTCACTTTGACAGCGGCCAGTCTAACTTGCCACTGGCTGCTGCAACAGCTGCGACAGGTGAGCAAATAACAAAAGTGCGACGGCTACATTTATCTTATTATACACTTTCAAAAGGTATATGAAATAAGTCACGAATTGTGGCAGACTCCATCAAAGTTTTTTTTAACTGATATTGAAATCGACCAGATCAAATAAAATGCAGATCTTAATCAAATTTGTTTTAAGATCAAAATCAATCTTTAGTATAAAAAACTTATTGTTTGCTTAGATATCTTAAAAACGAACTACTTTATCAAATAGATAACAGGGAACCGTTCAGTTAAAATATGATAGGGTATCAAATATTCGTGGAATACATTTATCTGTCTTGTTTTCTGTATTGTTGCAACAATCCGCGACTCGGGTTGGGCATGCTGTCAAGGTCTGCCAAGATGCCGCTGTGCACAGGACTCGTGAAAAGCACAACGCAGCTTTCACTTGCTACAAATTTTATTTTATTCTTTGCAGCCGCCCCACGACGCAAAGCAACAACAAAAGAAGTACTACAACTACAATAACAAGAACCACAACAAATCTTTACTAATACAAAATTATGACAACGGCCTTCAGCCCAGCGGGTCGTCCAACGAGTGATGACTGCTACCAGGACCATGCTCAGCGCCAGGATACACTTGCATGTTGCACTGTCAACTCATGGACAGCGGACTGTGGAATTAATATTTATATTTTTGTCCGTTGGAAATATATTTTATGAATAAATAAAACATATTATAATAATAATTGTTGAAAATATTCTGAAATTTTGTTTTTTCCTTTATCTGATTTTTTTTTGTGCTATTATATTTATTTAATTAATTTATTATATACTATAATTTAATTTATTATATACTATAAATTAAATAAATAAATAAAACAGAATCTTTATATAATATATTATTGTATATATAAATATGAATTGCAGTTTTGTCCACTGTTGCTGTGGTTGTGGTAGGCGCCGTCGTGTCGAAGCTTTTTTAAAAATGTTACATGAACTTTAGCAGAAAAGCTGTGAGCGGCACTTGCGAGAGCTTTTCATTGAGCACGAACATTGGGGCAGGTACTGCCTACCGACTGCTCAACTAGGCTGTGAGTCTGTGTTAGAAAAACGACGGCGTCCTCTTGGCTAGCGTATTTCCGTTTTATGCATGTACCAAGAGAGACAGCATCTCACTCTCAGTCCCTTCCTCTTTCTCTTCCTCTCCCTCAACTCTCTGGAAAGCTGACGCCGCGGTGTCTGTCGGCTTAAGGTCTCCTTTAGATGCTTTGGAATGACCATGGCGTTGATGACAAATTTGGCAGCAGTTAGGATCGGCTGTTCTTGGCTTAAATGTGTAATATAATGTAAATTTTAACAAGTAATAATATAAAAAATATAACAAAACACTTTAGTAATATCTGACTAAAAGATGAATAATAATAAAGTGATGTTTTATTCTTGATATTTATTATTATTGTAAAATTAGATTTGCTGATTTTTGCATTTATCAATATTTTGACCTTGGTTTTAATAAAATTGTTTGCATATCCATTAGTGTCAATCCTTCTTATTGATGCCATCCATATAAAGTCGAATATTAAGCCATCATCTGTCTATTCGGACATCTATCATTTATAAGCCCACCTGACTAAGCGTCAATATTCCTTCGATTACTAACCCTTTAGGAAAGCAAAAGCTGATACCTTTTGTACTATATGGCTGAGCTAAGGAAATATTTTCGCTCTCTTTTCAGTTGCTTCCCCTATTTCTAAGCTGCGCTCACTCTCACTAACCGTCGCTCTTTGTCCACTTTTGACAGCTCCTGCAAATTGTGTTTCCACTACAAATGTAGCAACTTCAAACCGGCTTTTTGCAAAACAACAACAGCAACAACGAGCCAAATGCACAACAAAAATAAGTGACGCCTAACAAACGCTCTCACACTCTCTCACACGCACATCAGGTGCTGGTGACTCACGCAGACAAACGTCGTTGTTACTATGGGAAGAGAGCGAGAGAGACAGATTGAGAGACTTGAAGCTTTTGTGAGCGGCGTACAGTGGGGCAGATCCTCATCTTTGCGTTGCAAAAATCATATCTTTTGAACCAGTGAAGATATTTAAGCATTTGATAGAAAACTTCGTAAGCTTTAAAATGAGTGCTTGCACTGCTTAATAGGCCCACTGGTTGATTCAGGGTTTTCGGTCAGAGTTGAAAAATATGTTCAGTGCATATTTTACATGTTAAATTTAAAAAAAAACAATTTTTGTTTGCCCAAAATATACATTTCAATCTTCTATTTCATATTTTAAACAACATTAATAAGTATTTAAAAAGATTTTGCTATGCTAGTTCAAAAAACAAAAAATTTTTTTTTGAAAAATCTTGTATGATGCCTGGCATAGCGAAAGCGTAAGTATGTAATTGTACTGCGCTCTTTCTCTTCTATCACCATTTTTTTGCGAAGTTTCATCAGTTTTTGTTCTATAACTTCCTTAGACGCAGCTGGACGCAAGGAAGACCGGGGTTATTTCGTTAGAGAATTGATTAACAAAGACTCCTGTGGTAGTGGGATCGAGTCCAAATGAGTCCAACTTACAGTCAAAAAATAGCTTAATTTTAGTGTTTTTTAAACATCGCTGGGATAAATAAAGGTCAACAAGTGAAGAAAAAAATTCTACTGTACTTTTCATTTGAAAACAAAAACAGAAAGATCGGTTATATAACTTGTCATCAAATCAGTTTAAAAGTTTGCATTTTTTATAAAATTTTTACATTTTTGCGTGGATTGAAAAATGGGTCAACTTTAAGAGGCTGTCACGCCCACAATTTTTACCTGATTTCAAAAATCTTCTGGACTTGTAATCTTTCAAGTTTTCTCTATTGAATGCCATTATTACTTTTTACGAACGCTGTCGTCAAAAAAATGATTTTTGCCACGTTTTTCGGCCTCCTGCCCCAGTGTGCGGCGTCATGAGTGTATTTGAACTTACTCTCCCAATATGCATGGCTCTTTCTCTGTCTCGCTCAGCTGATGTATCGTTGTCGTCGTCGTCGTCGTTTATTGTTCACGTGGTTGGCATTCGTTTTAGCTGCTGCTTCTGCTTCTGCCGCTGCTGCTGCTGCTGCTGCTGTTTTGGGCTATATGCAGTCCTGGCAGCATATTTCCTTACTCATACACACACACATAAACACACTCACATTCATAGAGAGAAGCTCGCGATTCGTCTTTGCAAATTAGGCTTTGAGCGCTCGAAAGAGCCAGCGTTTGCTCAGTTGGGCTACAGACTCTGCAAGCGTTAGACACGAAGAGCTGAAACGCAGCGAATAAGTGTTAAACGCTGTAACTAACTATATAATGTTGAAAAGTATTTTGTGAAAACCAATGAAAACATTGCAATTGCCAAAGGATCTGGCAATTAGCTAACATTGAGTGTGAGAAAAGTGCGTGAGATTAACAACTTTTCGCTTTATTTTTGCAACAACAATATAAAATATAAAAAACTATGTGCAGTTATAGCAGTAACAAAACGCATAACAACAACCACAACCACAACGACAACAGAAGCTGCAACAGCAATAACAAATGCAAGGAAAAGTGTTTTTGTTTATGTTCAGTTTGAGTTGAGACATTTTATCTGGGAAACGCCAAAGAACTACGAATGTAGCCTTTAAGGTGAGCTTATCGAATATATGCCCATATATCGAATATGAATATTTCACGAATATCCTTTGCAACAACAACTAAAACAACAACAACAGTTGATAGAATAATAATAATTTCCCCTTATGCTGCAGCAGCCAATCAGCAAACGGCGCTGCCACAGCGATGACATTGGTTCGCGTTGTTGTTGCTGTTGTTGGTGTTGTTGGTGGTTGCTGCTGCAACATATTGCCGTTAAATGTCAGGGGCATGTGCACCCAACACTGTGAACCAAACTTTTTGCCTTAAAAATGTGCATTCTTCATATTCACACACTCGACTTTCATTCGCATTCGATTTCATATATATATATATGTATGTTTGTTACATATATTCCCATTTGTTCCCACGTGCTCCCTTATTTTTATTATTTTGGCTGCCTCTGCGTGTGGCACGAGACGCATTCAACCGGCTGTCGACTAAATAAAAAATACCAAAAAAAAAAAAAAATTAAAAAAAGAAAAGAAAATTATAGGCTGTTGAAATTGTTGTTCTTTTTATTTGGTTCCGATCTCTCACAGGCACGCATGAATGGTTAAAGCAACCCTCGAGGCGGCTTTACAGGATATGCAGGCTACCTGCATTTTAGGCCAACTCCAGTGACTTTCTAGCCAAGCCAAGATTATGCCCATTAATTGCGAGACGCAGTCAAATTCAGACCAAGAAGTGAAAAGCGTCTAAAAACTTTTAATGAGATTTTTGCTCAAAGTTTCGTTTTCGTTTTTATTTTGTTCACATTTTATTTTTTGTTTCGTTGTTTTGCTTTTAATTCGCTTTCGAAGTGAAACAATCGAACGCATTGCTTTCGCAAGTCAGCAGCTGGCGAAAAGTGCGCGATTTGCATGCTAAATGAAATTATTCCCTGAAAAGGACTACCGAGGGGTGCTGAAGGGTGCTGAAGGGTATTGTGGGTACTGTGGGGTGCTTGGAGTGTTGAGGGATACAGAGGGATACTTGGGGATATGGTAATGGGGCAACAAAGATAAGCGCATAATTACCCAGTGCGAGTTTTACGAGCTTCTCAGCCTTCTCAGTTTTTGCCAGCCTTTTTATTCTTCTTTTGATTTTCTTGTTTTCGTGTTTTCCTGATTTCATTTTCACAGCTTTGCGTTTTCCTGCGGACAAGCACCTGACCAACCGCCAATCGCCGGCAAATTCATCCCTCCCCCTTTTTGCCGCAGGACACGTTAAAATTAAAAATTAATGCCAACTATTAGAAAGTTCCGGCAATGAGCCCGATCCGGAGCTGCGGTAGTTAAATTAAATTTGTACGCTTGCTTTGAGTTCAGTACGTCTGGGATTACCGAAATTTCGGGCAAATACTTGCTCGCCAATGGCTAATAATGAATTCCAGAGACTCTAAACGGCACTTTTATAGCAACATCTTAACTTTTATCTTAAGCTTTGGCTTATTCAAATGTTGTTTCAAATAGAATCTTTGATTGCAGTTAGATTAAACAAAGTCTTTATTGTTTCTTCAATTTAATGATTCTCTACTATAGTGTACACATCAGAATCTTGTGTAATCCTTGTTTTTCTGAGCGAGAGTCTGTTTCATGCATTAAATATTAGATTACAATTTCGAATTGAACTTATGTTTATCATGAAGAAGCAATGCATTTTAATCATTTCCAGGAAACTAACAATTTCGATTAGGCTAAGCAGAACGTGCTAAGTTTTAGTATGGCTACTTAAGAAATCTCATTACTGTTTACTAGTATTTTCGCAGAATTTTAATCTCAACTTTGTTGATGCAACATCAACAATAATTTTATAAAGCAGACCATCCTTTAAGTAATTAAAGAGAATTGCTGTATATTTTCACAAGACTGCACAAAATCAAAATACAAGAACGTATTCCAGAATTTCATTCATTTGGAAACTTCTTAAATAAGAAATTCTAAGGATTTCCATGGTTTGCCAACCATTTGGAAAATTAGCTTTATTCACACTACATTAACAATTCTAATTCTTGGAAAACTTAACTAATTTTCTACAGTGCGAACTGTTTATTTTATATATTTTATAAACCATAAATATTCGGTGAAATAAAATCTGAATATAAAGAGGCATATTCTGCAAATCTTTAACAAAGTTACAAACGCTTTTAATAATGTCTTTACATAGACATAGACATTTAATATAAATAATACATTTGTTAAGTCCAAATTTATGTCCGTCAACTAAAACTTCTTTTATTTTAGAAACAGAGACTTTTCATTTTGGTTGTTTTTAAAATCAATCAATCACACCAAGATCTATATAGATTAATGCAGTTGCTTGACTATTCTCTCAGTGTATTCTCATCTATTTAAGGATCTAATATACTTGCAGTATATTAAGCTATATTTTATTCTTTTACATCCACTTTTAATATACAGCTGGTTGGGGGAAACTTTATAGTTTTCACAATTTTAATGTTGCTTTGAAATTGTTTATAAATGAAATGAAATTAAGAGGTGGCTTTAAAAGCTGAAAAGTTCTTAGTTGCCACACAGCTAATGTTTTGCTGCAACCAACCATTCATGCAACACTTGCCACGCCTAATGCATTTTAATGGAACGCAGATGTCGACATTCGAAAACTAAAATAACTTTCGAGTCTGTGAGTGCCATAAAATCTCAACCGACACACACAACAACACACACACAAACACACACACATATATATATAGAAAGCGAAATACAGAAACCAAAACAAATTAGTGGAATGTGGAGAAATGCAATGTAATGAAATTAAAATTGCATTTCATTCAGTTGGCAGGATGAGCCGTAACACTTTTTTCCATTCTATTGCATACTTTTGGGCGTTGTATGGCATTTGGTTTGGTTTGGTTTGGTTTGCTGTCGCTATTTTTGGACAGACATTGCCTGTGTGCATCATGTGCATGTCCTTGAATTTATATCTGTGCTCCTGCGCCTGCGTTTCGACTTCACCTTATGCATTTTTGGTGGCATAAACTACGTCAACAACAACTTAAATCACGACGCGTCGCAACATTGCAGATTGAACGTGCCACATTATTTGGTTTATGCTGTTGTCGACGCGTCGCTGCGGCTTTTACCTAGGCCCACGGCAGTGTAACAGATGGCAAACTCAATTGACACGGCAAGTGACCTTCGGTGGCAACAGTCCACACGACACACAACTCATGAGAGACAGCGACATGCGACATGCGACACACACATCAATTACGCGGCACTTTCTTTGGAAGAGAGCGAAACACGCTGAGCTAGATGCTCCCACGCCTACTAACAGCAAGCATTGTTATTATCGACAGTACATATAACATACGAGCAGAGATGCCAACATTTTAACAGCTAAAAAAGATAGTTTGATGAAAAAATAGATAGAAATGTTAATTGATTAAATTTATCTTAAATTTATTTCAATTCAATGCTAATAATCACGCTTTAATGATTATATAATGATTTTTGACAATTTTCTTCACCGATCATTATTATTTTTAATCAAAAAAAAAAACTCCAAAATAATGATTATAAATGATTTTTTGATAATTTTTGATATTCGCTCAAAATAATTATAATCGAGAAAAAAAATAATAATTATTATTTACGGTCCCTTCTATCAACAACGTTATATCGTCGAGTTTTCATCTCTATAGAATTCCAAAATCTTCTATGCGCATATCTGTAAACTTAAAATATAAATTTAGTATAATCCATCTCCTAAATTTTTCTTAATAAGCTCTCTGCAATATACTTATTTATTTTCTTATACACTTAAGTTGTGCTCTCTCAATCTAATTATGTCGTCAAATTTGTTATATTCTCCAAATTTCTTGCTGATTAAGTTTATATCTGAGTCTAGCTTAAAAATAGCTTGAATGACAACACCACACAAGAGTCAAACTGTCGGTTGATGTCGCGACGTCAGCACGGTTAATTAAATTGATCCAGCGGCACTAGAGATAGTGTCGCTTGGCAATAGAGAAAGAAATAGGAAGGGCGGACGGAGAGAGAGAGAGAGAGAGAGAGAGAGAGAGGGAGAGTACTCGTTTTTTAAGCGATCGATCAGCGATATTGGGTACACGCATGTGGCAGGCACCTTTAGTTGACACTGTCTTAAGGATCAATCATTGTGGCAATGTCAATAAAAGCCTCAACGTCATGTAATCGTTTAGAAACCATTAGATATACACGTTAGTTTTTATTTTTGTTCCGTGTCTGCATAATTGGCCCGATTATAAGTTGCAATTGCACGACCAGTGATTCAATTGATTCAATTAAAATTTAACATGTGTCTTCAATGATCACTCACGTACTCGACTCCCGTACTGTTCAAATTGAATTATGTGCTTCTGTTGATATTGATAAATGGCAAAATTGCAATCAAACGATGGGAAAACATTTTGGGAGACTCCCATATCCACCTTTGACGTAATAAGTGCGTGAGTCGTTCAATATTCAATTCAGCAAATTCAATTGACATCAATAACTCAAACATTAATTGACAATTCAGTAGACTTAAACTAAAAAGGCACATAAATATCAATATTAATTAACATATATTTAAATACGTACATGCAATTTAAATTTTATCCTAAGACAATTAAATCTGAAATTTATAGGAAGAGTTTTTAGAAGTGAGCCATCAATATTAAGCTTTAAAAAAAATACAACTGATGGATAAGAACATAAGACAACTGTCTGCCTTGCAACTAATTGAATTGAAATTTCTGATGATTATAAAGTCTCATAAAGAACCTGTTTCTAAGAATCGTTTATTAAATATTGAATTTTATCTTTAGATATTTAATCCAATAATTATTGGTAATTGAAATTATTTTCTTTTCGCCGGTCAAGGTCAAAATTATTGAGCATTAACAATATTTTGAGAATAATTACACGACTCACTAGGTACAATAAATACTCGTATACTAATTAAGTAGATACTTCAGCCTGCCACATTAACTGAGTTTTAAAAGGGCTCTATGGTAGCAGTTGCGATTCGTTATTTGTTATTTGTTGTTTGTTATTGTCTACCAGATGCTTACTAATGAGCTTGGGAATATGTTGTTATTCGTATGAAATGACAGGTCAGATCCATTCACCTGTGAGATAACGACAGATAAATATAATAATATTGGCATGCAGTGAACCAAAATAATAATGGTAAAATAATTATAATATAAATACTGCGCTGCTCGACAACACCGTTTATAAATTATAATAAATATTTAAGTTAAATTTCGTGTGTTCCGTGAGCCGTAACTGTTTAACATTGAAATTGTGTGGGACCTCATTAAAATGGCATAAGCAAATGGGGCGTGGCATTTTGTGGTAATGGGTCAATGCATTTCACAGAAAACTCATAACCAAACGATTGAAATTCTTTGTTCAACTTTTGCAAAATTGTCACTCACATCTGTCAGAGATTTTGGTCGATGCTCTGAGAGCATTACTGGGAATGGCATAAATATTTCAATTAATGTCCCAACTGTGCCTGGAGCTCCGAAATAATGTACATACTCGCATATATATACATATGTATGTACGCTTATATGTATTCTGGAAACCCTGGCAAATTGTTGTATTTATGTGCACTTATCCTTCAGGCGCAGTCTTTTTGCCGCTCATTTGCTTTTCCGGTTTTAATGGCTGCCCCTTTTGTTGTCGCCATTGTTGTTCTCGTTGTAGTTATTGTTCGCATACCTTTTACCTGTTATTTGCACAAAGTGGGTATGACAGTTCTGATTAAACTTCTAATAACCCAAAAACTATTCAAGAGACTTAATTGGTTATCCGGAAACACATGTTTTTAAATTGCTTTAAATTTAATTACTTTTGAAATAAAATAAGAGAGCTTTAAATGGTACTATTTACTGGGGAACTAATATTGCTTAAATTTCCAATAATTTTCTTTTTTGTAACCAAAAATGTGTGCACAAAATTCAAGTCGAGTTACCTAAGGGAATTTCTCATCGAAATGTGTTTGGGTTTGTGGATTTTAAGTAAAGTTTCGGTGCAGTCAGTTGAACTTTAAAATCCTATTACCAACAAATTTCACTGTAAAATTTTTAGGCTTTTGATCCTGGACTTACAAGTAGCTGTGCCAGTTTTTCAATTATGTATTCTAAGCAGGTAATAAATACATTTCATAAGCATTAAGGGATGCAGGGTATTTCTCAGTCGAACCCACTTCTGTATTACTTGTTGGTGTAATTCTCTGCACGCGTTTTATACAAAATAAATATTGCATACTTTATGGCGCAAGCGGCAACATCGGCAACAACAACAACAACAATAAAGTTGACTTTTCGTCAGAGCCGTTGGCTTTTGAGAGTGCCTCAAGTATTTTCGCCTTTTTATGACCCAACAGCAACAACAAAAACAACAACAACAGCAACATTGTTCATTATGTATTGCGCTGTGCAAATTTGCCAGCCTCTCAGTTGCTGCGGGTGTGTGTGTGTGTGTCTGTGTCTGTGTGGGTGTGATGGGTATGTATTTTTGGGTGTGTATTGTTGTTATTCGTATATTTGTATTTTTCCCACGATATTTAACATGTGGCATTGATTTTATGGCCTGTAGTAGAGCCAACTTCTAGGCCAACAGCCTGAAGCGCTTAGCCGTTCAAGTGTTGGCCCAAATTAATTGCCGAATAGGTGTGAAAAAGGCAGCCAAAATGCCACGAAATGGGGCACGGCGTCAGTATTACCAATTTGAATTTGCTGGCAAAAGGGGAAACCGGAAGCTGAATCATTTGGGTTAACGGGGTTAAAGCATACTAATTGCTTATATATGAACGTACCCTTCTCGTCTTCCTAGAATATATAAATAATTTAAAGTCGTGTAATATTTTATGTAGATTTTTAATAAATAATTATATTTATTAATTATATTTATATTATTAATAATTTCAATAAATTTATTTCTATTATTCCTATTCACTTTTGGAATTACAATTTGCTATTTGCTTCTTAAATAATAAATAGTCCTAATTTTTATCGATATTTTTCTTCAATATTTGTAAAAAATTTGTTTAATATTATTACAAATTAATGATAAATTTATCAGATGGCTCTTCAAACTCAATTTTCTATTTAAAAACGGAATATCCCAATCGGAAACCCCTACTCGGATTTATTTTTCAAAGTCGACGCAATAAAGTATAATTCAACGGATAATTTTAATTATGCCGGTGAAGTGGAAATGCGCAGCGGTGAGATTCAGGTCATTAGATGTTTCAGTCAAGCGGCTAAATAGCTCGAGGAGCTCGTTTGTTTTTGAGTAAATGTGCCGTTATCTAAATGTCGATAAATTAAGGTTTTAATGCACACAAAAAAGAATCACAACAAACTTTTATAAGAAGAAAATATTTTTGATTTGCTTATTTACTTTATATATTTTATTTATTTAAGTAAGACCCGCATAATACTAGTACGGTTAGGCAATCAATCAAGAGGCTCAGTACGAATTAAATAGAAGTAATTAAAATTCAAATCATAGCAAGTGAGACGTGCAGGACTAAACAGTTTGTTGGCTTCTCAAAATGGGCCAATATTTTCGCCAAAATTAGCAAGTGTATAGAAGTTAAAATCAAATTGCCGTGAGTGGCAACAAAAAGAAACCATAGAAAAAAGCAGAAAAAGTGAGACGCAAGAGGGAAACTAATACAATGAAAAGCTATTAGGTTAAATGGGCAGCAAAGATGCCGATGAAGATGCAGATGTAGATGCCGAAAATGCCAGGCAAAAGGAAGCTCGTTTGGACCAAGCAAATGACTGGCAATATTTTTTTAGCCTATCTGTGGGCAAATTGAGGCAAAATGTGAGCCTACCTCAAAACAGGCCGACATTTTTGGAAGAAGGTAACGAAAAAGAAAATGAATATTAACATACAAACACATATACATTTGGATATACACAAGAAAAATGACCGTTGAATACTCTAGTATAAAGTACTTACGACTAGTATTACTCATAGTAATTCCTTCGTTGGAATTTTGAGTACCTTTAAAACTTTTTACGAAATTAGCTATAAATATTTTTTTTAGCTTCCAAATTTTTTTATTTACTGCTTCGGTCTACTGTTATTTAAATTGCTTAGTAATGTTAGGTAGCTGTTAGGTCTCTGTTGCTACCTTTTTCATAAAAGATGCTAAGGGATTAAATTTTAATCTTCAAAGCTGTCATAAAAATGTCTGCTTTTCAAAAAATAGAATTTATATTTTTATTATGATAATTTAAATTTATTTAATTATATTATAAGTATTATTGTGTTATACATTATTTTCTATATTTTGACACGTGTATAGATAAAATTATTAAAAATTCCAAACAAGCTGTTTAGCTAATAAACTAAATATCTTTGTGTGATAAATATTGTTTATTAATTTAAAATTTTATTTCTTAAATGTAACATTAAACTATGACATTATATATTTTATTTACATTGTGAATGTTGAAATAATATTTGGATAATAATCAATATAGATCATGTTTAACTATAATGTATTTTTAATTTGCATTTAAATTGATATCAAAATTATGTTAATGCATTGTTACTAATGATTCATCACTTAGGTGTACCATAATTGCAGCACTGACTGTAGCCATTATCGTAGCGTATACGCCGTGTGAGTACATTAAGTGCTTATAATTGCTATTTGCACATTTTTCGCATGATTTGTCAATTTTAATGAGCGTTATTTTTGCGCAGCAGATGCCAATAGACAAGAAGCTGATTCCAGGGCAGAGTCAGACTTGTCAGGCTATCCAAGCAGATGGGCTAAAAGTGAAGGACGAACTACGCAATAGCCAGGCGTTGAGGAAGTCCTTGCTATGCCATAGTCCACACACTAATACAAATGTAAATACATATATATGCACACACACACGCACACGCACAGTCTTAACTATACAGCGAGGCCTTTGAGTTTGGTCGAAATTGAATTCGTTCATGATTGATTGCGCATACGCCACGTCTGCCCATCGACCCTTCTTTCTGTCTGTCCGTTTTGGCTGTTTTCGTTTGCTGATTCGCCGCAATGTTGGCAACACTTTATTCAATTTTCTTGTCAGTCGATTTTTGCTACCCACATTGAGTTCAAGACATTTTTCGCTCTTACATTGTTTCAATTTCAATTTATCTGCCTTTTCTCACCGTCGAGAAATGTGTACACTGTACACAAAACATTTTTGGCCGCATATTCATAAAGGAAATTCATGTAGGGAAGTAAGAGGGAAGACAGGTTGCTGAAGGTGTATTGAACTTCCATTGAATTATGTTTCACAGCCCGAATTGTGGGCTTGAGTTTTTGTTTAATTCTGTTTGTTTTGTGTGCGTGTTGAACCGAGGCTCTGATACCAACTTTTGACTAACTGACTGAATGACTAACTGTCTTATTGTCAGACTGACTGTATTGAATTTTTGATAAGCATTGTTGGCATTTGCTTGTTGCTTTTGTTAATTTAATAAATTTTATATGCACAAATCTGCTTGAAGCCAAAGCATTTCGCTTTAAGTCGAGGGATCTTAAATTGTTTGGTTTGATTTTTTGATGCCAAAAAAGTTTAATAACATAAGTGTCAAAGATTTCCATTCTGAAAAACTTCTAAGATTTTAAATTTCTAAAAATAGCTTGGGCTTTCGCAATAATTTTTTACATTTACCATAAGCTGCAGTTTGATATTGATTTCTGAGAATCTTTTAAAGCTTTTATTTCTAAAAAACGATGTAATATGTGTGTTAGAAATTAGTTTGATTTTAAAGCGGTTACATGTTTTGTAGAACTTGCATCTTAAAAATGTTCAGCAAAGTTAAATGGAAAAGTCTTTTTCGCAACAAACTTAAAAAATCTGGTTTAATTTATATTTACTCGTAAAAACAAATATCCATATGCTTTGTTTAGAAAAATACTAATATTATTTAAACTTCATATATTTTTTTAGCCCGATTAACTCTCTTTTATATTATCAAAAATCAATCAAATACTTTTAAGACTTAAAGCCATGTAGTATTTTAAGCTTATGTTGACTTTTGATTAAAAAACACATTAGAAATTGATAATATTTCCCCACCAACTGCAATACATACATGTATGATGTCGTTTATTAAAAAACACACATATTTTATTTTATATTTCATTTTACAACGTTATTTTTTCCGGTCTACACTTTGGACAAACTATGTGCAATAAAATCTACATTTTTTCTGTTACAACATGAACATTTTTTTAGTCGCTTCACATATAAATTCTCACGCACATTTGTTTTTAAGCATTTAATTTAATAGTTTGTGCTTGTGATGGCAATTTTTCTGAATTTTTTGTTGTGTTGCTCGCAACAAATCTTTTTAAATGTACAAATTTGGGTAACATTTTAGCATGTGTTTTTCTTTCATTTCTTTTTTTTTTTTGCATTAAGGACAAGCTTGTTGCACAATTTGCAGGCAAATGCAATTTACCAGAGCGTCGATGGTGTGACTGGGAAATGTGGGCGTGACAAGGCCGCCTCCCAATTCCCAAAAGCGACACTCAAAGTTAAAGTGAAAAGCCAGGCCAACAACGTTGTCTACTCAACGGACGAGTTGTGTGTCAATTTGTGTTAAATTGTTTTGCAAACATGCGACAAAATGTGCAACGATGCCAAAGTCAAGGCAAATTCAAACTGACAGGCAAGGCATCTCTCTCTATATATATCTGACTCTCTTTATAAATATCTCTCGAATTATTTCCATTAATCCAGTGGAGTCAGTTGCAATTGCTGTCGCTTTTAAATTGCATTTTAAAAATACATATATGCAAAACGCAAAAAAATTTGCGGACTAACAACTGTTTGTATGAATGTGGGTATGAGTGTGTGGGTGTGTGGGTGTGTGTGTGTGGGTGTGTGGTTGTGTGTATTTCTTTATACCCAAAGGTATGCAACGTCTGCCAAAAATAGCGACCGAAAACCATTTGGCAAATTTGTTGTCATCATTTCTCAAAGGACTGCAGAGAATCGTATAATGCTCTCTCTCTCTCTCTCTCTCTCTCTCTCTCTCTCTTACACTCTCAGCCTGTATCGCAATTCCAAAAGTTATATAATAGCAAATTGACAACGATGTCCGGAAAATAATTGGGCAGGAAAAAAGTATAATTAATTATTGACATTAGTTTTTTGTACTCAGAGGTAGTTAGAGTTGATCAATTGGTAATAGCGCGAAAGCAAAAGCAATTGAAAGAGCATTAGTTTAGCCGGATAAACATGAGGTGAGTGCATCCAAATTGCCAAAGGATCTGCTCAGATTGCCATCATTTTATTTTCCACTCACATACACAAACACACACAAATACAGACAATCACTTATCATTGTTGTTGTTATTGCGGTGGGAAATGCTGTTTTTGGCACTGCAAATAATTGCCCACAAAAAAAAAAAAAAAAAACAAGCAAAACCGTAAAAAAATACAAAATAATCAATTGTCAGCTTATAAATATGAAATGAACTGTGAGAGAAGAGCAGCAGGATATGCAGATAAAAGGGCATCAGGATGATGTTGAGATGTTGTTGCTTTTACTTTTTTGTTGGTTGGGTTCTAGCTGATGTTTAAGCCGCTTTAGCAGCTGTTACAGTTGTTGTGGTTGGCATTGTATTTGTTTTTATTTTTTGGGTCAGGTACATAAACATAATTGTATTTATGCATACCCTGCGAGCTAAGCAAATGAATAAAGTATTCTGGTTAAGCCAGGATACATGGTTTAAATTTAAAATAAAATTTAAAAGGGTAGCAATAGCTAATTTTATTTAATACGGGCAAGCTTTCATATTAAAATTAATAAATTCACAGAAGTGAGTACATTCGAAAAATTTTTGTTCTTTTTTTAAGATAATCGATAACATAAAATTAGAATCGTCCTGAAATTAAACATTTTCTTATATTGAGAAATAAGATATTCAATATTCTTGTACAAAAAATACAATAAACACGTATTCTAGGATATACAAAAATTATACTTAAATTGCCAAATTCACTTTCTTTCATAAATAATATATTATTACTAAGTAATTGAAAAGGGCTGATCATCAACAATTGCAAGTCACAACACAATTACAACTATTTTGTAGGGTATTCGTTGGTTCATTTTATTTGGTACCTTGGCACTTTTACGTCAGAGCTGCATTTTGTCGTTTGTATTGGGGGATTTGTTGTGCCCCTTTGGACTTGTCTGCTTATCATAAGGGCACTTTGGTCCTTTTGAGGTCTAAGAGTGTGCCCGCTTGAGTAGTTTGAGCTTGAGACTGAGCCTGAGACTGAGACTGAGTCTCACTTTAGTGGCCAACAAAAGTCGCCATCGCCTTTGACGTGCGCCGCTTGTTTGAATTTAATTTATTGTTTTGCCTGAACAACTGTTTGTTTTCCCCTCTCTTTCTCTCTCTCTCTCTCTCTCTTTCTCTTCCTCTCACACTGTCTCTGTCTATTTGGCATTGTGTCTGTTTGTCCGCTTAAGTGTCACAACAATGTCAGACTGGCAGTTTTTATTGCCAAAATTTTTTTCGCACTTATGTATTTGCGCTAATTTAATTTCTTGTGCAATTTCATTTTTATACAGTTGCCTTGAAACTGAGACGATTGTCCCCGCCTCAAAAATCCCCTGCTGTATACGAGTATACTCGTTGTACGGTAGTTGTTTGCCTTGAGGCGAACTTTGTCAACAATTCCGCGCACAACATTGAAAACTGCTGCTGCTGCGAAAAAGAACACACGACAGCACCAAAGGAAGAGATAGAGAAAGAGAGGGAAGAGGGAGGAGAGAGGAGAGGAGGAAGGCTGCTTGGCACAAACAGCGCATCATTATGAACACGAGCCTTAGCGTCTGTGAGGGCGTGTCAGCATTTTAGTGTGTCACTTTAGTGAATTTTTTGTAGACCCTGTACTTTACAGGAACAAAGGCTCTATTATGATTGTCAAAAGCGAAATAAGTGTAAGAGACAGAAGTGGGCGTAGTCCATCCCAAATAATTCTCTCATATATATTCTTGATCACCATCAGCAGCTGAGTCTGTCTGTCTGTCATTCCATATGAAAACCTAAATATTAAAGACTCTATGTTCCTCTATATTCTGAGGAGATAAATTTTTTTTATCACTCCCCTTTCCGCTCCCTATAATTAAAGTAACAAATAACACAGACGAATTATGGGCACAATTTTAAAAAAATTTGGTGTATACAACAATTGAAATTTTCACAATTTAACCTGATTTCGAAAAAAAACACCATAGATATAAATACAATATTGGGGGCTGCAGCAGAATCATCATTTAAAAGTATATTCACAAATTTGTAATTTTTGGATAGGTAGGCCGTAAACTGTTTGGTCTAATCGATAAATATTGTCTCTGATTTAGCAAATGTCGCAATTTAATTCGAAGTTTATTTTTATTTTTATTTATTTATTTATTTACCTCTTTGTTATTATATCCTAGTGCTACAAGCTACATCTTATTAATTATGGCACTAGTCACTATTAGTTATATTAAATTTAACAAATAGTTTTATTTATTATACAATTATATTCTTACATTCTTTGCTTAAATAAATTTTTTATATTATTTTAATTATTTTATTATAATCTTAATATTCTTATATTTTATTTTATGTATATTTTATTTCTTATATTTTATTTCTGTAGCCCAATCTACTTGATTTAAAAAAATAAAAACATGGTCTCTCTCCAGTCGAGTTGGCCAGAATGTAGCATTTCTTGCAAGTTTTACTAACGAAAAACATTTCCCTCCCTCTTGCTCCCCACCACCTCATCGAAAAGACTCGGCAAAAGTGTCTCGAGGCTCTCGTTGCGCTTGTGCCTTAAGGTCAAGCGTCTTTGTCATCTGCCATTGCCTATTTTTCGAGCCGCATTTTACGGCGATATTTCTAGCAAATAAATAAATTTCAGACACACACACACATGGCGCCTACAGGCGTCGGCCAAGCCACTTAACATAATTCAAACGGCTGTCGTTAGATGGCGCCAGCAAGAGTTCAAATGCAAGTGAGCCAAGCAAGCTTAGTCGTCGTTCTTAACTGTCAAAAGTATCAAAAGTATCTCTGTGCCACTTTCCTGGTTGCAGCTTGTCCGTGCAACCAAATGAGGCAAATTTCCAGGGTTGGCTTATAATAATGGTTATAGTTATGGCACTTGCAGTTATGACTCCATGATATTTCTACTAAAAATGCCATTCAAATGTGGCCAATTCGACAGAGTGCTTCAAATATGTATGATTGCATTTGTGCTTATGGACGAATTGGGCTTAAGTGCTCACAATCTCCATTCAATTGACTTCGATTTGAGTCTAATGAATTTTCAATTTTATACAGTTTTCAGTTAATCGACAAAAAGACAGTTTGGATATATATTTTTGACTTTTGTTTTTAAATGTTTTTGGTTTCTACAAATTCCTAAATATAAAAAAAAACCTTTTTTGTGTGAAGAAAATGCAATGCTATGCTTTAATTTTGAATAATATTCCATTTTATACACTATATTCTTAAATTTTTAAATTTTTTAAATCCAGAATTAAATGTCTGAGCAATAAAGTGACCATGACTGTACAAACATTAAACCACAAATGTATATTCCGTATGTCCAACTGAACATCTCACTGTTTTAACTTTTCACCTTTCATAATTTGCTATTTTAAATATTTAAGTATAAGTATCATATAATATGCAGCGTATGCTTGAATAATTAATTATACTTAAATATACATTTATACTTTCATACATATATTATGTATATGGACACGGGGCTCGTTTCTAAGTACCTCAACAATTTTTGGTGTTCATATTCTCGACTCGCTTACGAGGCAAAAGTTTAAGCACAGTTCAAATGATTGCCCCAATGCTGCTGGGGCCAACATGAAAGGCGAGCTCACATGCAAAGCGAAACAGAGAGGGAAAATTAAAAGCGAGAGAGTGGGAAAGGGGGTTAAAAAAAAGGGGCTTAATAACCATAGATAGAACACCTACGCGTTGCAAGTTTGGCAACATTGAGAAATATTTACATTAACATGCAAAAGCGCAGCAGCCCACACACAAAATGCCCACAAAACACACACACACACACAGGGACACACACACACAGGGGCACACACATAGTCGCATATATGATAAAAAGTTTTGCCGTTGCACATTATTTTGCATTGCAATTTGGCAAGAGCACAAAAGTATGCTATGCAGTAGCTAACACGTTGCTGGCCAACATGAGCGAGTGTGCGTGTGATGTGTGCGTGTATGTGTGCGTGTGTGACTGCCAAGTTTTGCAACAGATTTTGGCTGTGTCGCCGCCGCCAACATCGCCGCTTACATAGAGAACTTGCAGCTTTATTTTGGCAGCCAAGTCGTCGCCAAAGCAAAGCCGCATTGCAGCAACTTAATTAAAAAGTCCCCCCACTCCACAGTCACACACACAAACATACAAACAAACACAAAATGTCATACACACAAATTCACATTTAGGTGTGTCAAGTGAGTGAAAAGTCAACACGCATAAAAATCTCACGACACGCGCGCGTCAAACGCACAGCCCAAACATTTAATGTCGACAAGTTTTAGTGGAGCTTGGGCAAATGGGCGAACTGCCACGCCTCTTATAAATTGTCATGGCTTGAAGACGCACACACAGTGACACAGGCAGATGGCAGAAGGGCCAACAGCTGTCACCAATACACACAAAAACACATACTAAACTAAACGCAGCGCAGACACAAAAAGTGTAGCATACATTTGAGCGCCAAAAACGAAAATGCTTGACGCAAAAAGGCAGCTAGCAACATGGCCAACGAAAGCTACAACAACAACAACAACTGCACACTTGTGCTGTCTATTGTCGTTCTTTTATGTTTGAAGCGTTGAGTTGATTTTTGCTACAGTTTATTCTTTTTATACCCTTGTATTGAGAATCTTACACTAAACTTGGGAAGCATTAAGCTTATTTACAGAGTTACACTCGCTCTCTAGGTATTATATATAGCTTAAGATTTTCCATTGAAAAAATCTTGTTTAGTTGTGGTTGAACAGCAAAAAGGCTTAAAGCATACATATATAAATTTATTAAAATTGTTATATTAAAATTATTATTCTGGCTATTGGGGAAAACCTTAGAAACATATCATTTAGCTTTAATCAATATATACCATATACTTATAAAAATGTTATATATTTAATTTTGACTGTGAAATATTATAAAAATTCAACTGCATTTATTATAATGATGATAATGAAAATAAAAGCTTAAAATATATTATGTAAAGTAATTTACTTTTTAAGATATTTAAAGCGCATTTAATTTACTGTTGGTCTAAAACAAAACTTCACTCTCTTTTTTTTTTATTTAAGTTTTTTTATTTGCCTTGCTATTTCCCCACAATTTCGGTTTTTATCGCCATGTTTGGGGCATTTGTTGTGTGTGGTTGCGGCTTTGGTGTAAATACGAGTATTCCTTTTATTTTGCAAATTATGGCCAAGAACAACAGCAACAACGATAATAACTGCTAGCGCAATGATGTTTATTGCCCACCATTTTGGCCACTAGCCGCCATTTTATGCAATTTCTTTTATGCCGCATCGCATCCGAGACGCCTCTCACTTTGCGTTTGCCGTTGCCGTTGCCGTTTCTGTTGCCTTTGCCGTTTCTGCCACAGCTGTGTCCTGGAGTCTTCCAAGTGTTCAGTGATTTAGTGCTTATAGCAAGTTTATAAATTAAATTTAATGAAGCAGCAAGTCAAACTATTACCGACTGCTTTCCACTTTCCACTTTCCCTGTTTCCCATTTTCCATTGTCCTGTGCATCGATTATGCGGCTGCCACTTCCGTTAGATACCCACACATGTCTTTGCAGTGTGTGTGTGTGGGAAATTTGATTTAGTTGCATAACGGAAACTATGGTTTCTGTTCTCAAATTTAAACTGGAAAATTTAAGACTTTAAAGATGCACACTTCATTAAATGTATAATTTAATATTTTACTATTTCGCGTAAGCACGTATAATAAATTTTTTAAATTTTTGATTCAATAAATAAACTCCTTATATAAAAAAAATATTTCGCATTTTATTCATTTCGTATATTTCAATTAGTCAGTCGAAAGAATAAAACATTTTAAACACTTTAAGCTTTTAAAAAAAATTTTTAATTTTTTAATAAATAGATCAAAATCTATTAAAAATTGTAAATTTCTTCAACATTTCTTGTCAGTAAAAATTCAAATCCAGTAAAAAAATAGTCAAAAGTAAAATTATTGTGCTTCTTATTAAAATTAAAATTCGACATAGTTTAACGACTTTATAATAAGCTAGGTCTTTTAGCACAAACAGAATAGCACAAAACAAAACAAGAAAATAAAAAGAAAAGAAAGAAAAATGTACTAAGAGGAAAACCTTACTTACTAACTTAGCTTCAAAATTAAATTAAACATGATATGATAAATGAGGCCATTTTTTAGGGCTCCGAATACATCGAGATAACATTAAAAGCATTGATGAAGTTCCATAAATAACTATATGAAAGCACAAATAGATAAAATCTACAATTATTTCAACTGAGAGTTTTTCGCAACCAACTTTGACCTTGGAATCATATTCTGAATAGACTCGCCTTTTGTCCCTATCAGAAGGAGTTGCCAAAGCTTATGAATATGTTGGCAATACAAGTGCGATGAAGTTGATAAAGTCATTTGAAAGCATTGTGCAATAACTATAACCAGATACGAGTCAATGCGACTTTATACTTAATAAACACGATATCCCTTTATACAAATGTCGCACACACATCAATTACGATTGTGGAGGCCAAGAGAAGGAAGCCCAAACAATAATACAAAGGTCAAAACCAAAAAGTAATTATCGACAAGTTGTGCCAACGAAATCCCGAAAACATCCAAGCAACAAAATGTTTTAAAATTCAATGGGCATACACACACACACACACACAAATACCCACACACTCTCTCACACAGACACAGACACTTGTACATCGAGTAGAAATAACAATAGAACGCCTGAGCTTATGCAACATAATCCTAGTTTATGACAGTTAGGGCCTCTCTTTGTACTTACATGTGTATATGTATGTATGTATATGTGTCTGTGTGAATTTCTTATGCCCTTTTGTAACCAGCAGCTGCTCAACCAACTGTACAAATGCATACTCAAACATACACACACACACAAACACTCACACACTTTGCTTCACGTATTGTATTGAGAGAGTCTCAAGACAGTGGATCGAAGCAGCTAATGGACGCTCTGTAATTTCCCTCAGGGTTAATTTGCTGTTGCATATAATCTTGTAAATATATCTTACATGAATGTTAGGCAATTTGTATGTTATTTAACATGCTAAAGTATTGCACAACTGTATATTATATTATTTATCTATATTCTTTTATTTTTGATAACAGACTTAATTTATTCTAACAGCATTTTAGCAGTGATGATGCGAACTTTAACATTTACCAGTTATGCTAACAAGCTGTTCTGTTAACAACAGTCAAATAATATGATGTTTATTAATTCGTATGTTATTAGTGTCGAGATATTTTCGAAATGCTAATTTGGTTATGATCAATTTAAAAACCGCGTAAAACTTTGACAGCTGAGGTCCGCATGTAACTTGTCAAGCCCCAAAATTGGGTCCATTAATAATATTTTCATTTTTCAAAATACTTTTTTTCGTTAAGCATAAAAATATTTTACGATTAATAAATCGTACAACAAGGCGAACCTTAAAGCCTAGTAGTGTTTTTGTTTTTGGCATTTTGACAGCCACCGGTCCCTTATATTCTGATTACAGAGAACGGTATTGCTTAATAATGACATATGATGATTTTTTCTTTTTTTTTGGAACATTTAAAATTAACAGAAAGTAAGAAGTTGCATTTAAACTGTAAAAGATTTGTTGCTTGTACGTACATTACATTTTGTCCCACTGTGTCATACCTATCTACATAGTTTATTTGAGAACTTCGATAGCATTGACAAGTGTCATGAGCACAAAAGACACGTCGTGATATGGGGACTGCTCTTGTTTGTGTATGTGACCCCGGTTCAGAGGCTGGAGACGATTGGAGATTGTAGGACGTCTTCTTTTGTGTATGCCATAATTGAAGGTTTATTTGAATTTTGCGACATTGGAAAGGCTTTTGATGTGATCTCTCGCAATTAGAGTATAAATATTTGACATTTGTGTGTGAAGTGGTTTTTTTCAACGATATTTTTAGCAAAAAAGCAAAAGTTTTTAAAAGCAAGGTCACTGCAGACTCTTTTGCTAGCTAAATTTACTGGGTCATCATGCAAATGATGCGGGCTTAACATTGCATATATATTTTCAGGCCGTGACAAGCTGTTGACAGTTGTCATTGTGACCCAACTATTTCCTGACCCTGTTTCTGCTCCTGGTCCTGATCTGGCATTCAACATGACAGGCGTAAAGAAAAGAATTCCTTTCTAAGGCTCATTTGCATGCTTATAGGCTCCGCTTCAATTTCCCCCAAAAAACACATGCATAAAACTGAAAGTGCGACATATGCACTCCTTTTGCATACCCTGCACTTTTTGGGGGTGGGTGTCTAGGGTGCATTTGAACAATCACTTGGTCTTAGTTTTATATGGCATACTTTTCAGCATGCCTGTTAACATCATGTTCTATTGCTTGTTGTTGCCCAAAAACTTAAATGTCCAGAGAGACCAAAAAAGAGATAGAAAACATATGTGTGTGTGTGAGAGAGCAAACATGTGTGTGTGTGTGTGTGTGTTGAGGAGTAAAGCATAAAAATCACTCAGCGATTCGCTTCGGTCTCTTATGTGTCTGCTGGTTGTCAGTTTTGCTTTTGCTTTTGTTTTTGCTTTTCTTGCCACTTGGTTGTTTTTTTCAACTATCCATCCATGATTTTCATACATCCTCGATTTTCAGCTTCCGCTCATTGGACAAGGACACGAGCTGTCGTCTGGTTAGTCAACCATTTGTCCAGTATGCTGGATATGGATGTGCCAACTAAAGCTTTATAAGTCCACACACCAAAATTGATGTTGGCCATTAAATGCAGCAAAGGCACTTGAGCTGGCTAGCTGAATATGGTCAAAACGATGAGGGAAAATCGCTTTAAGTCCAACCAAATTAACTCGCATCAAAATATCAACAGTTACTGGGGAACTATACATAGTACGTTTATGTATTATAGTTAGTTGGCATGTCAATAACCCCGTTCGATAACCTCGTTTTCTTGCTGACAGTTACGTTATTAATGCACGTCTGAAATGACAGTCAATGCGATTTTCCGGCACAGTTAACATTACTAAATGCACCTTAATTATAGCCAACAAGCAAATGCAAAGCAGGCCAACAGCTGACATGGCTCGCACAATGTCTCAGTGCTGACACTGGGAACTTTGGACTTAGACTAAAAAGGAGACGGAGACGAAGAATGAGATTGGCCTGCAACTTAGTCAAGAGCTTAAACTAATGTCATTGATACTCATTTAAACAAATTAACTGACTTATATTAATATTGAAGCAATTTACTCTTAACCTATAACCAATATTAACAGATTGAAATTGGTAAAACCGCCATTCGTTTCGGTTTGAAACCCGTTTTACAATCCCTTAAGATTGCTGACTAAACTTAAACAAAAAAAAAAAAAACTAATTAATATAAAGAATATCTGCTATTTTTTATTTTAGTTGTTAACTATTTTTTCCATATCAAAAGTAATGTAAAACATACAAATTTAAGTTCAACAAATATTTTTAAATTTTTCCTATTTATTGAAAACATAAATAATTTTAAGCTGACTACTAAAATTAGGATTTCTTAGCATATCTAACTTAATATTCAAAGACTCGCTGTGTGTTGTTACCTTAAAGAATATTGTACTTGTAAAAACCACTTCTGTACCAATTTAAAGTAAATATATAAAAGTGGCAGAAAAAAGAAAACAGCACTGAGTTCATATGAATTTGGTTGTAATCAAATAGGAAACCAACAAATACGATTTCTTTTCTCGGAATCCTTCGCATAAATATAATCTGACAATTGTTACTGAGTTCCTGGGAAAAAAAAATGTGATAGATATCATTGTTATTTATCGTTGTCTTGCGCTATCCATATGCATTTGTTTCTGTGAAGATGTTAGACATTCGCTTGTTCTTTGGTTTAAGCATTTCGCAGAGTTTGGCATATGTCAAACTGACAAAACTCACAAAAGTTTCCTCCCGGCAATCACAATAGTTCCATCTCAACTCTATTTCTCTCTCTGTCTCTCTCTCACTCTCTTTTCCCTGGGCTTTGTTGGCACGCAAAAAAATTTTGTTACGTTTTTTTGTTGACAGTAAATTTCTTGTGCTAAATTTTCGCTAAATTGTCAGAGGCAGGACAAGACTGAGGAGAGAGATAGAGCGAGAGAGGGAGAGAGAGAGAGAGAAGGAGAGAGAAGTTGCCTTTGTGGCTGCTCACCAAGGCAGCAAAAACCATTCTCTTTCCATCACCGCACTGCTGGATACCACAACCTGCCCCCCGCTCCCCCCTTCCCGACCGCCTCTGTCCAGCTACCGTTCATATTCACCGGCACATTTCGCTTTAATTGCGGTCAGCGTGGTTATGTCTTTGTTTCCATCCAAATGGAAATGGAAAAAGGAAGCATCTAAAAACTCGACATACAAATTTCGTTGCATAGTTTTAGGCGCTCGCCACGCGCATTGCAAATATTTTCCCATGAATTCTATGCAGGTACGAGTAGTTGACAGTAGTTGAGCTATGTTCAGGTATTTTTTACCCCCTTTTTTCCAGTATGCTTTTTATTTGTTTTGTATTCTTTTTCTTTTTTTTTTGTTTTGTGGTCTCGTTTTTTGCGAGCATGTTGTGTCGTGTTTTGCTTTTATGCTTTTCTTATTTTTCCTACATTTCGCTTTAGTTTGTTTGTATTTACGACTGGCTGCCTATTGATTCGCAGCCATTGTGACGTCGACATCGCAGTCGACAGTTGGCGTCGACAGCAAACTGCAACATATACGCATTTGATGAATATGTCGGCCTCTGTTTATCTGCGTGTTCGTTGTCCTCTCCTCTTCATCTTTTCCTTTTTTTTGTTATTCATATTGCGGTTTGATCTGAAAATGCAGCACACTGTATAACGTTTCAAAAATAAAACATTGAATTGCTAAGATACACAAGTATTGAATATAGAACAGATTGGTATTTACATAAATGCTTTATTTATATTTTCAATTTAAACAAAATAATAATTTGATAACAGCAAATATGATTTTTAACGTACTATAAATGAAACATTTAAAAAGAAAAACCATTATTAAAACTGTTATATGCATTGAATCTGCAAAGAATTGGTATTTAAGAAAATGCTTCATTTACATAACGAAATAAACTGAATAATAAATTTTTAACAGGAAATATGATTTTATTTATGTTATAATATTTCTTTTCTAGTTTTATACTGAATTTTTGTGGAATTGCATACCACTGTGGCTCATGCCGTGCCTTTCAATTAAAACCGATTTCGATATGCATTGACGATTTTTCATTTTTTTGCAACTGCCTGTTGCCGCTTATTCCTTTGCATCATTCTTTTGAATTTGAAACTAAATCCATTGTGGTAGCAATTCCAATTACTGTTGCCTCTGCTGCATGCTCTCATTACATGAATCTGCTAGCAAAATTGCCCATAATTGGACAATGTTGAAATGTGACCTGGCACACGTGCCGTATGCGCAATTTTGTTGCATTTGCAGCTTATTACGAGTGCGAGTTCGAGTGTGTGAGGCAGACGCTATATGAAACTGCAATTACGTTTAAAATGTTGAAACAAAGTGAACATAAATCATAGGGAACACACACACACTCACACACACACACATAACACACACATATACAGCTGCCCACAAAGGCATTGCCTATAAATTAGCATAGGCTCAACTACTGCCCAGTTGCTGGGGGTAACCGCTTAATTGAACTAAAAGCAACTGCTGCTTGCTCCCTCGTTGTTGATGTAATGATCATTATGGTGTTGCTGATGATAATGACGTTGACACTGCTGTGGCTGTTGCAGCAACTGCCGCAACATTTAAGTGATTTATGGGGGTCAAACACACACATACGCACACACACACACAAAGAAGCAAAAATCGCGTTTACTTTTTTTATACTTTTTGCATGTTTGCCCATATATCAGTTACCTCTATGTGTGTGAGTATGATTTTTCAAGAATGTCAACAGCTGACAACTAACTTACGATACACTCATAAATATATACGAGTAAACATTTATTTGCATAAATGAATGAATGAACGAACGAACGAACGAACGAATGAGTGTCTGTCAGTTACAGTAAAAATGAATTGAATACTTTGAAATGGGGAATCACTCAAGTTAGAACTGAAGCGCCAAATAGGTCGACAATATTCTATGGAGTAAAGCAAATTTCAGTTTATTGTACTTAAATTTTTATGAATATATTACATATGTATTATACTTATTTTAATAACTTTAAAATATTCAATTATTTTGCATTTTGTAAATAAAATTATTATAAGTTTATTTTAAGTGTGGAATTTCTCACTGGTATTTAATACATGCTTTTAACATATTTTAACCCATAATTAAGGTATGCCAGCTATTTTGACTTAATTAAATAATGTTAACTAAATTTAATGCAATAATAAAAAATCTATGGGCGAAAGAAGATATTTATTTATTTATTTATACACAGTTCCTGTAAAAAAGGGAATAATAAAAGCACTTACTGTTCAACAGGTAATTATTTTATATTTTGCCGTTTTAATATTTTATTTTTATTCAATGAAACACAAATTTCTTGTGTTAATTCACAAAACAAAAATTTCTAGAGATACTGAAAATTTTAAATCTATATTTCTATCATTTTTATAATTTATTATATTATTTAGCTTGTATATCCATTATTATTATTCATTCATTCAGTCTTCTTTAAGATAAAAGACTGTTTAAACTATTTCATAGTTGAGTTATGCTGCTCTCATTTAACTGGTTGATATTCCCGGCTTTGATTAGTTACATGACATGTCAAGTAGGGCAAAGGGCTTTTCCAGTCACTGCAATTGTCAGCGGCAACTGAAAGGCCATCCCCGGAATGTTGTGCGTT
Source organism: Drosophila falleni (assembly GCA_035045575.1). Classification (NCBI taxonomy): domain Eukaryota; kingdom Metazoa; phylum Arthropoda; class Insecta; order Diptera; family Drosophilidae; genus Drosophila; species Drosophila falleni. The sequence goes on along the minus strand of JAWNOV010000111.1, from coordinate 119,398 downwards.
GTGATGGCAAAAATAAAAAAAAAAAATAGTTAGTAAAGGCAACACATTTAATTAAGCCAACTCAAACGACAAAAGCACTGACAGTGTTAACCCCTTACCTCCCTGCAGCCTTAGTTCGATGTCGTACGCAATCAACGTCGATGTGATTCTCACTCCTCACTTCCCACTCCCCTCAACTTGAGCCGCCAAAGCCAGCAGCGCTGCAGCGGTGGCATCTATTCTTCTTCTTCTTTGTCTCTGGCTGCAACTGTGCTGTGCTCTCATGCAGTCATCAGAGCATAGAATAGACATATAGACATACCTTATATGGTTTCATCATGAACAATCGCTTATTGTATGCCACTTCACTACCTATACCGCTCCCTTCCCTCTATCGCTCTTTCTTTCTCTTTCTCTTTCTCCATCTCTATCAGCCATTGTTGAACTTTCTATAAGTATTTATACCCGTGCCAAAGATGCAAGAGGATTTATTACGTAAGGGTAAATATGCCGCAAATCAAGTTTTTGTTTCATTAATTAGAATTTGCAAAAATAAATAAATACATTTTCTAATCAAATGTAATAAATATATAAAAAATTGATTTCATTAAAAGAAGTTTTCTTAGTAAGTCACTAAGCGTAAATATAAAAGGTTATTTTTTCTTTAAAGCTAACAAATCTGGTAAAAGTATTTCAAGCTTTAAAAAAAAAATTTGCATTAACGCAATTTGATCAAAAACTAAAAGAATATCTTAAATAATCTTTTAAAACAAATTTTAAAATTTATTGCATTTCATACACTAAGTATTAACTATTCTTGAAATATAATTAGATTTCACTAAATGTTTTGTTTAAATTTATAGTGAAGTATATACCAAAACATTCTCACAGTTCTACAACGTTCTACAACATTCAATAACTTTAGAACATTATAATACTTAAAAGAAAAAATAAATATAAATGTTATCATTAAATATCATATTAAGTTTATAGTTATATAGGGAAATTTTGAAGGGTATTTGCTTGTTAGCCACTTGCTGTAATTTCTTTTGTACTCGTTACTTTTTTCTCTGACATTCTTGTACGTTATATGAGAAGTTAATTTCCCCACCGAGAGGTTGAGGTTGATCAGTCGCAATTGCAAGTTATTTGAATTGACTTTGGTTGATGAATTGTCGTTGACATGTTACGAATGAATTGATAATGAAACTGTTACCTTGTTGGCTTGTGTAAAACCATTTATTTATATGAATCCAATTGACAATGCTTTTGTGCATGAAAGATTCGACTTTATTGTTGAAGGTACTTTTTATATAATCGTATTTTTGTTGCCTGTTGATGGAATGGGAATAAAAGCGACTTTTATGCCTTCGAAGTAATCAGAGTTTGATTGGCTTTGAAGGACTCTCGACTGAATTATGATACGATTTATGAGCTGGTTGTTTAATAACATTTTCTCATATTAGCTGGTTGTGTTTGTGACATTAGCTATGGTATGAATATAAAAAGCAGAAGCAACACACAAGTTATGAGACCAAATAGTTTGCCAAAATGCGATTCAGAGCTCGGGAAGAAATAGGAGAAAGTGCCGTAAATCAAAATATGCACACGAAACGAAGGAAAATATTGCCGCAGCAGCATAAAGAAAAACTTGATAAACTGTCGGTGGTTCGGGTCGGTGGTCGGGGGTCGGTGGGCGGGGTTTGTGTATCCTCAAGATGCCATGGCAAAATTGAATATGAAAAAGCGAACATGAAGACGAAGAAGAAAATATATTTCCGCTAACGACAATCAGGCAAAATGTAAAAAGTGTCGCGGAAGTTGTCAAAACATTCGAAACGAAACGAAACGAAATGTCAGATAGCAGAATCAGAATCAGTTGCCTCTGCTCTGTTGTTGTTGCTGCGACAAACTGACACACAGACAGACAGACAGAGAGTGAACAAGAGAATAAGAGAGAGAGAGAGAGAGAGACTGTGCGAGAGAGCGACCTTAAATGAAGGCCATCTCTCAGACGCACCTTTATCCTGGCCTTTATCCTTTTTCAGCCACGGCCGCGCCAAACCAATTGGCCAGGTTTGTGCTTTGAGCCAAGGCATAAATTAATTTTTATACGCTTATCGGACGGGGAATTCATAATCTCAGGCTTTGGCCGCCATTGCCTCCAAGAGCGGCAGCTTTTCTTATTTATTGTTTAACTGCGCAAACACTGATAATAAATTTTGCCTTCATTGTCGTTGCCGTTGTTATTGGTGTTGGTGTTGTTGTTGTTGTTGCTGCTGCTGTGCGCTTCATGTTGCAGGCGTGAAAAATTGTTGGCATGCATTTAACATTCATTTTGTGGAGGCTTATCCTCTATTTTTTTTCTGTGCTCTCTTTTTTTAGTTGAGCAGCTATTAAATATGCAGCCCGGGCATTTTTCCTCACTCATTTCTGTATTTTTTTTTTTTTTTTTTGGTTGGCCGCTTTTTCTGTTTCAAGGATTTTGTGACAACCTTTTAATGAAATTAATCTGGTCAGGCAGCCGCCAAACTGCTGCCAACAATTTCGCATATAAATTGCAGTTTAAGATGTCCATTAATCAATGCTCATAACTTTCGATGATCCTTTGCGCCAACCGCAAGCCATGACTTAATTCATTAAGCTAGCAAATGCCCTCTATCAGTATATATGTATCTCTATCTATATGAATCTCGTTTCCAGATAATTGCCAATAAACTGGCGTTAAATCAAAATTAATAAATTTAGCTTTTTCTCTTGGCAAATGCTCAACAAAAACTCTTGCTCAAACTTTGGCATTTTGCAGTATTATTTTCGAGTCGGCATTAAACTGAGAGATTGCAGTTTATAATTATTTAAGGATTACGAAATAAACAGAATTATTGTATTGAACTGTAAAATTAATCTAGATTACTTTTCTGTCTTCAATTTAAATTATTTAAATTCAAAATATTTGAAAGTAAACTATACAGTTTATTATGCCAGAGCTTATCAAAATATATGCAACTGAAATTCCCTTCATGAAGTTTATGTTTATTTTTGTAACTCTACAATAGAATCAACCTTTTATTTGATTGTCTGAAATGCGAATAAAAAAGCGAACAAACCATATTTTATGCTTTAGTAACAGACTATATGCCTTCGAATAACAATTTATCATTTATGCTGTTTTTATTTTAATCGGATTTAAAAACATTAGGAGCTTATCTCAATTTCGATCAACATTTCAATGCATAAACTAAATCATAAATTTAATTTTCACCAAATTCAAATTAAATTTCCGCAAATTCAATTAATTATTTAAATAAGAATTCGTAAATATATTTTTCAATTTTATTTATTTGTTGTTCCCTTTAATTTGTCATGTCCAATTCAAATGTTTAATTAAAATATAATTTAAACTTTGACCAGTTTAATAACTGACAAGTAAGGCTTTTATTACTGGGAGATTCATTTAAAGAAAATAAAATACGTAAATAAATAGGAATCTGTTTATAAAAAGTAAATCTTTTTCAAAAAATTGCTCATACTTACATATATATATCTGAGAATAATAATTGCAATGCAACTTTTTTAATTTTAATAATCATGATAAAAAAACACGTGTTATTCACAACTTTTACACAACTGCAAATAAGACTCATTAACCAATCAACTTAAAGTATCGAGTTTTAATCGAGTGTGTCACATATGCTTGAACATGCAACGAATTGGACCATAAAGGATATAACATTGTTTGTTGTGAGCCTTATGAAGATACATATGCAATAAATACAAGTAGGTTATGTAAATTTATGGCCATATGAAATGAATATCATTAAAAGCACGTCAATTAAACACATTTTGTTAGCAGCCAATTCTGTGGCAAGTGGGCGGTCATGCAACACTAACAGACAAGACCTCATCCTGGCCAACAAACCAACTGGCCAACTGACCAACTGGCTGACTGATTGACAGACAGACTGGCAGTGTATTTATTGTGCTTGTATAGCTGTGTGTGTATGTTTGTGTGTGCAACTGACAATGCCAGAATTTACATAACGTGGCTAACGTAACAAACAAGCAAAACAGTTTGTGAAATGCATTGACTCAACTCACGGATCCGCTGCACTGGCCAGGATAATAAACAGGCCAACCTCAATACCAGTTGAATTTAACCTTTTGTCAACGAAGTAAACAAAACTTTAGTTTAAGCCTTTAATGCGTCAGTTGCCATGGCAATAATTTAAGTGAACAACAGTGCTGGCCGACTAGCTAGTTTGATAGAAATAAAATAGCTATAAATGGAAAAAAAAACTTATTAATTTATTTAATTTTATTATTAAATAGTAAAATAATTTTAAAAAATATTCAAACCTCTACATAAAAGTATTTTCTAGGCTTTTAAATTTCAAAAAAGCAAAGTCTGTCTATAAAATAGCTAAAATGCTAACTCTGATGGCAGTGCTTAACCACATTACTCATACGCAGCGTGTGACTCAGGGCTCTAGGCTGCAGCTCGATGTATGAGTGTGTTACGGCACTTGCATGCAACTAGCGGACATATAAATAGCTCATTAAAACTTTCACACACACATGCAACGAGTGCCTGTTGGGGCCATTTATTAAATGTTAGCTTAACTATAATTTCATGTGGGTAAACATTTGGTTATAAAACAAACGAGCATCGCAGACAGCTAAACAAAAAATGTCATAAGGCAGAGGCAAAGCAAAGCGTGTGTACTATATATATACATATATATGAATGTATATGTGTATGTGAGTATATATGTATGTATATTCCATAGCTGGCCTGGCAAGCAAGGCCCTCTGCTTCCGCCTGTCGCTGTTTTCCTTCTTCCATCTCATCCTCTCCCTCTCTGTTGCTCCTTCTCTTTCTCTTGCCGAGTGTGTGTTAGTTTTTGCTGTGCGCCTGCAGCGCAACACTTCCTGTTTACATAAACAAACACATCAATGTGTCTGACGTGCAGCTTACCCCTCATAGTGTGCCCCCTTCTTCCCCCTCACCAACCACCTCCCTCTCGCCCACATAAAACGTTCTCACATGCAGAAAAATTTTACATTAGCTCAACAAGGATTTTGTTTTCAATACTACAACGCGCTATGTTGTATGCTCTTCTTTTTTCCCTTATTGTTGTTGCTGTTGCTGTTGTTGTTGTTGCTGCTGCTGCTGCTTCACGTTGAAGGATGCATTGCAAAAGTTAATTTTGCCTGCAGGCAACTAAAAATCTATTTTACAATGTTTTCATAATTCTCATTTTAATGGTTACCTCGAGGGATAACTTTGTGGATTGCAATTTTTTATAAATTCAATTATATTGCATGTTTTCATAAATTAGAATAATGTATAATCGTTGTGAAAGTGAAAAAATACGAAAGCTAACCTAATAAATAAAATAAATGAAAATTATTTAATTATACTTAATAGTTTAGCTCATAAACTTTGTAGATAAGTGGGAGATAATAGTTGCGAATTGTTGGAAAATAAATTTATTAAATACCATCTGAATAGATTATGATATTTAATATTTAGACCACATACATCATTACAGTAACAATGGCTTATTATACAAAAATTTAAATATATTACAAAAATCGTGACTGGCCATAATTTATAATTACTTTTAGTATCTGTTGGGATTTAAAAGCGCTATTATCTCAAATTTCTTTCTTAATTAACAATTATCAAATTACAATTTTTTGATCTTCAAATAGTTTTTTAAACTAGAAGCGCTGAAGATTAAAGCTTTCACAGATACTTATTCACAACAGTAAACTAATAAGAAATTTTTAAAATTTTGCTGCTGCCATTTGATGAGCACGAGGATCTTGGCTTTGTTTTCATTCCTTTTGCTTGACAGCACACAAAACAAAACTCTTGGCAACATTATTGGCACAGAAATATTTTTCATTTTAATTAAATTGCATTCTCTGACGGAACCAGAATCTCATCTGAACTTAACTCAACTGTAAGTCAGCTACCCAGCCCCTTTGCTCCTTGCCCCTTGCCCCTTGAACTTGCTGTATGTTTTACCCAAGGGGAACTGACTTGGAATTTCAGTAAGATTTTTTCATTTTTGCAGTTAATCAAGCGCAGCGTTGTGCATGAAAGTGCTTAATTGTATTACATGTTACATAACTTGTGAGACTCGACGCAACTGGACTGGAGTCGTCTGTGTCCTGTGTCTGGAACAGTCATAATTCATTTAGCACTCGATACAAAAGTCGTTGGCAATTAATTCACGCGCCCGTTATTGATAAATCAATGCGAAATTCGGTTTCAAAGGATAATTAATGCGTTACCAGGCAACGCGGCCTGCATGTGACAGCAGCTGACGCAGGATCTGCTTATGTGATTGTATGCGTGTATCCTGGTTATGACAGCTCAACGTGTTACCCAAGAAATGCACTCAGAAAAAAAACTGGAGACTTCTGTAAACAAGTTAAATTCATCAGCTAGTGAAAATAATAGAGTCAAAGATCTTTGAATGCTAGATTAGAAACTAATTATAATTATTATAATTACTAATTATAATTTCTAATTAGTTATGTTCTAAAAATTCTGAAACTAACTTGGTTGCTTTTTGTAGAGATTTATTAAAACGTAATGCTTAATAAATTAAATTAATATTGATTTTAATTTAAAAAAAACACTAAAATTCATAAAACTCTTTATGTCTCCCAATTCCAAGAAACTTGTTCTTTCAACTCTCTTTGATTTGATAGAAAAGCTCCTACAGTTCAGTGGAATTATATTAAAAAATTCAAAGGGCACTACCTTTCAGTCAAAGGCATTGTTGTCAACTTAAAGATAATACTGGTTCACAGAAATCTTAAGAACGTTGTCTTTATAAATTTCACTGAATATTAAAGTTGACTAAAAACAGCTTTCAATTTCATTTGAAAAGCCTGCTTTTCTTATGGATTTTGAACTTACTAAATGTAATGTGAGCCCAATTTAAACAAGTTGAAGAGATTTAATTAAGTAGAGAGGCATAAGATATATTCCATTAGTTCCACTTGCCAAGTTCTGTTTGTGAATCTAAATCATTTCTACATTAAATTTTCTGAGAATATTTTAAATTACAAATGTAAGCATGTTTATCGAATGTGCATTCTCTTTTGTGCGTGGCAGAAGAAAGCCAAGAACCTTGAACAAATTCAGTTTGAACGCATTAAGGATATGCCCAAGCGGAAAGTACAGTTGCGCCCATACATGAAAAGAGACGGAGAATAGACAGAAGAAGAGGCTGGCAGACGCGGACATGCTGAGACATGCTTTTGTAATTAAATTAGCATTAATGTTGTCATTGGGATTATGGACTGCCCGTATTCTCGTTACCATTGTCGTCATCATCGTCTGCAGTTGCCTTGTGTGACTTCATTAAATATCGCTCATACGCCATGTATGTCTCTGCCTCTGTGTGTGTACGTGAAAGTGAGTACGTGTGTTCACTCTGTTTGTTAGCCACTTGAGTGAATTTATGACGCATTTAATGTTCTGCATACTCCCCAATCAGATTTATCCTCTTTACTCTGTGTAATCTGATATTTTAATATCAATTGCAACAATTGCCAGAAGACTAATTTATTATTCGATCTTATGAGTTGCAAATGCTACGTGCTGCATGCTCCTAATTACCTTTGCAAAAACAATTATCACATTTTTTGCATGCCTGCCACAAGGACTATAAATAAACACCCCATTTTTAAGCACACAGTAAAAAACGGTAGCAGCAGCCAACAAACTCTTCCATTTTTTCGCTTTCAGTTCTCTTTTTATATTTCCTTCAGTTTTTTTTCTGTGCTTAGCGCAAACAGAAAACAGTCAAAATGATTGAAGCGAAAAGTTGGAACTCAAAGTTAAACGAAGTTGTTCAGGCCAACGGCAGAAAAACTGAAACCAAAGCAATTCAAAGAAAAAACTATGAGAAAAAGTTTTGTAGGGCTTTGCATATTTCCTGAGCGAATAATAAATACCCTTTGATTAACTGAAAGTTGCATAAGAAGTCAATGTTGAATAACATTGAAGGAAAAAAGTTATTTTAAATTATCTTGGATAGTTGAAAATAATTATTATAGAGTATTAATATGAAATTGGATTTTTTTGTATAAAATAGTAATTTCTTATTTTAGATTTTTACATTTCCAAATCACGACTAAGTAAGTAGTAAACTAGTTTTTAGTTAATATACGCTTGGGTAAACTACAATCTAAATCTGTGAAACAAGTGAGTTATCCGCTTTCCCTGGGGCCAGCAAAGAGTGCCCGAAAATTACGGCGAAAAAGGAAAGTGTTGGGTTTAAGCCAAGCACAGTATTTGCGGCCGGAAGTGTACATGTAAGCAACACAACAAACTTGTGTATGTGTGTATCTGTGTTAGAAGAGGGCTTTATAGTCTTTAGGTTGCTTGAAACTTTGTGCCATTCGTTGTTTGAGTGTGTGTGTGTGTGTGTGCTTGTATGTGTGTTATTCAAGCAAATTGCCAATGTAAATGTTGCAACAACCAGTCAGAGCAGCAATAACAACAAATGCGACCATCGTCGCAGCTGTGTAAACATCAGCAATAACAACAACACCAACAACACCAACAACGTGCCATCGCTGCTGACGTCAAAAGACACGCAAACACACAGGCACACTATTACTAACACTTTCACACACACACACACACACACACACACACACACACACACATTCAACCAAAATGCACTTAGCTAACGCCTCTGTCCTCCATTTTCCCCTGCTTCATATTCTATATTTTGTCTGACTCTTGCGCAGTACTTCGTCTGTTTTATGCAGACAACTCAACCAACTCGGCCCAAAAAAAAACACACACACACAAAATAAAACTGAAACTCAACTGAACCGAACTCAATTCAAGCGAGCCAGCAAACAAAATGGCCGCACCGGAAGTTGGTGGCCGCCATTTGTGTCGTTGATGCCGCACGCGCGAATCAATTTGATCTGATTTTAATGCTGTTGTTGTTTTGTTTTTGCCGTGGCATTGTTTGCTGGTGTCGTTGACGCTTATATTTGCTCAGTTTGTTGCTGCACCATTTAGTTTAGCAGCTAAGTTTGTTTGTTTATTTGCCGTTGGTAAATGAAGCACACAAATCATTAGGTGCTCCACTGGACAATCCAATGAGCAAAGTGGGCCAAAAGGATTTGCATTAGCCACTTTCCGTTTATTGGCACCAACTTTAGTTTCATTTAAGTCAAAAGGATAATACAAATTTATTAATGTTGGGCAAATAAATATATTATATGCAATTTTGGTAGAATTAGAAACTTTACGGGTAATTGAAATTTATTAACAAAATAATTAAATTATTAATTTTTCTAAATTAGTTATTCTACATTAACATTAGTTATTCTACAAAGTGGCTTTAAATTAGGATCACAGCTTCCTGAAAATTATTGATATTGATTAATGTTTATTTACTTTAAGAATCACAAATAATTTACGTTCTTATATATTAAACTAATAAATTTGTTTTATTCATATATTAAATTTAAATAAAATTTAAAAGCTGCTATTTATTAACTTAAATTACAGATTGAATAATCTGTATTCTGCGAATAATTTCTTAAATTTTTTTAACTTTATTGCAACTGAAATTAGAATTTTGTTTTTCAATGTTGAAATGCTCAAAAACCTTTAATAATACAATGGTTTAATAAAACTTCTAAGTTTGTATAAACCAGAACAAATAAAAGAATATAGTAAGGATACTACAAGTATAAGTAAGAAAAGAATGAAAGTGGGTTATGAAGAACTTTTTATGTCAACATATTGTTCAAGTTTATTGCGTCTCAGCTTATTCAGTCTAATTGGAAGTGATGTCTATACAAATGCCTGACGTAAAGTAACTTTTTCCTCTTGTTGCTACTGCTTTCATAGAAGTCAAAGGTTTTCATTGAAACGCATCAAGGGATAAACTTAATTAGTGCCTAGGATATAAATTTTGTATATTTTAGTCAGAAAAATTCACTTGACGAATCTTTACTCAGGACCAGCAGCAACTGCAACAGCAACATTAACACCAGCATCTATTGAGAACCACAGGGCGTATACTTAATACGTGTCTAATTAGTGTCTTAAGATGTCGCGACATGTGAGAAGTACTCAACTCAAAGCGCATTTTTCACTTGCTCTAATTCCAGGAACAACAACAGCAACAACTGTAAGTGCAACAGTAACCGCAAACGCAACCACAACGGCAACGACAACGTCAACCGGCAGCAACATTAGCAATTGTAACCGCAACAACACTTGTTAAGTGGTAGGCGTGAGGCAAAGTAAATAGCAACGCCTTCACATTGGATTACGCGCAGTTATACTTTAGACCGGAGCCAATTAGTGGCCAACAGCAACAACAACAACAGCAGCAGCAACTAGCGCAACAGCAGACACAACAACAGCTGCAGCTGCAGCGTCAGCAACAGCAGCAAGTGCAGCAGCAATTGCTCGCCCAACAGCAGCAGCAATTGCAGATCCAACAACTGCAGCAACAACTGCTGCTGCAACGGCTCGAGCGTGAGTTGCAGCAGCAACAGCAACAACAGCAGTTAGCCCAACAGCAACAGCAATTTCTCTACCATCAACGGCAATATTACGAGCGACGCCATCGTTGGCTACCCAGCAGCAATCACTACGATTATCTGCCCCTGCAGCAACAGCATCAGCAACATCATCACCACCAGCAACAGCAGCAGTATCAACAGCTGCAGCAGCAACAGCAACAACAACAGTATAGTTATTACTTCAGTCGCGGCAGCAGCAGCAGCAGCGGGCTGGGTCTCGGTCTGGGTTTGGGCCTGGGTTTCGGACTGGGCAGCAGCAATTTAAACAGCTGGTATCATCTGCCCTCCACCTCGGCGCACATTTACATTGGCAGCAGCAGCAGCGGCGGTGCTCCTTATCCTTATCGCCTAGGATATAGCGGAGGCGGTTATCCAGCAGCAGCGTTGATTAACTTTGATGCCTCTCCGACTCCGTTGCTTACAGCATCGACAGGTACCAAGTATTCCATATAGGAGCTAGCAACAATCAAACGTATAAAAAAAATTAAATTTTGAGTGAAAAAATACCAGATATATTTTGGTTGGGGTTAACAGGAACAACTGAAATTTGCAGTTTGCAATTTTCTTTGCTTGATACAGTATTTATTATTTAATTATACAATAAAGGCAGTCATTCTGCAAACTGTACTTTCAGTACGAGCCACGGGACTTCGCGTTTTTGTTTTTAATTGGGATTATTAAATGGTTTTGATTTTAAAATTCTCTACATATATTTCGTGATTCTGTTGCACATGAATAAAATTTACTTATGAAATATGAATTTAATTTAGAAATTAAAATTTACTATAAAAAAATTAAGTTTAAGAAAATATTTTGTTAAATTAAATTTTAAAAAAATTATAATCGTAACTATCAATGACAGGTAGTTCCCCTGGATATCTACCAGCTCTGCCGGCACCAGTGTTGCCACCACCGCCACCAGCGCCCAGTGTAGCCACCGACTACTATTTCAGCAGCAGCGCCAGCAAAAGTCGAACAACCGCAGCAACAGCAACCACAGCCGCAACAACAACAGCAGCAACAGCAGCAGAGGCGTTTCGGGAGTTCACAGCGTCGTCGGCAGCAGCAGCAGCAGCAACAGCGGCAGCAGCAGCAGCGGCAGCAGCGGCGTCAGCAGCGGAAGAGGAGCTACAAGCTGGCGGCTATCGCTACAAGGCCACGCCACGCCGGCGATACGACGCGTACGACAACTACGGCTATCTGCCGGGCATTGCCAGCACCACTGAGGACGAGGACGATCTGCTTGAGGAGTGTTTGCCAGCGGCATTGTTATCCACGGACTGTGAGAGTCTCGAGGACGTGCGCTTTTTGCAATACAATAGCAATCATCATCCGGAGTTTTACGACGACGACGACGAGGAGGCGCAACTGGCGCATATACTTGATCTTGATCTGCCCGATTTTCTACGTCCTTACAGCGGCGGCAGCAGCAGCGGCGGCGGCAGCGGAAGCAGACACAGCCACAAAACGCCGCCACAACACGAATATCAAACGGAGCACGGCGGAGCAGCCGGAGTAGCAGGAGCAGGAGCAGGACAGCAGCAGCGCAGCAGCTGGAACAGGATCAGGTGGAGGAGGCGGAGGCGGAGGGGAGGAACAACGGGAGGAGGTGGAGGCAGCGCAGGAGGTGGGGGAAGCAGTGAAACGGGCAGCGGTAATCCATCGCATCGCGAATCGGAACAACATCGCTATCATCACTACCAACAACAGCATCAACAACAACACCAACATCAGCATCAACATCAACAACATCATCATCATCATCACCATCAACAGCAGCAGCAACAGCAGCAACAATATCACAACCAACACCAGCAACAACAACACCTCCATCTGCCAGGACATCAATCGCAACAACAACAGGCCTATCAGTCCTATCAATACCCTTCGCACGACAGCTGCGAGGGATTCAATCAATTTGCCAACAACACGACCAGCTGCCTGGGCAATCAGAGAATGATGGTTAGCAAACTGTGGAACAGTTGCTTTCCGGAGTTCACTCCGGATCACGTACATCGCCACAATTTCTATCTGTGTCAGGTGAGCTGAAAACACTTCTGCATACTAGTTATAGGAATTTAAATCCGAAAATCTCTATCAAATGGACTGTTACACTCACTGTACTTCAAGCAATTATTCACATTTTACCATTATATATGCTTCATATTTATTAATACATAATTATTATTTAGAATTTCAGCGGTGAAAGTTAACACCGAATGGAAAAACCTTGACTTTTTCTGAAAACTAAATTTTTAATTTTTTTATGTAGATTAAAGTATAGTTTAAAGTAATTACTTCTCCAGATAGAATCAAAAAATCTTATATTCGACATACTAAATTAATTCAAATGATAGTATAAAAGCAGGCCTTATTAGACTAATAAGAACGTAATAGTTTTGTATACCATTGAGTATACCATTTATCAAAAAAAAAAAAAAATAGCCGTCACAACTACACTTGAAAGCTCTAAAAATAAATAATAATAGTAAAAAATCTTCTGAGTTTTTTAAAAAGATAAAAGAATAATTAAAAAGTCGACAATTAATTTATTATATAGATATAAAAGATACATAACAATAACAATAAATTTTTTTGTTAAATTCCAATTGATTGGAATTATTGTTAATATTTCTTACCAATTGCAGTGGCAACGCAATACTCAGGTGCGAATTGTGTACCTGTTCTATCGCTGGATAACGGCCATAACGTGCCTGGCGGCATTGGTATGCTCGCTGCTGGACATTGGCCGGACTGAGGATCATCATGAGCACCACTATGCCAAGTGGTGGATATACTTGACCCACTGGGGCCTACTCTTTTGTACGGTGCAGGCCTGGCTGGCCGCATGGATTGTGACCCAGGGGATGATGGTGGAACGCGAGGACTTTGAGATTGTGAGGCAGGCGAAGAAGAGTCGATTGCATCATCTCTATTGGGTGCTCTACACCTGTGCAACAGTCTATGCCTTCATTGTAACCATGTGCTATTGGCTGCTGGTGCACAATCCGTGTAAGTAAAATGGCCCAAACATGAGAAAAATATAAAAATACTTGTTGTTGTTCCTGTTTTTGTTGTTGTTGTTGTGTTTCGTTCGTTGGGAAACATTTATCGATTCGATGACGGTGCATATGTGATGCTCAAGGATTTCTTATGGCAAAACACAAGATTCTTGCAATTCTCGGACTCAATGGAGTCATTGGCAATCCGACTGACCAACACCAGACCGCCGACAGTGCAGCCATAAGTTATATACATTTTAGCCGCCAACTCCAAGTATCTATATCTGGAGTATCCGTCTTGTGCCAACGTGTGCAGCCTAAAGGCATTGTAGGTAGTCCAAGGGCCAAAGAAGATAATACAGGCAGTCATAGGCACATAGATGTGCATGGAGAGTCCACTTGCCAGGGACAACATTGTGGTAATCAGCACAGACACGGCTAACAGTATTAATATCCAAATATTAGCCGTCAATTTGGGGGGAATCCAGAGACCTAGTGGTGTGTAGAGTAAGAGTACAGTCACTGCAATAAGTATGTAGTACCAGGCGAGATCCAGTTCACGTATGCAGACGCACACCAACAATAAAGTAAGACTCTCGAACATGCACACAAAGATGATCCAGTTAAAGGGATAACTAAACTGCAACCGTCGAAATCCGAAAAATGCCAGTGACAAATTCAACCAGGTCAACAGCAACAACAGCACATAGAGACTTCTCTCAGCTCCATTGAGCAGAGGACGCCAGCGATAAGTGGAGCACAGGAATTGAAGCGTCGATAGAAACACTTGACATCCGAGCAGCACGTAGACATACGACAGAAAGGCAATCCGAGATGGTCGAGGTATCAAGAACTTACATTTGGCATTTTCCTGAGATTGCTCTGGCTGCAGTCTGTCCTGGTTGCGAAGATCAGTGGTTGAACCAACTCCAGAGCTAAATGAATAGTTTGTGTCATTTCCAGTTGGATTCGTGTTGGTTTTCACATCCGTGGAGCGAACGTAGAGTTCTGGAGCTGACATTGATCTCATATGGCTAAACATGTTGATTGTCAAATACAATTCAAGCTTCCCATTTTGTTTATTTTTCTAACCCGAATAAATAACAAACACTGACATGTCATGACTCAATTATATACGTGACGTCATAAATTCCTTTAAAGGTCAAAGAAAACTAACATTTAAAGTAGCCTACTTATCTATATCACCAATTATTCAAGAAAATAAGTATTTAGAGAAAATAAGCACTTAACCATCTTAATAATGATAATATTTTTATTGCTACAACGCTGTTTTCTAAGTCTTCTGATATCCCATAATTATTATTTCTTTTTTTTTATTTCATACTGTGCTAGAGACTTATACTTCTACTTTTAATTCTAATGGGTTAAGTTTATTTGTTAGTAAGACCTCTGAGTCCCAAGGACTTATTTGATCCACAGAATCTTTTTTCTCTCTTTTCTGTGAAATAGATTGCTGTGTTAATACTAAGGCTCTTAACAAAAAAAACTTTGGAAAAATAAATTAGAAAAGCTAATTTCTTTGAAAATAAATTAAGGTATGTGTGTTATGAAAATCGTTTGGCTATTGAAATCAGAGAGCCCCCTAATGATTCGATGATTTTACATGTATTAATATAAATAATTAAATCATGTGTTCTTTTCAATAACTCTCAGCCCAGATATAGACTAAATTCGAAATTTGATCAGCGATATTTTGAATGGCCTTCGGTTCTTGTAAGAGAATTTATTATGGTTATTGTTTTAGTTCCGGTACTAAAAATGAAACGGTTAGTTTCGGTTAACGGTTCTGATACCGGTTACGGTGTTATTCCCTGATTTTAACATTAAATACGAAGAATATATAAAATTGGCGGGAAAAAGCATCGAAAGATAAGAAAGAGGAAATATTTTTATTAAAGAAATATTTTAACGTAGAGTCCAAATTAACAAGAAGAAAATATTGTATAAAAAATAATACAGTTTCTTTAAAACTATTTATTTGGAATTGTCTTAGTTCCCATATTATTTATATGCATATTGTACTGAATTTTATATATGCATATTGTCAGTGATCGTAAAAAAATTTCTAAATTCTCTCGTTTATGCTCAAATTTACATGATACTTATATTAGTCTTTCTACATGTTATTCATACTTATTTGTCTGCGTTTGTGCTGTCAAAATTGTTTGGTTCTGAAATCAGAGAGCCCCTAATGATTTTATGATTTTACCTGTATTTATCTAAATAATTAAATCATGTGTTCTTTTCAAAAACTCTCAGCACAGATATATTCAAAATTCGAAATTTGATGAGCGATATTTTGCATGGCCTGGTGGCGCTCCACACATACAGCTTCTACCTGCAAGTGTTTGGAGCTGCCCTCGTTTTCATACTTGTGTCAATTTTGTTTCTTCTGTTTCTTGGCGAGCTGCGAACTGAAGCGAGGAATATCAGCTGCATTGTGGCCATCTCCCTCATAAGCCTTGGTCTTATCCTGTTTAATGTTTATGTGAATATGCTCCGTCTACGTCGCAAGTTTCCGGCTAACTGGATATTTTGCTGCACGATTGCATTGTTGCTGGCTTTGGGAAATGCCTGTCTATTACCCTCCCAGGATGGCGAAGACTATGTTTGGGTCTTGGAAGTCATGGCATTAATTTGTTTCTATCTCCTGATCGGATTCTGGTTACCGCCGAATTGTCCGCCCATGCTCTACATTGCTCTGACGTCTTTCATTGTCTGCGTTGTGGTCGTCTTCTGTCTGCTCTTTGCGTACCGCTGTTGTGTGGATTGTAATATACTTATCTATACCGTAGATGCCGCTATGTGGGTCTTCATGTGCCCGATAATGCTCTTCCAGGCTCAAGTTATTCATGGTCATCAACAGACAATATTGCCCTTTTTGGACATTCCCCTCTGTTCTGTGCTTCTGCTGATTGATTTCCTCACCTGTTATACATTCCTCACCGGCGTCGATGACATGATCATGGCAACCGACATATTCTCCGCTTCCAACACAAAAATGCTCGGCGATATAGCCTTATTTTATAGCACATAGCAATCGTTGTTACAGTATGCAAATTAAATCGTTCATGTACAAATTAATCGAGTCTACCAGATCGTAAGAATCCTCAATTCACAAGTCTGATGTTTGCAAGTTACTAGAAACTATCTTAATAAAATTATAAAATTTTACTGAAAAATAAATAAAGTTGAATAATTAATTTCTATTTTCTTCAATCGATAAATATCGATTATAAGTCTGATAATAGCCTAAAGTTTATTGCGACAAACTTTACAATGTGGAGTAAATATCATTATTTGTTGATCCTATCTTATTCCTCGGTTTCCTCTCTTTATTTTTATCTCCTTTCCCAGTTTATAAAATAACCTAATTATTTGATTTATCTCCCATTAACTCTTCTTTTATCTGACTGCTTCTGTTTCAGTCTCTCCTTCTTAATTCCTCTCTTCCTCACTCTTTTGATCGGTAAATGAATTTTCCGTCCCTCTGTATCTCTCTCTCTCTCTCTCTCTCTGTTATTCTCTTCTCTGTTTCTGTTGTTCTCTAGTTACATTTATATATTTTATCTCTCATCAACAGCATACCACAGGATCGACACGCTGAACATCATGGTCCATGTGCTGAATTCGGTTATAATGCTCATCGATCTGGCGATTGTGGGGCATCCGATAAAGATGAGCCACGCCTACTTTACCACAGGCATTGGCCTCGCCTATGCCATATTCACGGGCATTTATTTCTTGGCCGGCGGCACAGACAGGTGAGCTAAATAGTAGATATATTCCTTGATCGAATTATGTGAATTCTTTTGCCATGTTTTGTTAGGAAAAACAATACTGCCATCTATCCGATGATGGACTGGACCAAGCCGGGCAAAGCCATCATTGTGACGGCCTGTGCCATCGTTTTTACGTTCTTTGTGCACTTTTGCTGCTATCTGCTTTACCGTGGACGCGTCTGGTTGTTCACCAAGCTCTGCATCCGAGGACGTCACAATCGGGATGGCGAAATGGGCGAAGGACTTAACGATGATTCCGGCTCGCGCATGGGTGGAGGTGGTGCTAGTATCGGTGGTGCCGCTGCTGTGGTTGGCGGCGGTGGCAGCAGCCAGGATTATGCGCATCAGCAGCAGTATCCGATTGCGCATACGGAGCAGCCACGGCCCATTTCACAGCAGCCGCCAGCCGGCTACCAGATGCCACCACAATATTCCGGATATCTGCAGCAGCCCGTGGTTGCTGGCGTCAATGTGGGCGTGGTCAGTGCAGAGGGTGTATATCAACCGATCGGTACAGATTCGGGACGTACAAGCGGAGGAGGAGCAGGAGCAGGAGTAGGCAGTGGTGTTGATGGTTCCAGCAAGCATAAGAGTTCCGGCTCCGGTTCGGGATCGGCACTGACACGTACTGTTGCCCATTTGGATGCTGCTCAGCGGGAGCAATTCCTCAATCCCAACAAGATTGTCGAGTATAAGATGTAAAGGCGTTGTACCCGGCACCGGTATACGTTCCACTTGTCCATGAAGTTTCTGGAGAAGCACTGTGCGCAATGCGAGGCGGCGCGTCTGGCCATCAACGAGGAGCAGCGCCATCTGGCGGCGGCCGAATCGCATGCGCACAGTGGTTAGTTTAAGATTTGCAAGTTTTAGCACGTTGATGTTCCCAAATGAAAAACTAAAAATTACCATCTGCCAGATCATGTCGATAGATCAGCGCTTAGTGTTGCCTGGTATTTGGTATATATTCAGTATATATTCGGTATTCGGTATTTGGTATACAGTATTCAGTATTCGATATTCAGTATTCGTACATGTAAAGTAGTTTCGTAATTTTGTAAAAGCTTTGCCAGTTTTTTTGTATGTGTAGCCGCTTTTGCCAGCTACAGTAGTAATTCGTTTTGTGAGTCAACCAGCAATGCATATAATATGTAATAACTTTGCAATAGTTATATATATGTAGTTGTCGCATCCTGAATAGAGTTTAGGCAGACTCATCGATTTTAAGCAGTTTCAAATGTTTTCCAATGGACTAAGTTGAACAATTATATGTTACAACTAAACTAATTACACCCCCGTTTCCCTCACACAGTCCCTTACAGACACCCCCATTTAATTTAATTAACAGCAATTGTGTTCAGCAAAAATGTAGAATTCGTTATAAGCACAGTCAGCGTCCATTAATTGATTAATTACTTGTCTTTTTTAAAGTCATAAAACCCCAAATAGAAAAGAAACACAAACTGCCTGAAAGTGTGGCACACTCTGTACACCCACTCACTGACTAACAAGTATTTAATATGTTATTCACATTTATTTAATATTTATGTTTAATTTATACACTAAATTATATATATCGGTGCAGGTGTAAAAGAAGCGCGTGCAAAAAATACTGAATGCAGCACTGTTTGCAAATAAATATATTTTAGTTGCAAGTTGCTTGCACTCAAGACACTGTGCACAGTGCTTATAAAACTTAATCGGCAGTACTTTGTAGTGCAAATGAAAAACAGTTAATAATAAATAAATGTTATTTTTAAGACATGCTTGGCATTCTTTAGAGTTTAGTGAATTAATGAAAGTTTAAACAAAACAAAACAAAAAGTATAAACAAACAATAAATTATGAATTAGTTAACAATAATATAATTATTTTCTTGAAATGCAAGAGCTGCATTAAAACCAAAGAAATAATATAAAATATGAATTGAATAATATGCGCACGACATTTAATAAATATCTAATGCAAATATCTAAAAATTCATTATTTACATACAGTCTTATGTGTATGTGTGTATGATGTTAAAACTATTGAAACAGTATTAAAGATAATGTTATGAACAATACATTTGCTCAGAACCCACATAAAAAAATTGTATAATAATGTTTATGTTTAATTAAGGGCTCTAAAGATTTGTGAATCGCATACCTTATACCACAATTCAATGACCTGGACAACTAGACAACAGACTATATATACAAATATGCTGTATAAGTATATATAGTACATACTTACCTACCATATAATTAAACGTTTAGCAACTTATATGTATTTTAAATACTTATGTGTATGTAAATAGTTGGTTTTCAAATATACGTTCTATATATACAAATATATTATATACAAAAACATATACACACACGCAAATGTTAAACAAAGAAATCAAAGAATAAAGATCATTAATAAACACACTAATGAAATAAAAATACTATATGAAATGTTGTAATAGAGAATTTGAAGAAAACCCAAAATGAAAAACAAAATCAAATGCAATGAATATAACTCGTCAAGAGGAATGTGTTAACAAATAAATAAATATAAAACCATATTAAACTACATACACACACAAATGCAGTAAATGGAATGCGAAAACCAAATACAACAGCATCAACAGACATAAATCATAATAATAATAGTTTGTTCAATATTCCCACATACAGAAATAGGAAAAATAGAAGTACATGCAGAATGCGTGTACATTGTATGTCCGAGCAAATACAAATTACACTTAATTTTCGATAGATTTACATAAAAGCAACAATTCTAATGACCACACACACATAGCACATGCTAATATTAAATAAATAAAGTATATCTACAGTGTTTAAAATCATTTCTCTACTGAGAATTTCCTCTTTATACCCTTTGCAGAGCGTAAAATAGTGAAATAAACTTTTCTGATATTCTAGGGCTTATAAATATTCATCTATCGATTAATTCGTAAAGTAAATTAAACTGATATTAAATAAATCATTCTTTTCAGACATAAAAAACACTGTTTTAGATCTATTTCACATTTAACTTGCAAATTAATTCCACAGAATAAATTGTATGATTAATAATAACGAGTCAATTGATTATGATTCTACACCAAAGAGCTGGATAGAAATTTCATTTCGCTTCTTAAACTGAATTCAGAAAAGCAAGTAGAGCATTTAAAATAAAATATAAATAATAAGAAAAATGCTTAACACTGTTTTATTGAAATTTAAGCCAACGTGGAAAGCAGAACTATACTGAATCTTTACGAAATCAAAACAAAATATGGCTTTTATCTTTAATCTGTTTCAGTTTCTAAGAAAAAGCCGAAATTTTCTTTGAAGTTCTGTAAGGGTATCAAATCATCGGCTTGCCGGGAATACACATTTGTTAGTCTTTAATTTGTAACCATATTTTTAATATACATAATAAGTAACATATGTGTGTATGTTTTGGTGTTTCCGAATTTGTTCTCGTTTTTATGGCACATTTTAACCAGTTTTGGTTAGGGTTTTAGCAGAACTGAAAAAAGCTTCATATATTTGTGTTTTTGTTTGAGCCTTTAGCATAAATGTATAAATGTATGTTTATATAGACTGAATATTATTAAACAAAATTTTAAAGGATAACCGAATAATACAAAATTATTAACAAACAAAAAATTAATAATAACAATTGGGATTGTGTAACATATAAACAAGAATTACTCACAAAATAAAACAGTATGCACATATCAAAAATTAAAAGAAATGACAAAACAAAAACAATTTGAAATAACGAACAATTAAAAGTTGTCTTTAAAACAAAAACACAAAATTGCATATTCTAAAAACCAAATCAAAGTTGACCTCATCAAAAACCAAACGAAAGAATTCATCATAAATATAATTAAATACAATCATAATAAAGCATAAATAAATATATGCAAACATATATTAAATAATAAAAAAGAGAAAAGAAATTATATATTATATTTTGTAGATTTTTAGTAAATTAGAAGAACTGTCAAAGTAAATACTTACATGTATCTACCATATATGTATACTTACGGTACGTACACACAAACATACTTGGATGGTCAGCTACATACATATAAACATATAGACGAGTCTCGAGATGTGAATCTGTATTTGTATTTCTACTCAAGTGTTGAAGCAACAAACAAGAAACGGCAAAGCTTTAAGATACTAGAACTGTTGGACGGAAACTTTTTACTACAGATTACTTAAGATGGTACTAAATGTTTCAATTCAGTTAGCAAGAGTTGGCTCACAATTCATACGTTCTCACATATGTACTACTTATTAGTAGATCCCATCAATTGCTCAACAAGTATTTGCGATTAGTGAAAAACCTATAGAGAAATCAAATCAAAAACTTATTAAACAATTGCACAGAGAAAAAAAAAACAATTTAAAAGCCCACAATTTAAATGCATGCGTTGAAAATAATGATATAAATTTCAAAAAAAATAATTAATTGTGAAATAAAAAAAATAAAATGGAATAAATTAAAACTTAAAACAAATTGTTTACTTTTAAAGTATTTCTGCGCATTTAAGCAAAATGAATAAACCCTATAAAACAAAAACAAAAATCAATATAAAATAACTTTATGCAAATGATTCAAAATTGTGTTTAAAATCTGAATTGCATTAGCAACTACAACAAAACTGAACGGCAAATTTACAAAGCATATTTAAATCAAGGTTTTTATTAAAAACTACAACAGTAACAAGAACAACACTAACTTCAACTACATATTCAAGATGAAGAAATTGAAAATTTTTGAAATTGTGAATGTGAAGCATTTTAAGATAAGCTTAGCCAATGGAGAAATACATGTATTACCAAAATACAACAAAATCAAACCCATAAAAACGTATATATACTTTCATAATGGGAAGTATAATTAACTATTATTACGTATTTGAAAGCAAAGCATTGTGAATTAGTATTAACGCAACCAAACAACAAACAAAATGGTGGTGAATAAAGATTGTAAACGATATTAATAAAATTTGTTATGGTATTGCTTATATTGGGTAAAACTTTCAGACATTAGATAAGTTCAGAAGGAATTGAGATAAATATTCATTTGGTTTTCAGTTATCGTAGATGTATTTATTGATGTGTTGTGATTTATAATACTTAATACAAAATCTATTTGTCGTTTTCATACATTTATAATTGATTTCGGTTTTAGTCATAGATACATTAAGTTTTACTTTTACTTTTATCATTAAATAATTAGTAACATAATTTGGTTTACTGCGACTTAAACATTAATCATCATTTAAATGTGTACAATCACTATCATTTCCATTCATTTCACTTTTGCGTAGTTCAACAAATTATACAATTAAAAACATATAGAGAAAGGACTGCAAAAGATAAGAAATTACACTTTATATCACGCAAGGGGTTTTATATGGTTGGCAGAACTTGGACAAAAACAATAAACGAAGTTTTCAGTAAATCGAACAAAAGGATTGTCAAAATAATTTGAGAAAAAAAGAGATATTTAATTCAATGAACGATAATTTGTAGCATGCTCGGCCACACAGATCCATGTTTAAGAGAGCTTCAAATAGGATGGAGGCGAGCATTTCTTGCGCAAGAACTTGATTATATACAGGGGCAAACAGGAGACGACTGTGATGAGCGATACCTTCCAGAGGAAGTCGTACGACCAGATGAATTCCCAATCTGTAAGAAGTATCAGAGATATTAGATATCTAAGATGGAGCTAGAACAAGATAATACCCACCGAAATACTCATGCAGCACAGCCAGAGAGATTAGATAAAGCGCCAAGCTGAATAGCTCAGCCAAAACCATTAGCCTGTAATATATTTGAGATAATTAGTTAAGCCAACAAAGTAAATAAGGTTTTTTATTTACCTGTGCCAGGTGCGCACTGTCAACGCCACCATGATGAGCTCTGTCATAATTAGAGCCGAGAAACTGATAGCCACAATGTGTATAAACTCGTCCACAAAGAGTATGAGTGCACCGTACATAATGACGCCTCCTTGATAGATGCTGATCAACACCCAAATGAAGAATGTTTTATAGCTGAGACTGCGTCCCTTTGACAAATCTTTATATAGCTCCGGATACGTGACAGCTGTCTCCGAGGTAATGTCCTGATCCAACACCAGAGAAAACACTGGGAACATTGTGTACAGTGTGGAATATCCGACCATCAAGAATCCCTGATATAGTGCCACCGAGCTTAGATAGAAGACAGCCGAGAAGACAGCTTGCAATGTGGTAATTATTAAACCACGATGTATAACAAACTGGGACAGGGCTGCAGAGCGTTTGTAGCTGCGACGACCGTGGATCAACAGCAGCTTGGCAATGTGCGAGAACTGGGGAATGCTAAAGTCTCCTGCCAACGATGCCTGACGTCCCTCGCGTCCCTCGATGCCCACGCCAGCGTCCGCCTGCTGAATCATGCTCACATCATTGCCGCCATCGCCGACAGCACAAGTGCGTTTGCGTGTGTGCTTTTGGATGAGAGCCACCACTTGGGCCTTTTGAGTCGGTGAGCAGCGACAACAAACGACTGCGGGCGAGGCAGTGGCCAGCTCCAAGAACTCCAGTCGATAATACTGTAGACAAACCTCCAGCGACTCGCCGGATATGACCAGAGCGTGGCCCTGTTTGCGCCGAAAATGATTCAGCTCCTGATGCGCCTCCGTGCGCGTCTTAACCGATCGCAACACATACAATCCCTGATTACGTCCAATCAGTTGCGAGGATTTGGCAATGCAGCAAGCCGTCTCCAGCTTATCGCCTGTCAACATCCAGACACGTACACCGGCATTACGCAACAGTTCGAGCGTGGGACGCACATTCTCCTGCAGGCGATCCTCTACGCCGGTCAGACACAACAGCTCCATTTCGCGTTCCAGCGACTCTGTGACGGCGGCCACCTTGGCCACACGATCCGAAATGCTAAGACGAGCCGCATTGTAACGTGTCTCAAAGTCGTTGTACTGTTCCTCGGTGAGCACCTTCTTGGCGACGACGAGAGTGCGGAGACCCTCACGTGCCATGTTACCCGACTCCTCGCTTAGCCAGTCATTGTATTGCACAATGGTGGACATGACCACATCGGCACCCTTAAGATAGAACGTAATCTGGCCCGTCTTGCTCTCACGCACAATGATGCCCATACGTTTGCTCTCGCTTGTAAAGGGAAACAGCTGAAGGATCTGATAGTGCATCAGTATGTCATCTGTAAATGATTGATAAATTGAAAGATTTGTAAAGATTTCATTGATTGTATTTAAGACTACTTACTTTCATCACTGGCCGTCTTCACCTGCAGCGTCATAGTGTTCAGATCTCGAGCAATTAGAGTCAGGCCAACCTGCTCGGTCCACTTGACCAATGCAATCTCATCGGGAGAGGCGGCCTGATACTGATGCTCCGTATCAGTGCTGCCGGGAGCCTCGATATTTATCACAGATTTCGTAGGTGAATTATTGCCACCAGTCATCGTGGAAGCGGTGGACACTGAGCGATTGTCCTCGTCGTCACTCACCGGTGTCACATTGTGGCACAAGGCCAGAGCACGCACTGCCTCCCACTCCCGCCATCCCTCTGGACGACGCATGCGATTGCCGGCAAACATAATTGGTTTGATGTTCTCCCCCGCACTGCTGGAGCTCGAGAGGCTGCCCTGCTGCTGTTGCTGTTGCAATATACTGCCCGATAACTTTTGTATCATCTGTCCAATGTGATGGAACGTATCCGCATCGTGTGAGACGATGCCCAGATGAATCTTCTTGAAGACCATTTCATTTTGGGTCAATGTGCCCGTCTTGTCAGTCAGCACATACGAGATGCGACCCAACTCCTCGGGAATCGTTGTAGATCGCACCACGGTGCCCTTGATGTTGTCATCGTTTTGCATTTGCCACGAGTAGAAGGCCTTACCCATGTCGAGATTCACGCGCAAACTGATCGGTATAATGTAGGAGAACAAGAGCACAAATCGGAACATGTAGCGGTACCAGGGACCTCCGAAACCCTTCAGCATCATCATGACCAGCGAGAGTCCAAGTACGGCACAGAAAAGCACCTGAAATATAAGAGTTTGTATTCAAATTGCTTATAAACTTGCAGAGGTTGTTATAATTTTATTAGACTGGTTTTATGCTAAAGTACCTTCGTTAATCCGTTTATCTCCGTGTCCAGTAGTCCCACCTTGGAACGTGGCTGTGAGTTGTTCATCACGCTGCGCGTCTCGCAGCCCGTGTAGATTACAATGCCAGTGGCGGTGCCGGCGGCAACCACCGTGTTGGCCCAGAGAGTGTTCTCCACACTGAGTCCGGTGTCCTCGCTGCCATCCGTCATGCAAAAGGTGGCGATGAAGCTGTGTATATCGTTCTGTGGCTTCTCCACATAGAAGCTGGCATCGATGTTGTACAGATCCGCATCACGGCTGAGTTTCTGGGTGTATGGAACCGCTAGACGTGGTTTCCAATCTGTCTCGCCGTCGAGTTGATCGGTTCGCACAAAGACTGAACCACTTCGATCGCTGGTGCGGAGTAGAATGAGATCAGCGGGAACTCGTTCATTCTTCTCTACAACGATAACGTCGCCCACTTTGAGCTTTGAGCTGGAAACCATCTCATAACCGTTGCCATGCGATGCTGAGAGACGTTTATATTTCTGAGAGTTGACCTCATGATCTCGTTGATGTCGTCGCAGATCATCCACAGCCTCTCGACAGATGGTCACCATCAGCACAAAGCCGAGTGGACCCCAATAGGTGTACGGATATCCAATGCGTATATCCGGTATGAACTGGGAGAGTGCCATCAGCAGAAAGTACAGATTGAGAAAGAAGCGAAACTGCTCGAAGAGCACCAACGGCAGGAACGTGATGAAATTGTACTTCTGGTTACGGATCTCATTCGGCGGAAACTTCTCCGTGTTGGGTCTGCCCAAGATGACGGTGCGAGCTCGCAGCTCACGTGGCCTAAACCATTTCTTCCAGCAGCTGTAAGAACAAAGAAATAGACATATATAATTGCTGAGATAGATCGTTTGGTACAGCATCTGTAAAAGCAGTTTAAGTTAAGTTTTCAAATCAAGTTCTCACGAGACTTAGAATAAACTGTTATGTACAAACAACTCACTGCAGGCCAACTATCTGGTGATCTCTCTGAAAGGGTTACACTACTAGATACCCTATTCATTTTTTTATTGTCAAAAATAATTGTTTTCATTCAAACATACTCTCTGCAATTATATACCCTGTTACCCATTAGAACAGGGTATATTGGTCCCTACTAAGGACTGTAACTAGTAAGTAGTGCATTTGTTATCATCCTTAATTTACTTTAACTGCAAGCAATGGAAACGGAAATGACCTTGTCTTAAAAAAAAATCAATATTAAAAATTGAGCAAACAAGAGAAAAAACGATACACCAACAAACACACATACACGCAAGAGTCTGGGAACATCTGTGTTTGTATTTGTGTTTATATTTGCATGTGCATGCGCATTTGTGTGTGTGTGAGGGGGAGTAAGACAAGCTGCGATTTACTGCAAACGTCTGACTGGCTGACAATTAAACTGGAGTGGTGGGGGTGCTGGGGTGGTGAAACTATAATTAAAGCGAAAAATGCTGATAAGCCAGCTTGCCCGTTTGTTAAACGGAACGGGGTTCAAAGATGTTGCGATGATTCACCTGAATGAATACCAGCGATTGCGCTGGCGAGTTAGCAATGGGATGTTCTCTCTGGTCATGGGCGCTGCGGCCGAACTTTGTGAAGTGCCGTCATCCATATTGCAGCAGCTTCTCCACTTAACACAAATTCAAAGCTTTATTTCGCTAGAATTTAATTGCGCTGCCCTCTTAACTTTGTTCTGACAGCAGCTGTCTTGATATTTGTTTTTGTTGTTGTTGAGTTGTTTTCACACAGTTGTAGACATATTGCATGGTACACGCTTCACTTGCAATTACATGCCAGATTAATTTAATCAAATAGGAGACGAAATAATGAAACACACTCAAAAATTCTTATGCACTAAAATCGCAAATTAAATGAAAATTCCGTGTCAAAACTGCGTTGTCTTGCATTTGTATAACAACCCTGCTTGCTTGCCAAGAGAAATCAATAACAATGACGGCGTGTGAGAGTGCGACGCAGACCGCAGTAGTTACTTAACCGTGTGACGTGGGTTGGAAGAGTACAGCTAGCTTAACAGTCGTTCAGCACAACAGTCTGGCAGCACTATAAAATAATATTTGCGCGCTCACTTACAGCATTTCAAATTGCGGGTGTTATGGAAACTTTTTATAATGTGAAAAGGCTGCTGACTGCGCAGTTCACTGCGTTCGCACCGCGGTGTTAATTAAATAAGCTTCGTTAGGTATTCGTTGCGTTTGTCAGTCACTGCTTAGATCAGCAATATCATCAGTGCTGGAGCTTTGGCAACCACCACCGCTGCCATAATTTTATTGCTATTTGCTTTGGCTCTCTGTGTAAACTTGTTTTTTATGGATTTTTGTTTGGATTTTTTTGCCTTTATGGGCATTCCGTTTGCCATCGATGTTGCGGGCGTTGGGCGTGTTAACGTGTGTCTGTCCGTACGTTATTCATTGGAATAGAGTGTGCCTTAAAAAAGTTTTGTCAATAATGTCTCCTAAGCGTTCTCACTGCGTTTTCGTGTTATGATCTCATAAGAAAAAGTTGCCAACAGACAAAGCCATTAAAATGAAGAGCCACCACAAGAATAACAATAGCAACAGCAAGAACAACAAAAACTATCGTAAAGAATGGGCAATATACAAAAAAGGTTCAATGACATCAACGCGCTTAATTTTTGTAAAAATTCTCGAAAATTAAGAAATGGCTAAAGACAAAGATCTTGGCCATACTCTCACAGTTTCACACAAAGGGTCAGTTGCCAGTTGAAAAATACAAGCACATGGAATTTCAATCTCATTTATCCCGGTTTTGAGTCACAGTCTTTGCCGTCGTTTCACGTCAAGGCAAATTGCACTTCAAAAGGTTTTGCCGCCAGTTTGTCACCGTTCCATTTCCAAAGCTCGTGCCAATAACTTTGTTTTTGCGATATCTCATAATTGCTTAGCCATGTCGAAAATGTAAACAATTTTAATTCGTTTTAATAATTGTTTTTTTAGCTTTGCACCTAATTTCAGCATGCGAGTTGCATTCAAATGTGTTTGCTATAAAATTTATTATATCACTTCTCAAAATTACAATTTGTATTTGCAAAATCGTGAAACGATATTAAAACTGACAACAGTTGAAAGCATTGTTGTTGGATGACAAACATTGATTATCATTCCCCTCTTTCTAAATAATAATATCTGTATTTGCTATTCTCGTTACACTCATTAAGTAAATCACTTTTAGCTGATGTTTTTCTTCCAGTTTAGAGATAAACAGTTTCAGCTTGACTTAATCACTTCCAATTACATATATTTTATTTGAACTGAGACTGCAACGTGGGGAGATACAGAATAAACGTGGAAACTTTGCCGAAATATACCTAAAGAAATATATTTCGAATTCTAGGAGTAAATGTTGATCCAACGTATAGAAAGTTGCTGAATATCAGACTGATCAACATTCTCTCTTTATTATAAACCGGATCTTTCCAGCTTTTGTTTTAGAACAAGTCTTGAAGCTTAAACGCTTAATTCTAAAAAAATAAGGTTTCTGAAAAATCTTTTGTTAAATCAATTACGAATGTTAAACCATCATTTATTATTTAACTAAACAGTATATTTAAGCTGAATATATTTATATATATATATATATATATTTTAACCATATTATATATTTATTGTTACTGATCATGTTTAGCTTAAGATGTTAAGTTAAAACTGTTAAATATCTTGAAAAATAATTATAATTGAGGTCTGTAAAAGTCGAATGTTCTGTAAAAACTTTTCTTAAAATATAATACTTATCTATACAAATCATCAACAGTAGAGGAGTAAAATTTAACTTTCAAATTTCATTGAGCTAAGAACTGTCACTTTCTATTTTTTATTTACAAATTTGTACCTATAACTTTTTTTTCTTTTGATATAAAAGAATCCTACCCACAAAATAAGTCTTTAAAATACATACACGTAGATACTCATCTCTAAAAGCTTCAACCATAACATATTTATTATTATCAACGTCTTTCGGGAGCTCATAAATTTTTGGAAAAGGTTTACTCTAATTATAGGTAGTAACAGTTAAATTCACATTAAGACCGATTATATATTTTCTGCACCCACATAAAGTGTTATGTATCTATTTTACTTGTATATATGGAGTATAATAATGAATGCAGTAAGTTACACAAACGTGTATTCAATGTGGCAATTATCAACTGGAAGGAGACTTTTTCCCAAGCCATTTACTGTTGTTGTTGTTTTTTTTTTACTTTTTGCTTTTGGCCGTTATGTAGCATGCAAAACAGCCCCCATACCAAAGAGTAAACAAGCAGTTCAGCATTCCCCCAACCCGATGTTCCAGATCCATTTCCAGGGCCCGTCAATGGCAACGCCTAATGTTATTATTTGTGTTTGTGGCTGTGACCACGAGTTGGCAAAGAGTTGGTTAAGGAAACGGCACATTGTTTCACCCACAGCCAACAATGTGGGTTAACAAGCAAAGGCAAAAGCAACTGAACACTCAGCTGCCCTAGACTATATACCTAGAGTATATTTATAGCATACAGTTCATAGAGCTGTCGGAATCATCGGACCACTTTGTGCATTTTTCCCAAAAATCACCCAAGCGACGATTTGTGGGTCGGTCCAGAGCAATGACGACAAACCCGCTGCTTGACACACAAATTGAATTTTAGTTGGAACGAGTACATCTTCTCCAACCTTTCCACACACCCTCAGCAAGTTGCCCCCGGTTAGCGGTTACCGACAGGTGGTAAGTGGCGCATAATTTATGCTCCTCACTCAAGCAGTCAGTCAGTCCATCAGTCAGCCAATGGCTCATTGTCTGCTCTCAAATTAATTCCTTTGACGCTACTCTTCTTCTTCTAAGAAATAAACCAAGAGAAAATTCTACTGTCTTTCGACACTTTTGCGGTATTTATGAGCAAGTGTGTTGCCGACTATTCTTACTTTTCACTCAACCATTGTCTGTATTATTTATAATCTTTCTACTCAAAGACTTAGAAATTCTATGCCATGGAAAAACCACTTAGAATTATACGCTCAGTGTTGCACTTAATATAAGCAATGATAAGAACGGGAAGAGCAAGAGAAAAACAAGTTAAAAATACATATTCAAAGAAAATTCAGCTCTAGTTATATTCCGAAAGAATTTCTTTTCAGATATATTTTCGTAGTCTGCAAAATGGGCTGCTATCAAATTTCGACAAAATTATTAATTATAGCTATTAATCAATATTATTCAATCAATATTGTAATAAATTAAAAGTTTTATCAAATCTCTACTTTGCTTTTACTTTGAGCTTAATGAGAACTTGGAGCATATGTCCCCTAAGCAATTTGTATGTTTACCAACCCAACTTTTACAAACACATGTCCATAACTCCAACTCGTTCAAGGTTATATTCAAATTTTGAACCTTATCGGCACATTCTTTCAACCTAACGGAAATAGTTTTGCGAGTGCTCGCAATTACGAAAGCTCCATAAATGAGAGTTGGGCTCGTTAAACATCACGTTGGTTCCGCATCGATGTTATACCTTCCTACATTTAGAGCCACATGGCAATTCCTATCGCTAGCCAAAATCTTTGAGCTTCATATAACAGGTAAAGCGTTGTTGCAAATTGTAGGTGAGCATGGAAAACAAAGGCCTAACTTAGCTGGGTAATTGGGTTAGGTACAGCAATAAGACCTTCAAAGAAACACCCAAATACAAAAACACAAATTGCGAACAAGTTTCGAAAGAAAAGTGAATCTGAAGCTCAAAATTAAATAATGGCAATGGTAAATAATAAACACTTCACTCAGTGCCAGTTTTTGAAGAAAAAAGTATGAAAAATAAAAGTTTTATTAAGTACCTTATATTTGTGAAACATTTATAAATGTTAAATACTGATTTGCATTAGATGTGTCAAATTTTATTAAAGCGATTCTGTAACAATTGTTAATGTCGAGAGTCTCAATGAGAAACAAATAAATTACCAACTGTGACTGCAGAGATTAGGGAAAGGTTTTTAAGGTTAATAATGAAAGAAATTTTAAATTGATAGAATGTACAAATTCTATGAAAAATTGTGATTTAAAAATAAAAAGACATTTTTAGAATTATGTATTTTTTATATTTGTACAGTTTTATATGTTATATGTAACTATCTGAAACAGAAACTCCCACCTACTCCACCTACCATAAAAACTAAGTAAGTGATTTGAACGTAATTAAGGTACGCTGAAATGCAACTGAAAGAGCTTAGATATACAATAATTGATTTGATAACCACATGAAAGATAACTAATACTCCGACAACCCAAGGGCTGCTAGTAAAATTTCCTGATAGGAACTCAATTAAAATAATACCAATTTATATATCTAAAATTTTTATAAATCCTATACAATTGAGAAATCTTGGTGATTATTATTTCATATACAATTTTTTACCCCGTGCTAAAACAACAAACAATGACCTGTTTCTCATTCGCACGCTTGTCTACAATTCCGAGATTGCTTGAGTACTGTCTTACGACTGCGATTATACTTGTACTCTGGGAATTACTCAACGCAAATCTCTTATGATGAGCTATGCGACGCGTTGCGGTATATTTGCTATATAAACTGACCACTGGGCAGTGTGACCTCCTTTTGATAAGCGACGACGGCACATAACTTTCAATTTTCTACCTAAAAAGAACAAAAAAAATAGGGTAAAACACCCAAAAAAAAAAACCTATACTGATGCGACTTTTGCTGCGGAACTCGTTTGTTGTATTTTAGAAAACCTTGAATAAAGCAAGTATCTAAGCAAAACTGGTTTGTGTAGGTTAGTGTAGAGTTGGGTGCGTGAAGTGCTTGTGCTTGTGACACATCACCAAAACAATACATATCTAAATATTTACAACAATTATAGAAATAATATTTTGTTATTAAGGTAGTAAATTTATTTGTCAAAGACCTATGGCAATCTTTGTTTTTGCTTTCGTGACACGCTCTCATCGCTAGTTGAAAGCTGTTCTAAGCTGCAGACGATACCAAAAAAGAGTATAGTTAGTGTTGTTGAAGGAGTTGCAGGCCAAAAATCGATTAAATATGCAAATTCTTAAAAAGAACACCACCCTACTCACTCTACGCTACCTCCCTTCTCTATATTGTGAGCCTACAACAATTAGAGTCTTACGAAAATGTTTTGGCGTGAGAAATGTGCCAGTCGCAGTGCTTTGTCACTGCTCCGGTCCGATATCTCACTATTTATAGGTTCAGTTTCAATTGTGGTTGCAAATTTCCATTTTCCCTCGACTTAGCTGGAATGGACGACAGAGCATACATGATACATACATGCAGAAACAGAGCTACTGACGGATTCAGTTCGGTTCACTTTGAGTACTTTGTGGATCACGTTTATCGATTTCGATTTCGTCGCAAATTGCTGAATTTGTATACCCTGTGTAACCATTGGAAGTGTTGTTTTAGTAGAAGCAGTTAAGAAAAACGTTTAAGATGCGGAAAGTATTACTGAATCTATAAGGTATATTTAAATGAGTCGATTTTAAAAGAAGCTAAAGATACTCTTATTTTACCAGATTGCTGTGACAAAGGAAAAAAAATTTATAATACCAATTTTTGAATTACTTCTTAAAAATGTTTAAACATATAAATCTCATTGTTTCTTATTTGTGTTGTCAAAATACTTTCTTGTATGTAATTAGTCATATTTACTGGGTATCACAGAGTCAGGAACTTTCATTTATTTTCTTTCTTTATTTATTTTGCCGGCGGCATTTTCTGTGCGCTCTTTTTCCATTTGCTTGTTCTTGTCTTTCTTCTAATTAAGCAAATTAAAAATATATCTTTATATATGTATAAATATATATGTATGTATGCATATATACTTTTTTTTTTAAATAATATGTGCCACATATTGCGCTTGTAGAATTTTACTTACATTTCAAAACACGAAAACACAATTTTCTTAGAAACGTTTCATCAACAAATTTGTTTGCCTTTGCAGTTTTCTTTGGTTTTTTGTTGTTTTATTTCTTTACTTGAGCATTTCGAAATGTTTCCATTTCGTAGTTTGAATTTCAACCATTTGTTGTTGCCCTATGCCAACGTCATAAAACAACAGGCCCAACAACAACAACAGCGCTATAATAAATAAGAGTCGCTGGAGCAGAACTTGCTGCCAAGAAAGGTTTCAAGATGAGACCATTCAGTCAGTATTGAGGTAATAACTAACGTGTGCCTTGTTAAATAAAAAGCTGTAGCTCAATATAAACATGATGCAAGCAGGAAGTCTAATCAAAAAAGAGGAAACCGTTTTTTATAAAAGATCAAAAAGAATTGAGCAGCTAAAGACTTTTTATGAAGTAGAGATCAGTGAAAGGTGTATATGTTTTGGATTATGTGGCGCAGCAAGCAGCTGTATATACATATATTCAATATTTCACTTAAATGCAGCATTTTTGGAGAATTATTAAATAAATTGCTTAATTTTCCTGTCATTATATTTATGTCTTTGCTGCCCTACTTAACACTCTGTTCATAAATTGTGGTTAAGCATAACGGACGAAAACTAAAAAATTATGTGCAAACATACTATGTATGCCATATAATAACTTAAACATAATATTCTTATAGGCAGATTATACATATAAACGCAAGGTCCATTCAATAAATCAGTATTAATATTTTTGTGTGTGTAAAATTGCTTTCAAAATGTGATTGGTAGTAGTTTTTGACTGTTATAGGTGTTTATTGTGTCCAGAGTCGAGTGTATATACATTTTAGTATAGTTATGTATTGATATATTGAAAAACGTTTATAGCGATCACTGAACCAGACGCGAAAATGAAAAACACAATTAAATACAATCATGGCACAGCAGCTGTTTTGAAAACACACACGCACACGGTAGTTTTGAATGGATGGCAATTGTTGACAGCTACACAGCTCTTAAGTATGGGGTAATATTGTGTATACGCAACGTGTGATTAGTTGATCGATTTGTTGATTTGATGATTTTACTCGTATTTTACGCACCTGCAGAGACACATTTTACAGACATTGCTGATGCTGCGACTTTTGCTGCGACGTCTGTTGTTCTGATAGAAGACTGTGGAGGCGCCGTTGTCGGGATCGATCACCGTATGAGCACTAATACCGTTTGATGCACCAATGTCTGTGCTGGTGACATGTGGTGCATGTGGCGCAGAGTTATTGTCGACGCCGCTGGCGCCCGTTTGTGTTAGTTGCGCCAGTTTCGTTGCACTACCGCCGACAGTTGTATGGTCCGACGTAATGTCTCGCGATGCACTGCCGCTGCCGCTGTTGTTGCTATTTGAGTATTTGGCGCGCTCGCGACTCCGCTCATTTCTATAACGTATCTGGCCGGCGGCTGAGCCAAGACTGAATAAATTGCCCAGAAAGCTGCTGCCGCTGACGCTGTTGCCAGCAGAGGGGCTAACAATGCCGCCGATTCCACTGTAACCAGTTGAGCTTTTGCGTCGTCTTTGGCCGATGTTGTTGCTTTTGCTAATGCTTTTGTTGTTGCTATTGGCAATGGCAGCGCCGCTGCTGCTAGTGTGTCGTATGAGCAATTCTGTTTCTGAATCAGTCTCTTCGCTCTCTTCGTCGAAGTCACGTAGCGGCCGCTCGTTATCAGTCATGGCGCAAGAGAGCGTATCTATGCAAGTGTATAAGAGAGCGTTTCTTTACAAGTATATAAGAGAGCGTTTGTGGAAGCGTGGGAGAGATAGAATATGGAAGAGAGCGTAAGGCTGCGAGCGAGCAGCTTTAGTTTATGCAGGTGTGTCTTTTTCTCTCCTTCTTTCTATTTACTTTGGCTAAACTTGAAATCTTCTTTTGCCGCTGTGCAGCTTCCAACCAGTTCACAAGGCTTCCGATATCCTTTCAATGTGCTCTCTTAAATGCAGTCTTGGGTTTGATTTGTTTGATTATTGTTCAGCTTCAGCTTGCCACGTTTTCAATTAACTTTTTCGCTTTACAAGAATAATGTGAACGTACTTCCACTCCGCACTTTCCTTTGACTGAGCAAACAAAACGTGCAGCATTCGTTGGCTTATCAATTGTTTTTATTTGAGTGCGTAAATATTTATGAAGTTCACTTTGGTATCGTAAAGTGGATTAACAAAACACGTATCTTCATGAACACCGATACACGGGCGTTCCCCGACGTCGCGACGTCATCTATTATAAATATGTACTTCGCAGTCTTCAGATCTTTCACATAATCAAACGCAATTGATAGCTATTAATAATCAATTGAACGTATTGCCGGTTGGCAGCCACTAGTTTACTAAACACGACAACAAAAATAAAAGAGAACAACAATAACAACGCGGCGCAATGTTTTATGAACAGAAGGTAACACACACACACACAGTCACATACACGAACTAACACACGGCAGCAATTGCTAAAAATTCAACTTAATCGCTTTTATTCACATATTTGCTTAAATCTAAGCAAATTAATACAAACAATTAAAATTTTAAATATAATTAAGCACATGTGCTGGCACGTTTAGTTCTATTTTTATTTTATGTGCTGCGGTCAGCCACGGGCCAATTGGAATAGGAATTTGGCCAACCTGTGAAACAGCTGTGCGAGCAGTGTTGGTAAACGGCACCAGTTTGCATGTTGAGCAGCGTTAAGCGCACATTTCAAACAATTCAAAATATTTAAAGCAAATTATTTTTATTATATTTTAAAAAATAGTATATATTCATAATATTTTTGTTATATCTTAATAATGTAGCATATAAACAAAGAACGGAAATTTACAACGAGATCTTAATCAAAGAAACAAGTTAATATGCACACAATAAACCATTTGTTTTAGTTTTGCTGCTTTTTGCTTTTCGAAGTAGTTTACAATTTAAAATACAATACACAAGTGTTTCAAGTACATAATACGTTCAAACTTTAAAGCAATTTCTTAATATTTCACTAAACGTCACACAACTAAATACATTGCTTTTGTTATCTTGGGGAGAGGGTCGAGGAAAGTAGACTATACATTAACTATATGTTTTGTAGTTTATATAAATATAGATACTTGTATTATTAATAGGTAAATTATGTGATTATATTGCAAAGCAGTTAGTCCTATCTGCGCTCTGTTTGCAGCGTTATGTTTGAATCCGAATTGGAATAGTTCTGTTCCAATCTGTGTCGAAAATCATCTTCGCCATCGGAATAGGAACCCACTGACCGGCATATGCTGCAATTGATTACACGAATTAATAATTGGATATAGAAGTTAATTCTATTTTATACCGTTGCGTTGACGCATAGCCCTCGATGGCCAAAGCCTGACTCACGCCCGGCGGCAACAGTTGCTGCAGCAGGGCATCTTTGGCTACGTTTGCCGTAGTGGGCAGTGGCACATGATTCATGTCCACCGATGAGTGCGACTGCGATAGCTGAGGATTGGCAGCTGCTGCGGTCAATCCGTTCACATGTCTACCGCTTGCACCTAATTGTCTACCGTGATCCACTTCATCACGCTGGGTGCGTTCAATGTACCGCAGCGTATCAAAGAGTTCCAGCAAATTGCCAAAGGTGTTGTGCTTATCACACTGACCTGTGATGTCATAGCACAGCTGTGAAACATTCTGTCGCAGCAAGTAAATGGCATACTTCGTTCGTTGCGACGGCAGAATGGACCGCGTATACAAAGGGAATCTACAAAAATAAAATTCATTTTCAATGAGATTGTCTATTGAGTAAGAGTATGACTGTCTAGCTTACTCTCTCGTTGAATAGGTCAGTTCCTTGATTTCGTCAGCAATTCGAGCTCGCGACGGTTCATAACAAATGGGATTCCGCAGTGGACGATCCATAATGTAGGCCAGCATCTGCACCAGATGAGCCACATAGCCCAGAGCAGCGCTCACCGCCAGCGGCGAGACATTCTCCAGCAGCTGCGCATTCGTCGCCTGCCGCTCTTTACTCTCATATTGATCCATGTGGGGAAAGGCGATGCCACAAATGCTAAACTGCTGTGTACCCAGGCTCTTGATATTATAGATTTCTTGCAGCTCCAGCATCAGCGTGGACATGCTACGTTCCACCTAAAAAAAAAGAAGTTAATTAATATTAAAAATAACAAGAAAACTTGTGACTTGTAAAGTTCCTAGGTCAGAGGCTTGGGCAACTTTGAACTGTCATAACTTTGCCAAAAACCAAGCGATTTTCAAGCGGAATGTCATTTTGATCATGGTTTGGCAGCCTTATTATTATTTATTATTATTATTTACTCTGCATTTACATATCATTAAATTCTTAAAAAAAATTGAATTCCCCTGGATCTAGATATTTCCTTAGTGAACTTAATATAAAAAAATTACATTTATGTAAATATATTATCTTAAAATTGATCTTATATTTTATAATATAGTGATTGAATTAAAATTGTGATCAAGGTCTTATTAACTTTTCAATCGTGACTTGTTTATAAGTTGATCTCAAAATAAAATGCAATGTCACATACCTGAAGGGTGATTTGACGCTTCTGTTCACGATCTGTTTGCAGTTTTGACGTATCTGTGCGCAACTCTAGACGCTGTTGCTCCAGCTGGAGCAGTTGATTATGTAATTTACGCTGCAGTTGATCTCGCTGATCCCGCAACTTCTGCAGACGCTCCTGTTTGAGCGAATTGCGCTCCTTGAAGGTCTCACGTTCGGTTTGGAGTAAACGTTGCTTGCAACGCAATGCCTCAATCTGTTGCATCAGTTGCTGGGCACTATATAGGGTCAGGGGTGCAATCTCTTGCTGTTCGGAGAGTAGAACACTGAGCGTGCGACCCATGGAATGATAATGCTGGGAATGGTGACTGCCGTAGGGTGAGCCGGAGATTGAGGTGGTGCGTGGCTTAAGTCTCAGCTCATTGCGTGTTATACAGCTTACACTGAGACGTGCAATTTCCCTGCTCACCTCCTCCATATCCCGTAACTTCTTGCGCTTATCTCGCTGACGCTTTTGCAGCAGCAAGAGATACTCCAGATTGTAACTGCGACGCATATCCGCAATATGACATCTCAGCTGTGCATAGCGCATGATGCTCATCTGGAGCACGGGACTGTTGCTTCGGCTAACACTTGGCGAATTGATGCCGCCATCATCACCGGCATGTTCGTTGACCGCATTCTGACTTGCATTTCTGTCGTGCTCGTCATACCGCTGATAGTGCAGACGCAGCTGGGCATGCAGTCCCTGTTCACTGATCAACGCCGGTGATGTGAAGTGCTCGCCATTCAATTGAAATATCAAACAGTTGGCGCGACATTTGGCCAAAGCCATAGACGCTAATGGTATGAGGCCGGAAAAATAGACTCCCCAACAGAAGAGCAGCTCAGGAGGGCGGGTCAATTTGTTGGGCGTCAAATGCACATTGGCCAAACGTTGCGTCATCTTCGCGCTGTAAGCGAATGAAAACATTAATAAAAGATTCATAGACTCATAAGTATAAAATAGGGGAAGGTCGGACTTGAAAGTTAGATAAGCAAATAAGCATTGGCGCTGTTTGTATTTAATATAGAATGTAGACTTCTATAACCGATCCCAGCAGTTACTTATTGGACTCTGCACTTAAAATGCAGAAAGGGTATATAAGGTTTATCAAAAGCGAAATGTGCGTAATTCATAAAAATATATATATCGATAAACACCTAGATATTAGAGACATTATATCTGATATAACGGGGACCGTCTCAACAATAATTCTTAAAATAGAAGTTTTTAAATATCTACAAAAATTATAAAACAACTGTTCATTTTTAATATCGTCGGATATTAGTAATCCAAACTATAAATCGCAGCATTGGAACAAAAGGAAAAACAAATACAAAACTTGCAAAGTGCTTGTTTGACTTTTATGTACAATAAGTGCAGAGTCTCTCACAGTTTCCGAACAGTCTAATCCTCGAAGGATATGAAAGACGCACCTTTGCTTAGACTCCGTCGTCCGTTCAGTCTCATTTGGCTCCTGCATCCGCCGGGATGTGGGCTGATAATGTGCCCAGACTTTTACACATACGCACTGTGCATTTGATTTTCGCCAGACTTCATCGCTCGCACAAATTTCCGCCCACTTTTGCTGCTGATGACGCTGCGGCAATGCCTCACTGGTATAGAACGCTTCACTAGCCTTATCTGTATGTAGTGTATAGTATAAGAGCAGCTCCTGCTCTTCTATTCCGCGCTCTCCGCTGTCTTTGGCGTCCAAGGTGCACTCTATATTGAGTCCTTGTATTCGCGCCAGGTTGCGAAGTCGCAATTGCTGCGTTGCCAGCGGCAGCCATTCGCAACGTCGCGGGCGCAAATGCATTGCGACTTTTGGTTCGTCGTTACGCTGTGTTGCAGGTGGTGTACATGGTAAAAGCGCACTAAACAATTGTTTAAATTAAATGCAAAAATTATCTTGGATTAACTTTTTTGGCTAAACAGCTGTTTTATACTGAACAACGGCAAGCAATGTGACCGTACAATTTGCATTTTTAACTAAGTGGCAACGATATGACAAAGGTGTCCCATCAGTGCTGCGCAGAACTACAAAAACATCCAGCTGTTAAAAGTACCAAAAAATTTAATTTAATTTTTATGTATCGAAAAGTTAATAAATTGATAATATCTATTCCACAGACTTTACATGTAATATTTAAACTCCAATATTTTACTTAACAATTTAGCTTGATTTGTAACTTAGCCTTTTTTTTAAACGATACTGAGCAGCACTGTCAATTGTTTGAATTTTACAAAAGTGGCAGCGCTGTCGCAGAAGTTTGTATTGGTCCGCGTTTAAGGCAGCTTGTTGCAAGGTTTCTCCATTAAACTCTTAATTTAGCAATAGAACAAATTTAATGACAGCTTTAATTTTATTTTAGATGCTTAACTTCATTAAAGAGACGATTATGGCGCCTTCCACACGCAACAGCTGCAACAGAAGCAGTCAAAACTCGACTGGCAAAGCGACAGACAAGGACAAAGATAAGGAAACTGAAACGCCAGCAATAATGCAAGGATATAAAATAACTGACAATGAACGGACAAAAAAATACGGAATAGGGGCTAATTCACTAGACATGCTTGTGCAAAAAGCACTGCTTAAGTTTCCGGTAAGTCTTGAAAATTGTGAATACTATTAAATTGCGTATCAACAAAAAAGCTGCTTCAACCCACACCCGACCAGAAAGTTGGCGCTGTCTCTGTCCATGTCCCTGGATATTCAAGGCCAATGTTTGTGTGGCTTACTTCCGCTTTGCTTGTCGTCCTGCACGCGTCCAATGTCAGCAGTACTCGGAAAGACAAAGCGCATGCGCGGAAAAGCAAACAAATCGGAAGCGGGACACCTGTTGATATGAAAAGTTGCCTTGAATACCCGACATGTGTACATAGGTCAGGGCCCAGTTTAATTCAAGTCAAGGGCAGCTTACTCATGTTCCCGATGCTCCGTATCCTTGATTTACTTTCTAGCTGCAAGACTTGCACATTTATTTGGCTACAGACGGCTTTGAAGTGTCTGATGAAGAATATTTCTATAGTCTGCCATCACAGACCCTATTCATCGTGGCTGGACCCGATGCAGTTATCACAACAGGTGATTTGGTTTATCATGTATCAAACTCTAAATAAACATATAATTTTTCCATTTTTAAACAGATGCTGACTTTGAGTTTGAAAAAATGCGACAACAGTCGCCGTTGCTGAAGGTAGCAGACATATTCTATGATTTTGTTGAGCAACATCCGGAAAAGTTTCGACGCATGATTACGGAGTATGAACATCAGAAGCAGCGACGTGCTTTAGACAACACCAAGGCACACTTGAGTCTTAAGGCCGAGCATGTTGAATGGTTTGAGGGCAGTGAGGAGCGTTTTCAATCCAAGGAGGAAGCCATGGCCATGAGGGCACAGACACGTGTGCGTGGTTATTACTACAAGACAAAGGAGGAGCTGACGCGAAATCAACTTTACAGACAAAACGCCAAGGCACGACAAGTGATCAATTCAGTGCTGGAACAGTTTCGTTATCTGCTCATTGGTTGCGATTATTTCTCCATGATGTTTAATCGCAAGTGCCATCAAAAGCACGAGATGCTGCTACAGCATATGGGAGAGGAAGAAACAGATGCAGTTGGAGTACCTAATAAGCGATTGCGACAACTCATAAAAGACTATACCACGCGACATGCTATACTGGATGAATGGTCTGTTTCATTATGCACGGAGCTGGGCGATTTTTATTGCCAGGGCTGCCTATTCGGATAATGGCAATTGCTGCACCCTGCAGCACACTATCAATCCATATGCATCTCGGGAGAATCTTATATTGTTTCAAGTGTGGAATCTTGATCATCAAATTGAGTTATGTCGCTCGATTTTGCCCTCTTTGGTGGCCAATGTTCACGAATTGGTAACACAGCCGCAACGCAAGTGTGCTCAACATAACAAACGCGTTGTGGACATCTCCGTTTTGGAATACTTCTTAGAGATATTCTCGCTAAAGAACCTTAAGCTGGTTCATATTGTATGCCATGATAAAGTGCAACGCTCAAATCGCTCCAATGGTCGTCTCCTTTGCGCAGACTGCCATGAGTATCGTATTGTACAGGAACTCATGGATGTAGAAACTCCAGATACAACTTCCTAGGGACATAAGTTTATAATAGCCCCTTAAAGCAATACTATATACAAAAAACGATTATATATACTCTTATATACATTATGCTAACTGCTTTATTGAGGCTTAGACCTTAAAATGTGTGCCAAGTTAAGCTGTGTGTATAAAATATAATTTAAACTGGTCTCAAATAAGTAAACTCAAAGTTAAATTGTACAAATATTAAATATCTCACAGTTAACTATCGAAGTATAATATCGAAATATTTACATATATAATGAATTGAAAATTTACATATTTATGCATTTAATATATGGTAAATGTTGATCTGCATACCATTAAAAAACTATTATACATACTGGATTAATATATAGCTTTAAATATTGTTAACTATAGAGAGCGTAGTTGTGTTTTGAACAGGTGTTTTGACCGTTGCTTTGTTCAACATGTCCATTTTAAGAAAAAAAAGATATATAATCGAAGATGACTTCATACTAGAAACACACATAGACTTGAGTGTTTAAATACTATAATCGATTTATTTCAGTCTTATAGCAATGCTATATATAGGATAATAATTAACCGAGTTTCGAATTTAACTTGAAATATATCTGGCTTTATTTAAGTGCAATATACAAACATATTCTATTATACTACTATAACAATGTAATTTTTAATGTACATACAAATGTACATAAACAATTGTTTGGTTTTTTGCTACACTCGGCTTCTCTGTACCTCAGACTATGAAAATAATAACAAATTTATAAATTACAAATACTTTGAGTTTTCTTTTGCGTCTTTAAGAAAAAGGCCAGCCATTTTTTTTCAGATATTTATTTATTTACTAAAAATGTCACTGCATAAAAAATTATACAACACAAAATAAATGAGTATAAAATAATAATAGTAGTCAAATAAATTTGATAACACATTCGTATGCAGACGAATACCATATGTATGTATATGTTTTTTTTTTTTTTTTTTGTATATAAATAACTATGACATAAACAAAACGAAAATTGTTAAGTTGATGAAAGAATTTAAAAATCCACAAAGATTTCTATAACAATTTAAATTTTTTATTTCTTAATATTATTATTAATATCGTTGTAATGTGCGCTTTGTTTTCGTGTTATCCGGATACATATCTGTATGATTTGTCGATTAAGTTGTCATTCCGTTTTGTTGTTTTCGTTTCGTTGTTACCTCATTGCTTTTAACTGTCTCGTGTAACCGTTATTTTTTACAGCTTAAATTTTAGTGTTAGTAATGATTCGCTTTCGCTATTGGCTTTCGTAAATTGTGTTAGAAGGTTTAGTGCTGCTATCAAATCGCGATTAACAATTAAAGAAAATACATCATTATTATATCTTTTTCATCGGCTACAATGCTAAAGTTAGTTTCAAGAAAATTTCGCTAAAAACTGTTATTGTAGGGCCCGTTACCAAACTATTTGATTGTGGTGATTCTAAGTTGGCTGGAACTTAAACTAAAGACACGTACACGTTTTTCAGTAGTTT
Source organism: Drosophila falleni (assembly GCA_035045575.1). Classification (NCBI taxonomy): domain Eukaryota; kingdom Metazoa; phylum Arthropoda; class Insecta; order Diptera; family Drosophilidae; genus Drosophila; species Drosophila falleni. The sequence goes on along the minus strand of JAWNOV010000111.1, from coordinate 75,705 downwards.
GTTAGCTATAATTGATTTCTATGGCGTTGAGAAATAATTATAGATCCGACTGTCCAGGTCCTGTAATAAACCAAATAAAAACACATTTAAAGTAAATTCAATTACCAAGTCGAAATATACAGATAAAGCTAACAATAAGTTTGTGGAAAGTTGTTTGTCTTCGATTTTTGTTTAGTTTTTAGTCGTAAAAGATATTTAAAACCGAAGAATATAAATATATAGAGTAGTATATACAAACAAAACAAAGACAAAATAAATAAACGAAAAATAAAGCGGCGAAAAAAAAATATATAAAAAAAGAAAGCAAGACAGCCAAACAGAAATTCGAGAGAAAACTTCACCTTTTTTTGTTGAAATTTATCGTTTAATTTACTTTTAGATGCAAAAATGTTGTCAATTGTATTCAATTCGTAGGTAAAAAGCCATTCATAGTCAGAATCATTAAAATTAACGATTAATTTTTGGTTAAGAATATATATTTTTAATTGTGTGAAAAAACAGCAAGTTAATCAAAGAATAAGAAAAGAAACATTCAATTATGTATAAATTTGTAACTCATGAATGGTTAAATGTTACGAACGACTTTTATTTTATATTGTACAAATTTCTTTTGATATTCATATTTTCTTTTATCCGTATTTTTATTTTTATTCGCTTTATCGATGCAGCAAAAAAATCTTCATTCGTTGTTCAGCATTTTGTATTTCAAGGTGGAGTTATCTCTCCAGAAATCATTAAATTATTTATACCAATAGATAAAGCATTGGGAGAAATTGATAAACAAAAATATTTGCGATATTACATTTTCACTCTTTTTTAAACTTTTTTTTAATAAAGCCAGATTGAACTATACTACAAATAGGGATTAATGAGTTTACTACAGGATATTTTTTTTTTGATTGTGTTTATGTTAATTGTTGAACATTAATTAGATACAAACCTGGTTAATGAGGGAGTAATTAAATTATTGGAGTACAAAACGTGACTATCGCAAATATTTGTCGCAATAAATAAAAAATTAAGAGAAGTACGGCACACATAACTAATTATATTAAATCAAACAGCGGCAAAAAAAAATATAAAAGAAATACATAGAAAATAGATAGAGGACAAATTTTAAATAGTTATAGAAAAAAATTAGTTCAAATTTGTTTTGATATAAATTTTAATTTAATTTAGGTACCTTAGGATTTTGAACGAGTTCTACAAAATCATTGAGTTGATGAAATTGTTTATTATTGTGGCGATTTGATAGACTTTCCTTAGTTATTTTGTTGTTTTTGGTAGGTATTATTTGGTTTCGATTTAAATATATATAAGTAAGTATGTATGTTGAATTTTGAAATGTGACTGCTGAGATAACAAACGGAACGAACGAACGAATGAACGATTTTTTTTGGTTTCAGTTGCTTTTTCTTTGGTTTGGTTTTGTTTTGATTTGTGTTTTATTTACATTATTTTTTATATATTTAGTTAATTATTAATCTGAGTGTTGTCATATATTGTACAATGTGATGTGAAATGAGAAATGCAATAACTGGCTTCCGGTTACCACCAAGGGCAGTGTTTATTGCTGTGGTCACGACCCAAATGCAAGTGTACTAAATTCTACGAGTATGTATGTATATATAATTCCCGCCCCTATGAGCTATCATCTATTTAAACCCTGTTGACTTTCGACCAGCTGTTTATAGAACGTTCCCTCGACTGTTGTTTAAAGCATTCGGGACTTTTGCTGCCTCGACTGTTTAGGATCTCTGGAGATTCTGTGACGCGAGCCAAATCCCGGTTGATTGTCTTGGAGCTGAGCACACGGGGACAACGCACTGTCCAGGGGCTGCGTCGTGGATCCTGTAGAGCGCGGAATGCCTTTGAAGGCACAATCTCCTCTCCGCCACTAGCGTCGGTCCAACTGCTGTAGTAATCGGAATACTCTTTATCCTGCTTGGGCGTTATCGCTGGCGTGCTGTCCAGCGAGCTATTCTCCACGGAATCCATTTCTTCGACGAGAGCACGCTTGGCCGCCGCCTGGAGGCGTTCCATTGGCAGCTTGCGGAGATGTGTGCTGTCGCTCTTGAGGAGCAGACTCTGAACCAACTCGTTGACCAACTTATCGCTGACCACGCGCTGTTTGCTCGGCGATGGCCCAACTATGGGTGAGGCAGGACTGTTGGGAGTGGAGGGATTATCCGCATCGATCGATGTATTCTTGCGCAGTGGGAGAGAGAGACGTTCCCGTCGCTCTGTCATAGTTTCCGCCTCATTGACGGCATTGGGATTCTGGCGACGTGTGATGGACACATTGTGGACAATCTTGCGTCTGCTGGGCTTCAATTGGAACTCATCCTGCTGGCCAGCTTGTGCTCCCTCGGGCAAATCGTTCTCGTCCTGCAGCAATTTGAAGAGTCTGGAATGTGTGGCGGCACGTTGATAGCTCGTCATCTTGCGTAGCTCCGGGAAACTCTCCGATTCTGTGTCCGTCTCGGACAGCTGTCGATTCATGTCCGTCACGCCGGAGTCATCCTCTTCGATTTCCGACTCGGATCTCTGTGTGCTGCTATTCCGGGAGAGTTGTCCCTTGCCACGTCCGCTGTCTACGGATAAGGAGTGGATATTCAGGGCCTTATTAGGCGTAGTTGTGCCAGTGCTTGGTGGACTTGTTTCAAAGACATTTATGCGATCACGCACGGAGATTTTGGGTGCCTCATCGAACTTATCCACGCCAAGATCGGGCAGACCATTGGGTAGCAGTTTCCTTTGATTATCCGGCTCAGGCTCCACGTAAACTTCGGGTACCGTGTTCGTTGGCGTCGGTGCTCCCCGTTCCTCCTCCTCCTCTTCCTCCGGCTCAACACTTTGTTCCACAATGCCGTCATTCTCACCAATAATTTCATATTCTCCTGGAGGTCCTAGGTCGAAGTCAAGGGGTTCCTCTGCCTCTTGGATGACACTGCTGCGATTGGACTGCGTCTTTTGTTGCACCTTGTGCTCGTCCATGGGGGTATTAAAGAAGGCCATCGCCTGGCGGTAATTCTGACGCTTCTGCTCGGCCTCCTCCACTTGCTCATTCTTAGCACGCTCCTCTTCAATGTCTGCCCAGAAATCAGGCTCTTCATTGTTCTCCGGCTCCTCATTGGCAGCTGTGTAAGGCGTCCAGGTGTGCACTGTGGCAGGTTCATGCATGGAGGCCAACGACATGGTATCTACCAGGTGGAGATTTGTTTCGGAAGCTTGCTCTACTGGCTGTTCCACTGACCGTTCCCTTGGCTGTTCCATTGGCTGCTCCATTGTTAACTCTTCTAGGCTCTCATGCTCCAATTCTTCATATTGCACGGCAAGCTTTTGCTCCTCTTCCTTAACTGGATCCACAATCTCGGGCTCCTCACCACGTGCTGCCTCCAAAGTGGCCCACACATCAATTGCCACCGCTGGCTCATCGGGCAACTTGGCCCGGAAGGCTTTCGTCTCCACGGGCTTATAGGGTGTCTCTTCCACCGAATGTTGGCGCTCCTTACGTGCCCAAAAAGTGGCGGATTTATGGAAGGTGACATCATCATCATCTGGCTTACGATTCGCTTCAATTTCCGCCCAGAAATCAATTTCCTCATCGGTGTCCACTTCTCTTGGTTCTTCAGGATATTTTGTGGGATCGAATTCTAAATTTTGGGGTTCGTTATCTGTGGGTTGGATGTCCGCCCAGAAGTCGATTTCCTCATCCTCAACAATTTGTTGTATGGCGTTGTCAATTGTGGTTTCATTAGGAGCATCAGCTGCCTGATCTGCCCAAAAATCCTCCGACTCAACTTGTTGCTCAACTTGGGATTCCTGGTCCCAGTAATTATCTCTCACTTTCGATTCCATTTCAGTTGTGTTATTTTCTAATTTTGTCTGCTCCACGGTTGCCCAAAAATCCTCCTCCACTTCGTTGGAAGGTTCCACTGCGTTGGGTTGTTCCTCAACCACAAAATGCAACTCGGCGCTTTGAGATTGTGGCAGGAATTCAACTCTTGCCTTGAGTGTGGTAGTCCAATGTTCCACTGTGGTGACAGTTTCCTTTTTCAGTGGTGTGTAGGTAACAGTCTTCTTCTTCTTGGTCCACTGAGAATCATTGCTTTTGTCTATGCTTGCCCAGAAATCCATTTCTTCTGCTGGTTGCTCTGGTTCCACAACTGGCTCGGGTTCCTTGGCTGCAGTTGCAAAGGTGGACCAAAAACTATTCTTAGCCGCTTCCAAAGAGGCCTGAGTCTTGGACAGATCCCCGGATTTTGGCCTAGGCTTATTCTCTACATCCTTTTCTTTAGCTCTCATTTGTATATTATCTTCTTTTGGCTGTTCTTCTGGCTTCGCTTCGGGTGTTTTCCAGAAATTTTTGGACTGTTCCATCATTTTCTGTGCCTGCATTTTGGTGGCCATCAGCGTGGCAAAGAAATCGAATTCCTCTTTGGGCGCAGTTGGAGTTTCGTCCACCTCCTCCTTGGGTGTCTCCAATTTGGCAATGTTATTGGTCACCTCGCCAGTTAGTAACTCCGTTGAGAATTTGTTACGCATGCCTAGCGAAAAGGAAGTGGAGACATCCTCTTTGCTTGACCTGCGTAGAGTTGGAACTACCTTTTCTGCGGGTGGAAGGGAAGTCCTCTCCACAGAATTGGAGCGTGAGGAGTTGGACAAACTGATGGTCACGCTGACTTCACAGTCGTTATCGTTATCGTCCTCATCTTCACTCTCCACCTTGGCCACGCTGAAGGAGTTGCGTTTGCTGTCCAGGCTTAAGCTCGGACGTCTCTCCTCGATCTGTGTGGTGCTGCCGACTTGGACGGTGGCAATGTTCTCATCATTCGAGCTGCGGCTGAAGGAGAAACGCAATGGCAGACGAACTGTCACCGAATTGGACTCATCGTCATCATCATCATTATCATTCTCCTCTATTTGCTTGTCCAACTCATCATCCTCATCTTCATCGACTTGTCGATCTGCGATTGTAGCATCGCTGACACTGGAACCATTGCGTTTGATGACTGTCTTGGCGTAGTCGCTGCTCCTTTCCAGCTCGCTCTCCTCCTCGTAGATGACACTCAGATCCTCCTCCACAACGTACTCATCATCGATCTCTTCGATGAGACACTCCTGTTCCTCCTCATCATACATTTCATCAGCCGTTGTGACATCCTCGTCGTCATCCTCGCTCTCGGAGTTCAGCTGCTCTGCTGGCATCTTATTTAATCCCTTATAGACCTGCACATTGGTCACCGACTTGATGGCCTGCAACGGAGTCGGACCTCCATGCTTGGGTGTATCCTCATCCTCATCCTCCACATCCTCGTCGCTGCTATCTTCGCTGTCGCTATCGTTGTCATTGTCCACAGCGCTGATTTGCACCGGGGAGGCATTCTCACTCGGAGATCGAGCTACCAGCTCCTTGGGCAGCTCGCCAGCATAATTCTTCTGCAGTTGCTGGGAGAGATTAGCCTGGGTATTGCCTCCAGCGATCTTGTTAATGTTCGCCAGTCGCTGACTGAGCAGATCGATAACTTGTTCCTGGTTGCTGCATATGTTGCGATTCTTTGGACGACTGACGAGCTCCTCGATCTCCACCGAATGCGCACGCTTCGGTGGCTCTCGGGGCTCCACCTTGATGTGATGCTGCATGATCACCTGCGAGGGCATATCATCGGTGCTGGGAGTAATAATGATATCGGGCAAGACGCTGCTCGCCCGACTCTCCGTCGAACTCTGACTGAAACTAGGCGCTACCGGATACGGGTAAGCGCCATAAGGAGGCATAAACTGTGCTGGATAATTCTGTACATCGTTGGCAGCACCTGACTGCCCATAGGCTGGTGGAGGGGGTAAATAGTAGGGGTAATAATAGGGATACGGCGGATAGACATCCCCCTGCTTGCCATCAACCGTTGGAGGCATTGGCGGTGGATAGGGATAGGGATAGGGCCAATTTAACATTTGGGGCGGTTCCCCATTTGCTGATCTGCCCAGGGTTGCCACCTGGTGGGTGCGGTGGCGGTGGCATATACCAGGGATAGGGATAGCCATAGGCGTAGGGATAATGAGGGGGCACCGATTGCGAACGCTCTGGTTGGGTCTGTATTGGGGCAGAACTATCTGAACTAATGGATGAGTTGGATGAGTATGTGTTTGAGGTGTTTGTGGTGGGCGGTGGTGTGGGCGTGGCTGATGTGTAACTATGACGTTTATTGATTTTACTGTTAATCTCACGATTATGGTTACAATTACTGTTATGCTCATTATTCTCATTACGATTATTATTATTATTATTATTACTGTGATTATTATTATTATTATTTTATTTTTATTGTGATTATTGTTATTATTATTATTATTGTTTTCGTTCAATTCATTATTTTCCAAATCCGAGTCCAGCTCGGTGTGAATTTTATGTTCTGAGGTCGGTTTTTGGTGCACGGTTATCAAAAGTAAATAAAAAGAAAGAAGAAAAGAAATAGACACGGTGAGAGTGCATATTATGTTCAAGACACCAACAAATTCGACTCTGAATTTTATGATATATGAGTTCCATTAAACGATCAAGCAAAAGCTATATATGTACAAATAAATTCCAAGTGTGCATTGTGAGGATTGTGATTGTGAAATGTTTAAAATAATAATTTCAGCTCGGATCCATTGTGGAATGCAACATGCTTCGTAGAGTTTGAGTATGATTCCAAATATGGTAGTGCTTTTTATTTGATTATTGTTTTTATTCAATTATATCCAAGTTCAAACGATTTCAAGGATATAAGTTTAATAATTTCAAGAAAGGTGAAATCTCTCGATAGATAAAAGAATTAGAAACATCATGATGCAGTTTAAATATGAGTATATACCTGTCTTTCAGTGTGTGTGTGTGCGTGTGTGCAAGTGTGTGTGAATGGCTTTGTTAGTGATGTCTTTATGGCATATTTACAAGACTGTCAACCCTTTTGAACTAACCCTGATGTTGCTTTTTATTAGGGAAAGTCATACGAAATCTCTATCAAATTTCTTGCAATTTAAAAAAAAATAATGTAACTTCACTTACCGGCATTTTCTGGTGTTGTCATTGCCTGTAAGATCTTGAATGATCGACTTGGTATAGCGCTACCGGTGTATTTCTTCGGTTCCGGTGCCTGTTGCTCACTAGCTGGTACATATGGTTGTTGTTGTTGGGGTGTATCTGTGGAAAAATGATATTTTTTAATTTTTTTTTATTTAAGATCAGAAAACGAATCTTTAAAGATAACTTTAGATAGCTATACACCTTCTCAGACTTACCATATAAAGAACGTTGTGGTGTAAAGCGGTTCTGTTGAGATACGCCATTACCTGCAAGTAGATGGGATTTTATAGAGCTGATTAGCACTATATTTCAGAGTTCAAAAACGACGTTGCTTAGTAGTGCTGGCAAATTTTAATGGAAATACTTAGGCGTTGCCGTATTTATGGTTGGACTTTTACAATAAGCATATTAGTTCTAATATTTCAAAACTTTTGTTGTAGCTTGAAGCGTTGGATTAGTAAAGTTCAGAGATAAACCCAGCCAGGAATTAAACTAGAGACCGAGCCCAAAACCAAAGAAAATGAATACAATGGGAACCGAATTGAAACCTTAAGACACTCTCCGACTAATTAAAACCTTACCAATCCAGTTTGCTAGATATTGAGAGAGGAGCATGAAGAAGAATGGCAGGGGAGAGGGGGAACCGTTGAGAGCTCACCTTGCGGGGACCAAGCTTTAGGCGTACCCGACTGTTGATCCTGTGCGATTTGCAATCGCCTCATTTGCTCAATGGTCGGACTATTCCGCGCCTGCTGAGCGCTCATTTGACGAGCGAATTGTGGACGCTGCAACTGCGGCGTCTCCACATCCAATTGGATTTGTTGATGTGGCAACTCTGGCCGGGCATCGCTGCTGCTGTTATCGTCCACAGTGTCGGTTATCTTTTGCAATATTCTAAACGATTTCGATTGTATGGGCGGTGAGCGTGGATCGCTGCAAGTAGATATAGGCGTATGTTAGGTTATGTTTTTGGTTAGCATGCACTCGATATAATGTCTGAAATACAAAATTACAAATTTTGTTTATTTTTGTGAACGAAACGTAGGGTTAACTATTATTTATGAGTAGTTGACTTTGTCGATAGCAAAATATGGAATTTTGTAGAATTTTCTTAAGATTTTTTACAAAATGAAAGCCCATGTTTTGAATATTGATGAGCTTATGACAAGGAAATGCCTTGCAAATTACAAAATAAATTAATTATGTAGAGAAATTACACGCACAACATTTAAAAACAAAATTAAAGTCAATTGCTGAAAAAGTTAGCATTCGAATATTACTCGCAATATGTCGTCAAATTAGACATCGTTATAATGTCCAACAATTACAGTTGACTGGGTTACTCCCCATCGGATCAGAGATCTTCCGTGAGTGGATTTTTTTTTAAGTTTTTATTATTATTTCTTTACTATTATTAACACAGATCTACTCTATAACGATGCCTTTAAATTAAAATATTTAAACACTGCGGACGGTAGTCCGCACTAGTGACAAAAGCAACACGAAGAGTGTTTTCACAAGAACATGATAAGGCGAACAAGTAACATTTTACAGCAGTGAATAGTATAGTATTTAAATTTAAAAAGTGTTATTGGTCTGCGACGGGGACTAAGTGAGAGTACTACCTGAGTCGATTCTTTCTGTAGCGTATCTCCGCCTCGAGCGGACATTGATGCACATACAAATTGTAATTGCCACTAAAAAGTTGGTAAGTCGTTAGATTTTTTTTTGGTTTGTAAAGAAGCACAAAATTAATACGCATTAGTGCTGGGTAGTGGTGCATAACTAGTTCACTTTAGTGTTGGTAAAGCACAAAAAAAATTAGTGTAATATAGTTTTTGTTTGCCATTATCAGATTGTACTTACTTTTGCAGGACGACTGGAGATTGGGAAACGGGTCCGCCACGTCCGCTTTCAATTGAAATGGGTATAATGCGAGTTGAGTTAATGTTGTTGTTGTTGGAGACAAATTGTTGTTGTTGTTGCATCTGAGCAGCGGCTGGATAGTTGTTGTAACCTTGATCGACAAATTGATTAGCTGAGCGTATTATGTGGCCAGCAGGCGCTTTCGTAGGAAAGAAAGAGTATACATAGACACATATTGATATCGAGATGGAAAGTTACAGTATTGGAACATTCGGGAAACAGTCTTTGGGATCATGTGGATGTGGTTGGAGAGTGCATATGGGTTCGCAAACGGGGAAAGAAAACTACACAGGGGTCTAGGGTTTTAGTGACAAACATTTAGGGTTTTAGGTTTAGGAAAGCGCCACATACAAAACACATTAAAGAAAATAAAGAAAATCAAAACTTACCACCGAAATTGGGCTGTGCTGCGGCATAGGTAGGAGTCTGCTCCAATGTTATGGGTATAATACGCTCCTGCAAAGAAAACAAGGGATAGTTTCAATAATTTATTAAATAAAAATAAAATTAGTTTTCAGTGATTATATTTTAGTATGTAATCATTTTAAAATTATTTTTTAGATGTCAACTTAAAATTATGAATATTTAGGATTGTAATTATAAAAATTAAAACTAACAAAGAATGCTGAATACTTTAGAAAAAGTATCTATATCGTTTTTTTTTAAATCAAATCAGATAAGTTTCTAATTCATATTAAGGGAAGTTGTGTAATCTGTTTATTGAGACATAAATTACATATAACACCATTAGGTGTAACTAAAAATGTGTATTAGGAGAAATATTTATGTCTCTGTCTTTACCCTAGGTCCAGTTTGGTTTCCATTGTTGCTGCTGGCATTCGTGTTGATCTGCAGGCGTAGTCCACTCTGCTGGGCATTTGAGCCAAAGTTTTGCTGTGGCATTGGACCAGGAGAGGAGCTTGTGGCATAACCATTACCCGGTGCCACAGATTGTGGCTGATAGTTGTTGTAGCCTGTTGTGGGCTGGGATATCGTTGCCTGCCGCAAGGTCGAGGGCACCACATTGCCATTCTCCTCGGGACGTGCCCAGGGCGCCTGCTCCTTGGTAGCCGGTTGTGAGCTGAGCCAACGGAGTGGCTGTCCACCCACCTGCTGTGGTTGTTGTTGTTCTGGTTGTTGCTGTTGCTGCTGCTGCTGTGGCATTTGACGCATGGGCGAATCACGTGCTCCAGATTGTTGTTGCTGAAGTAATAGACGTTGGGCTTGTGGCTCCGTGGGCTGCGCCAAAGGAGCGATATAAAGTGAGCCAACGTTGGTCTAAAGAGTAGATGAAAAAGGAATAATAAATATTAATAGTACAAAACTTTTATTTAATTTGCAATATATAAAAATGTAAAAACAATTTTAAAATAGTTATCAAAATACCCGAAAACTCTTAACATTATTTGTTCCCATTACTATTACTCCCAGCACACCTTTAATCTCTTTGATTTAATATTGTATTGTAATTATTATTATGTCGAGAATGCTAACTGTTAGCTGATCTAGAATAATAATTTTTATGTTTATTGCTCGATTACTATAACATTTTTAGAATCCATGATAAGATACAGAAGCTTTCATTATAATGTGCATATTCATTTGCCTTTGCAATTCATTTTAAGTGCGAAAATGCTTCTGTGCAATTGCCTCAAGTTCAAAATTCGTGTTTGGCCTTTGCCAATCTCTAATTTTATCGCCTAAAAATTTAGCGGCTGCACACGCGGAATGCGTTCAATGTTCAATTTGATGTGCGAATCTTGGGCTGCAGCTCACTGAAAATTGTTTAAAAATAAAATGGAATGCTTCCGCGAATGTTGTAAATAATAGATTTAAAAATTTGATATGTAGAAAACGTTGTAAATGTTGTTTTCCCTATGTTATGTGCATGATTAGCACTTGCAGTCGTAAATCAAATTAAACTATTCAAATATTACTCATACGCCTTGGAGTTGCCGCAAAATGATTTGTGCAACGTAATTTGTGAGTAAGCGACTCATCGTCTAAATTTGTCATGGGTTATTCAAAGTTAAAGTTTCGTGACTCTTTTAATTTGCATTGGACTCATAGGAAGTATATATTGTAAATGCGTTTTGGTCCCGCTGAGCTTTTAAAGTACCGTACGGATGTGTTTAAGGATTTTAAGGTGTCATCCAAATTTTCTGATTTAGGTGTGATAGAAATATCCTTTTAAAAGGATGTATAAATCTATCAAACTGTGGCTGAGTGTAGTCACATTTTCGGTCTACTCACCGGCTTAGCTCCTTGATATTGCGATTGCTGATTGCCATAGCTTTGTTGTTGTGGCTCTGTTTTTGCTGGGCTGAAAATATCGCGAGATCGTTGCTGTTGCTGCAGCTGCTGTTGATGTTGTTGTTGTTGCTGTTGCACATTATTGAAAATGGGCTGTGGATGCGTTGGCTGCTGTTGTTGTGGTTGTTGTTGCTGTGGAGCGCGTTGCGTACGCCAAGGCACAGTTGTTGCTGCCGATTGCTGTTGCTGTGGTTGCTGTTGCTGCAGTGCCAGCGGAGAAATTGCTGTGGGAGGACGTTGCTGTGGTTGTTGTTGCTGCTGAGCCAATGGAGAAATTGCTGTCGGAGGCCGCTGTTGCTGCTGTTGTTGCTGCTGTGCAAAGCGGAATGGACTTTCCGTGGCACGTTGCTGTTGCTGCAGCTGCTGTTGTTGCTGTTGCAGCTCGAAGGGCGAACGTGGACTGTCGGTTTGTCGCGTATAAACATTTACAGCTGGCGACTGTGGCATGGCCACACTACGGAACTCCTGACGTGATTGCTGCGGTGATGTTGCAGGTGATGACGGCTGCAACTGTTGTTGCTGCTGTTGCTGTTGCAATGGTGGTGTTTTGGGTGAGGGCGATTGTGGTTGCTGCTGCTGCTGTGCTTGTTGTTGCTGTTGTGTGGGTGAGTATGGACTGTAGCTGCTGCTGTTGTTGCTGTTGCCATTGCTGTAGTTGCTGTAGCCACCGTTAGCTGGCTTATAAGCTGCTAAAAAGAGTATTTATTATGTGTTAATACAAATTTAATGTTGTATGGAAATAATTAACTATTTTTAGTGCTGTTAGTTGGGGAAATAATGCCAATAGATAATGCCGCTTGATGTTGTTGGGTTAGTCGTATGACGTTTTAAAGCACCAGAAACCGCTTAGTAATTAGCCGGCGATCGAGATGAGGCGAGCTGCGGGCCAAGAACTGTATCAGGAGAACTTTAGCCCGCTCATTGAATTGGAATTAGAGAACCCAAAAAATAGAAAACCATAACCAAAAGCCAGCGATAGGATGACATCTCTCTCTCTCTTTTTCTCTGCTCACCATCAACGGCATCTTGGCTGTTGTTGTTGTTGTTGTTGAAGTACTGTCCATTGCCATTTTGTGCTGGCTCTGGCAATGGACTCTTGGAACGCTCCTTGCAGTACTCATCCTTCCAGAACGTATTCTTCTCAACAGGTGGCGGCACCTTGCGCAATGCCGCCATCGGGTTTGTTGGTATTTTAATCTCCGGCCGGAATCCCAGCGGTGGTGGCTCAAAACGTTGCGGTGTCGGCGACTTGCGCGCTGTGGCCGGCGAACCGGGTGCACTGCCTCGACCCGTTGGTGGTGCTAAGGTGCTTTGTTGTGGGGGTGGCGGTGGGGGTGCAACATGATTGCCATTCTTACCCGACTGTGCTGTCTGCGATTGCGGCTGCGGCGGCGGTGGTGGCGGTGGCAGTACCTGAAATGGCATTCCCATTGCCGCCGCACCCATTGAACTGGACACATTGCCCCCCGTTCCCGTTGCCGTTCCAGATCCCGGTGACTGTGGCGATGCTGTTGGTCTGTTCTGTTGAGCAGCTCCAGTGCCAGCGCCCTCAGCTTGTGCATTCCTTGCCAATCTCTTGGCCATACGCTCCGAGCGTATCTGTGAGAGATCGATGCCGCCGGGTGTATAAGTGAATGGTTTCTTGTCTTTTGTCATCATCGCATTCTGCACACAGGCGGGCGCCTCATAACCACCGCCTCCAACGGCGCCTCCACCACGTTGTCCATACCTGAGATACAGATAAAGAGAGAGAGAGAGAGAAAATGTTGTCATTAGCATAAGTTGTGACTGTTTTTTATTTGGTCATCAAACAGTTTCAATTTCATATACATTTTTTGTGATTCTTCTTTGCATAAAACGCCTCTTCGATTTTTGTTTTTTTTTTTTGTTATTTATCATAATTTTGGTCAAGTCTATTGTTATTAACTGTTTAAGTTTGACGCTCCATGCCAAGAGGCCTCATTTGCTCGATCACTCAACAACACATCTACATATAACGCACATATGTATCTATACTAATATATATTTATATATTATTCTTTTTGTGCTGCTTGACTAATGACTCGCTCATCGACAGTTCAATGAGCCAATTTTTTACTTGGTTAATTTATTTTTTTAGCCCTCTTCTTCGTATTGTTGTTGAATGAGGGAAAGTGAACTGAAGATGCTGGCATTGCCATTCATACCCACTTATTAGCTGAAGTGCATTGCCTAGGGCCATAACGGCCAGCAGTTGTTGAAAGTGAGAGGTTCCATAAATTTTGGAACTTCAGAAAACAAGCAAAAGAATAATAATTATCGTAAACATGATTGGAAAATCATTTAATAGCTACGTTGGAGGTCAATCAATTCCAATTAATTAAAAGTTAAAAGCCGAAAACGTTTCTCTTAAAAAAAAATAAGATATTCACTTAGTTATATTTTTAAAATGTAATAAAGCGAATAATAAAGCTTTCCACAATAAAATAGTTAATTGTTAGAAGAACTTACTCACGGAATGTTAATTATGAGAAATGTAAGACCTTTTGCTCATAATATATTCACAGAGATATTAAAAAAAATGTACATACCTATCATAGTTATTTCTTTTAAATTTATACATATATTTAACTAATTTTTAGAAGTCCACTTATTATAAAATTCCATAATTTAAATGCGAAATCATTTTAATATGTGAGCAAATTGAAAAAATTTCCTGAATTCATTTAGCGAATATAAGCTATATAAATTAAGAAAATTATTTCAAAAATAGATTTTTTCCTTATTAATTACAAATTTAAGTAATCATAATGCAGCTCTAATATTTCCAAGATGTGCATGCACCAACATCTTTCAGCTTCCCTCAGTCAGTCAGTTAGTCAGGACAAAAAGTTTTATATATAAATATATATAGATTAAAGAAATATAGAATAAAAATACCAACAATTACCAAAACATATTTGTTCCATTAATTAATTTTTATTTAGTATTTGTGCATATAAAATATATATATTTACACATTTGAATTATATTAATTGAACACTCGGAAAATCTAAGCGAATAAGTAGGAAATGCGCATTTGGATTTGCAACAAGTTAAAATGTGGCAGTTTTATAGGCTTGTCAGGCTTTAATAATAATGCTTGCACTCATAACTGAACCCTCCTTAAATGGGTAACAACTATTAGCAAACGAATTAAATGCACAAAAAACAGTTAACAGTTAAGTTGAAATGAATTTCCTAGCTTGCCATAAACAGAAGGTGCAACTTGCAGGCGCCATAAAAAAATGTCTCGCCAGTGTCAATGCACGTCAGCAAAAACACAGAAAGAGAAACAGGGAGTGTGAGAGAGAGAGGGATGGAGAGAGGACATATTAAAAACAAACAAACTTAACTAAACGACCTTACAATTTTGGATAAGCCTGACAAATAAAGGAGAGATGAAGTTTTAGCTAAATATTAAATGAAATTCGTGACAAGTTCAAGTCTGTCAGTTGCTGTGCATAACTGACCATACTTTGATTCAATTAGTTATGGTCAGGTGGCATATCAGAGATGACATGCCTAACCATAATATACCATTTATAAACTAACAGTTTGTTAAGAAATATTTTTGATAAAATAAAAAAATTTGTAAAGAAAATAAATAAATATTCACAATTTTTTTGTTCTTAGAACAAGACAAAAAGAAAACTGTAAGTTACTAAAATGTATAAAAATTTTAAAACTTTAGTCTTTGTCAAATCAATTACTTGACTACCTGTATATGCTTCAAATGGTCTCAATTAGTAAGGCGCATTTGTCAACTACCGCAGCTAAAATTATTACGTCACAATCGGACTCGACTTTGGATTTGTAAATTCGATTTACAGTTGACATTGATGAACTCGCTCCAATTTGCATGTAAAGCGGATTGTGGGATTGCCCCACAGTGTTGGTATATTGTGGGTGCAATTTTGCAATACGCTCTGTGGTTTGCCTTCGCATTGCGGTTTTGGTTTTCTCAATGAGCACATTGGAAAAGTGTTGAGTACACCACTAGCACCACCTGCATCACTAGCACCACTTGTACATCACTTGAACAGCAATCGCATCACCTGTTCCTGTTCGCCTGACCCACTTAGGCTAAGTTGTTAAAAGCGAATCATACACGCACCGTTCATGCGTTCATGTTCTCTGTCTGTATCTGTATCTGTGTATCTTTGTATCTGCATCTGTGCATGTGCATGTGCATCTGTATCTGAGTACACATAAAAACTAATGAAGCTGACAGGCGACAGGCTAACAGACTAACAGGCCAACAGGCCTGACAACTTTTCAGAACAGGAGTGAAAGAGAAGCCAAGAGAAATAAATACTTGCCCATCACTTTCTTTCAGCATTACCCGTTGACCAGTTGATAATAATCATGTTATATGCTTTCTGGGCCTATGCTAACAGTACACCAAGACGGACAAAAATATCTTTAACATCTTGGCTTTTAATTAGCAAAATGTCAACATAAAATGCGCCAAAATTAAACAAATTAAGTGGAGAAAAGTCGACAACCGGTCATTTTGTGAAATTCTGTCGAAAATGTAAAGAAAAATTTACTTAAATATTGGTTTGAATAATCTTCAACACCCTTATGCTTATCAAAGTAAGCTGACATCTTAATTAGTTCAACTTAAGAGAGATTACATTACTTTTTAAAAGGTAGACAGTAAGCATTAATTTTGAAATACAACGGAAATAATATTGTAAGTTCAAAAATTTTAAAAATTCACTTTGCAGACATTGAACCAAATATATCAACAATTTGGCTTTCTTTTTTTACTAACAAAATGTCGAAAAAAATTAAATTTCATAATATAATGACCAAAATAAATTGTATCTCTTATGGAAAATCAATAATTTATTACTATATATATGTATATATTGTTTTTTTTAGAAAAAACATAAACAAACCATTAAAATGTTTAGCTTTTAATGCATAGAAAAACACTTTTAATGCTTAAAAAGTTTAATAGCTTTTTCGTCCTTCTAACGAGCTGTCGTCATAGCCCATTTAGTATCTTTGACTCACACGTGTCTAGAATTCACGTCAGATCTCGAAAAAAGAATGAAAACAAATCGAGGAACAAACGATACAAAAAACTTATACATATATTGGGAACAAAAATTAGACGACAGCGCCAAAGTCTGGTGACGTCAATGTGGTTGGGATCATATCCCCTCTCCGTTTGAAATACTGATTGAATTCTGCACTTGCTAAGGGGAAGCAACTAGAGCATCAGCTGAACTTGACAGCATCGGCAATTAAAGTGTCAACTTGGCAGTAGGAAGACTTAGTACTCAGAGAGTGAAAAGTCATTTAAGAAACTAGCAACTAATTAACCTGAGCATTTGACATAATTTACTTAGCAAATGCACATGAATCACAGTTTACAAATCGCAATTTGCATTTTCAGCTAAAAATAATAATGAATGTAATCTATATATAGATCGAAATGCATATATCTCTCAAGGCAGATGCGACAAGTCAGATATGAGATGAGAAATATGCCAAAAATAATACTGAAATATCATTATGTACGGTCCATTAGCAGATGGTATGCGTGCGGTGAAAACAGAAGAGAAACAAATGTAGAAATGCAAATAAATAAATAAATGACCAAAGAAATAATTGCAAAAAACATTTGTACAATTTACATTTTCACTTTTCATTTTTTGCACTCATGCAAATGAGCGTGCAACAATCTGCAATGTACAATGTACATCCATAAGATATTATAAAGTTACAGGCAAAAAAAAAAGAGAAAAAACTCGTTGCCTTAACTCAGCTCTAGAAGTTGCCAGGCTGGACATAATTCAAGATCAAGGGCAGGCAGCACACACAACTTGAAAGCTGCCACATGCAACATGACATAATGATAGTCATTGTCCGCATGCTCGTGTGTGTATCTATGTGTGTATCTGTGTGTGAGTCTGTCTATAAATAGAGCTAGAAGCAACACAACAGGGTGTCCCATATGAGTGGCACATTCCACAGTCTCTAATCTCACGTTAACAACTAAATATTTACATAGAAATTGTTTCTGTCTGTTTTTTGCGTACCAAAATCTTTATCGCGCATTTCAGTCATAAAATGAGTTGATACCTGTTCTCGCTTAGATATATGTTATTTAGAAAAAGCCCACATTCAACTACCCAACAACACAGTGCCCACTTACGTATCTGCACAGCTTTTATCATTGCCATGCAACGGCAGCTCCAGCTGAAATCCACGATCCTCTCGCACCATATAAGCGGGCAGAGTCTCAATGATCGCATTGGCCTTATCGTTGTACGATCCCAACAGTTCCCGATATTTTGAATAGACGACGCGCTTCAGCTGCGGATTCTTCACCGATGCTGCAGACGGAGTCGCTGTTGCAGTCAGCGTCGAGGTTGCCATTGTCTTTTGATTTTGTTTTTATTTTTATTTATAAATATTATAGCTCGTACTTGTATGTTTGCTTAGTCAGACACTTTGCATAGCTCACAGTGGCTCTGTCAGAATGAATCACACAAGAAATGTCAATCAATGCAGGCATTCGCCACGGATATACTGATAGCAATCCCGTGCCTCTAAAAACCTCCCCACTTCCCAACTTGTAACTATTTCTGGTGGGTACACAATCAAATACTTTATATTTATATTTTTTCTGTTAATGAAATAGAATGAACTGTAAAGTTATATTATAAATATTCCACAATTGTTGAAGATTAAAATAATTAAATGAATTTTAGATAAATCACATCAAGTAAGCAGTTTGCAATATAATTTGTTAGTCTTCGGAAAAGAAAATAAAGAACTTTATTTAATTAAATAGTGAAAAGAGATTGATCTAAATTAAGATGTTTTTTGTATCCAATCTATCATTGTTATTCAACATTATTATTCAAGATATTTGTTATAATTATTTATATAAATATTTTATATATTTTATTTTAATTTAAGAAATTTAAAAATGTTAAGTAGTTTTAATAATATTGTAATATTGAAACAATAAAATAAGTTCATCCTCTATTGAATACATGATTTACAGTGAAATTATGAAAATATGTTAAGCAAATTTTAACTAAAAATTTTAATTTAAAGACTCATTTAATTTTCATTCAATCATCATTTATTGATTTTAATTAAATGTCAGTATTATTTATAGACCCTTTTATTTATAAAGAAATTGCACTTTTTCTAATTTATTTTCAAGAGTTTGATATATTTATGGTCGAGTTAGGTCTGTCAGTTTATTTACCTATAGAGATAAGCTCTATGGTTTAACACACAAAGGAATGAAATACATTGTTTGATTGTACAACCCATTACCATTCCCATTCCCAGTCCCCGTGCAATTATTGATATTGTCAAACAAAGGCACAGAAGTCAGGCGCAATAAAATTTGAAATAAAATAAAACCTAAACTGGACAACTGAGTCAGACAATTGACCGATTGGCTGTAGAGGAGGGCGATCTAAGCGATCGAAAGACCTTTGGGCAGTTTGCTCGCCTGACAAAATGATGACTCATAATCATAACAGCAACAGCATCATCATCATGAGCATCTTTATGGTAAATATCATAAGAAATGCCGGTTCGATTGGCTGCCGTTTTGTATCCAAAAGATACGACTACGCTCACGCACGTTTCTTATTTTTAGGCATGAGCTAAAGTAAGTTCACTAAATAAGCTAATTAAAACTGTGACATTTGCGACTGCATTGATTGGACATCCGTGAGATACAATAGTTAGAAAAAGCTTACAGCAGAGTTAGATAATTAACACTTGAAAGAACACACACAAGCACACAATGCGAATCGAACCGAAAACACTTAATAGTTTTAACACATGTGCGACGTAAATGTGAATATCTCGAAGATACGATCGTTTACGTGTGTGTATCTGTATCTGAAGCGCACTGTACGACTGCACGCAGCAAAGTCTCGACGCGCTTTGAAGCCGAGTTCGTTCGACTCGCGACTTCGACGCCAGCGACGACGTTGACGCCGACGGCGACGTCGACGTTAGCAACTTGTTGCAGATACATTTGTGGTAGTCGCTGTTGTTATTGCTGCCGCAAAAGGAAAACCGAGTGCATGACAAACGTTCAGCTAGCACGCGGCTGTGGCGGGTGTAGCTACAAGATACAAGATACACGGCCTGCCTGCCTGCCTGCTTGCCTGCCTGACTGCCAGACTGTGGAGCAATTTATATGTCTGTCAATTGCCTGGCAAGTTGTTGGCCCGGCTGGACTGGCATTTCAAACGCGGCGACAAATTTAAAGCTAAACGCCAAACGCTTTCGACTTTTGGCTTACAACGAATACGAATACGAATACGAGTACAAATATCTTTTATCTTATATCTGGCATCTTGTATCTGCGTCTCTTATCGTGCGGCTAATTGTTTTCGTTTTGGTAGTCATGTCGTCTGCTTATTACTTTTGTAGCTTTTCATAATTAAAACGACGTTTATCTGTGTTCCTTTACCCACTCTCTTCGCACTGCTCTCCTCTTACCTCCCTTACTCCCACTAAAACATTGTTTTTCACGTTTCGTTATCTGCCACTCATTCGGCTTACAATTTCGTGGAAGTTTCGGGGCGTAATTTTGCCAAATACCAAATATGTTTTCACAGTTTAACGCCCTAATTGTGGCAGCGCACAATTTGCGGAAATTTGTACCTGAGATACAAATGTATCTGTGACTGATAGCACGCCAAAATTATTATCAATTTGCTCTTCACCCAAAAAAAAACAACAAGGTCAGAGATATAGAAAACTAAGTTGAAAGCAAGTAAATAATATAATTATCAATTAGCTAAAAATGTAAATTTGATTATATTAATTTTTACTTATTTTACAATAGTTGATAGTTCTAAGAACAAGTTCAAGAATAAATAAATAAGAAAATAAAAAGTCAAACGATTTTTCCGAAATAATTACTTGATAATTAATATTGTTATTTTTTCAAGAAATGCGATATAAAAGAAATTTTTGAACTTTAAATTCATTTTCTAAATTCATATTTATGTTACTTAAAAATATCTTTCTGCTAGTTTCCTATAATCTTAGTATATGAAATATTAAATATATTAAGTTGTTTATAATCATTCGAAATTAAAATTTTTAAATTGATTAAAGGACCTTTTTAGCAATCAACATTTTTTAATTTTAAAATTAATTCAACAAAATGAAGCTGACGACAATTTAAAGCAACCTTTGATTCAGTTGTCTTGATTTAAGTGAATTGAAATTTCAGTTCGTAGCTTTTGTGGCAACAACTGAAAATTTGTACGTCATAAAATTGAAGAAAGTTAACGCTTAAATTCAAAGGGCTTTTGCAAATATGGTAAGAAATTGTGATTCTAATTGGGTAACACCGATGATTGCCTGACCTTAATACAGAATGCCTTTGCTCATCTCGACCTATTTGATGGCATTCCCGCCAAGTGTCCTGTGAAGGGTTGTTCCTCCCAGCTGACGCCACAGGAGCTGCTGGCGCATTTGCTGATGCGTCATCGGCCCGAGGACTCGATGCTGGAGATTGGCGCCGAGTGGCATACAGTGTATGATTTGGACTTGGCCAAGCTGACACCGGGCTGCAATCATGTGGTGGGTGTGATTGCCTATGCCGGCAGCAGTGATGCGAATCGCAGTCGTCCAATTGGGCCAGAGTTGCAATTGGTGCATCATCTGCCCCTTATACTTATGCTGTACGTCAGTCCGCCGTCGTCCAATTTGGAGCAGATGTACGCGCTCTATTTGATCAGTCCGGTGGCCTCCAAGAAGGTGAGTGCCCATGTCAGTCTGCTGAATGGACCGGAGGGTCGTGAGGTGCGTGGTCTGCGTTGTCTGCGCAACTTTCTGGACGCACCGTTGCAGGACAGCGAGGAGCTGCTTCACGGCAACATGGACTATCTGATCTATACGGCAACCGATATCTGGGAGCATTGCACCACTGGCGAGACATGCAAACTTACAATTCAAAGTGGTGTTGCACGGTGAACCCAATTTATTTGAGACGGAGGATGAATTTCTGGAGGAAGCGACCATGTGGCAGGCTACTGAATGACTCATGTGGCGTGTCTCCTATGTATAACCTGACAGCTGGCCCATAACCAAAAACTATTGACGCACACTTGCGATTTGAGTGCCTGTCAATAATTTCTTGTTATTGTTGTTGTTATTGTTATTGAATGAAACGCTGCTCAACTGTCAGAAAAATGGGTTTCAACTTATTATTCATTCAATAATTTTGTGGCGCGCCAAAAAAAAAGTGGGTCAGACAAACAGCTAGATACCAAGATATAGTAGATACAATATATACCATATAGCACTTGGACAGCCCAACTCAATAATCAATCAACAAGGGCTGCCTATTTAGTTGGCCAGCCGCTTCAATTCCCCATTTATTGTGGGAAATTCATTTAATTATGTGTTAAATCTTTTCTCTCTCTTTTAAAGAATCTTTAGATTTTTTCATGGTATTTTTCAAACATTTTTCTTGGCCTAATTATGTGGTGCAGGGGCATGTTGTGAATGATTTGATTGCCTGCCTAAATTTATAATGAAGTTTTAGACAAAGTGTGGACATCATCCCATAAATAAGATGGATAAAAGGGCTTACAGAGCATTAAAAGTATTTAGACCACAAAATTAAGGGAACTATTACAAAATTTTTCAAAGTATTTCTAATAATGTTTTAGAAAGCCGTTTACAATTCTATGATAACGCCATTCAGTCTGCCGCAAAGTGTCATAAATAAAATATAAATACTACGCAAATATATTGTAATCAAATATATAAAAATATATATTATACATACATATCTACATATATTTTTTTTAAAAACAAACTTTTCAATTTTGCAAACATTCACGGCCGAAACACATAATTTATGCGCTATCAGCGCGAAAACTAGATGGAAATGGGATAAAAACTGTGCAATAAAAAAAGTCTTCTAAATTTGTTGCTCGCGTTGTAGTAAAATAAAAAGGAAAATTGGCCATTAAATTAATAAAAAAAAATGTATATATATATAAAATAAAGACACGCCGCGAGCATGTGTTAAATTTCACGCTAATCCTCGGCTCGTTTTTTGGTTGTTGTAATTAAATTTGTATTATGTGAATCATGTGCGACCTTGAAATTCTGGTTGCGAGAGAAAATTTACAATCAAAATAAACAAATTTTGGCTAACAAATCAAAAATCAAGCTATTGTATTGAATTGACTGCAGAGTCGATTAATCATATTGATTTGCACTTTCTACGACTGCAACCTGGGGAATGCAACTGCAACCCGGTTTTTCATTTGTCATTTTTTGTGTCTCGAGTTGCCGCGTTGATTGCATGACATGAGCACATCAGACAGCCTGGTAAGTTGTCCGGTTGCCCAGTTGCCCGTCTGGAATCATAATTATTTATATTAAGCTGCCGGGTCAACATCGATGCGACTTGGAGTGAAAGTAAAGTCAGCGCCCAGTGCCCAAGTCCAAGTCCAAGTTGAAGTTGAAGTTGCAAGTCCAACTGCAACTCGCAGCATCGCGCCTGTTGCACAATATAATGCGCTCATATTTCTTCTTCAACTATAATATATATTTATGTTTTTTATTTTTTATCAATTTCCCAACCATGGCCACATGTGGTCCGTACGGATAACGTCTGACATTTGGTCGACCAGGCAATTGGACCCGCCAGCGTCTTTTTTATTTGAATTTGGAATTTGACTAGTAAACAAATTGTTTTGTGTTTACTGTGAAAAATTGCAGCAATATTGATTTGGTCAAAAGAAAAAATGACGCAAGCAAATTGTTAGACACTTGAATAATGTGAAAAGATTTATAATTCAGACACTTTCTTTTAAACCTAGCAAAATGTTTCATAAATAAAATTTTATTTTTTCTGTGAAATATTCTTATTTAAACCTATTTGGTTTTTTTTATAAATGATATTTATTTGTTTATTCCTTTTGTGGTTATATATTTCACGGTCATTTCTCATGCACTTGAACTTAAGCACAAACAAACCCAACATTAAAAAAATTCCACTTAAAATTTTGAATGCAAAAATGCGTAAGATAAATAAATTCACACCTGACTTACGTAACTCACAATAAAAATAAAAAACAGCAAAGAAGTGTCAAAATAATTGTCGTTAACTGAAATCTATAGTACGAGTAATGCATCAAAACATCGCCTTCGAACGTAAAAGATAAACAAATCAAGTACAAATTCGTAAATATATGTAAGATTTCATATTTACTTAAGTGTGCATGAAAGATTAATGTTTTTTTTTCTCTTTGTTTTTTTTCTGCTTCGTATTTTACATTTAACGACTTTTACAAGTTCACATATGAAAGTCATGGAACGACATGAAAAAGGTAAATATGCAAATTTTCTACCAACTAACACGTGTATTAATAACAAGCGTCTGATTAATGAATGCAAAACATGAAGATATTAAAATTTGCTTATAAAATCATTCTTGTTTTTGAACAAATTATAAAAATAAATAGTCAATAGTTTTTTTCATCCGAGCAAATAAAGCGACATGTAGATTAAGTGGACTTTTATTCCTACATAAATTATTTCTGTCTGTCATAACAACAATCTTTAAAAAAATATCAGCATCCAAAAACCTTTTTTACCCATTCTTGTGGGTTAAAGCAAAATAAATAGTTTTGCCAGTTAAAAATTTAACAACTACTCGAGATTCCTCAATTATTATTTTTAGAATATTTTTTGTAATATTTCCTTCATAAAAGCTTTTTTAAATTAGTATGTTTAGTTTTACTAAAATGCATTTAAATATGCATATTCTTTAAAATTTTCGGATGCATATTCAAACAAGATTTAATTTTTTATTTGTGTCTCTAGTACATAATTTTGACCCAATTTTCCCAATATACGCTCGCATTTTCGGCTTTCGCAAAACATTTTTCTGATGGTCGTTGAGAATTTATGAGCGACACATCAACGTCAACAGAGAAATGCAAAAAATAAATGGACTTTCGAAAAAACCAAAAAATGAAATGCAATTTTATGCCAAATTCTTAGCTATTTCAAAAGTGTTTTTATTTTGTCCTGACTTTTTTTAGTAGCAGCCGATACAACAGAGCTTCCGGTGCCGACGACAGCTAAATTCCCAACACGTGTGCTAAATGTTCTAATTGATAGAAGATAATTAACTGCTCTTATATGAAAACAGTTAGTGGGAAGGCAAGTGATGTTGAAAAATACGAAAAATAATTAATTAATTCGTTTGGGTGTGTGGGGGGAATTGAGAATTGGGCAGACAAGATGAAAATGTCGCCTGCCAAGAAGCGCGTGCAGTCCCCGAGGGCTGCCAAACGAGCGGTGACACCAAGCAACAACCACCGAACCACCGCCCCCTCAAAACTGAATGTTGATGTGGGCGTTTCTTGGCCTTCAAATTTTATATGAACCTTAATTGTGCGGTGCGGATCTTTCGAAAGATATACATATGCTCGTACATACATATATCTGAGTATTTATGGATTTTTTTGTAGATATAGAAATGCGTTCACATATGTTTTATTTATTTCAAGCGAAAACACAAGTTTTCCTGTTCTGTATTGTATTCGCCGGGCGTGGGGTTTTATGGTTTTAGTTAGAATATTATAGCAGCTGTTCAGACTCGTAAAGGTTTTTCTTTTGTCTAGACTAACCTGACACAGTAACAAGCAGTTGGAAAGATTACAAAACAGACTTAAAACGAAGAAAATTAATACTTGTAGAGTATTTAATGTTTAATTTAAGAATTGTAAAATGTATTTCATTACTTCAAATTGTCTTTGACAAACACTTATTATAATCGATAAATTATTAATAACTACTAAGAATGTAATCATCTTAGACTCCCATTGACTAGCAAGAAAATTAATCAATTTTTTAAATAACAAAATCATAGGCTTATTATAAAATAAAATGAATGGATAAAACAAATATTCATTATAGGATTTTAAAAATGTTAACAAATAATTATGAATATTAAGTGATTTTTGAGATTTAATATTATTTAAAATATATTTTCGGCTTGAAGATTCGAGTTGAAATAATCTGTCAAAGGCTTTTCTGATACTAAATTAAATATATTTTCTATATAACTTTTAAGAAATGATTAATAACTCTACAATTGCGAATAAACTATTAATTTTATATTGTAAATTTACTAGTAAATTTTTATATTTAAAACAAAACTTACCCAGAACTCATTGCTGTTTAGTTTGATGCTTGTTTTTGTATTTCACTTGCGCAGACTGCAATTTTTCGTAGTTGTATTCGTTGTTGTTGCTGTTATTTGTTGAGGTTGTTGCAGTTGTTGTTGCACTCAATTTTCTACGAATTTATTGGCAATCTATGCACACAAAAACACTGAAAATTCATAGAAGATGTTTGTTTAAAAATTGTTATAGATCAAGATTTGTATTTTTGCACAAAGATCACGCCTTCTTATATAACATACTATTTAAGCAGCACGAGCGCAGACACACACACACACGCACACTCACACATTCACACGTAAATACACATTCATACAAAGAGAAGAAAACATGCACTGCAAATAGATATTACAACACTTTGAGTTATTGATCGTATCTTATGGCTCTAAAAGATAACACGGCCAGTTTGTTTGTGAGGGTTTACAATAAAGTCAAAGAATGAAAAACCTTTTTTACAATATTTTTCGCGCAAGGAATTTTGTAATTTTCTATTTATAAAATCGCGGCACGACGCATTGCTCACTTTTGCCAGTGCTGCAGACTCGGCGAATAGATCTATCTATATATACCGCACTCGGTTATATAGACAGCTAGATAGATAAATGAATAGATATATATCTATTCGTAAGTATATATATATATAAATATATATATGTATATTATATGTTAGTTTCTAGTTGAAAATTTCTGTTTCGGATGTTTTTCTCGTTTGCAACGCGTTCAAGTTAGCAGCCCAAGTCGCACTGAATTCGCACACGAAAATTTCTTGGGCGAAAAGCTGAAAAAATACAAATTCACATTTCGAAATTAATTTTCCTCTATATATTTTTTTTCGGCTATTCTTTGACTATGCACACGTATGTGTATGTGTGTGTGTGTTTGCATCTGTGTAAAGTGCGTCTGCTTGGAAAATTCTATGAATATTGGGTTTATTTAAAAGAAGAAATTGAGCAAGCGGCCAGTGGGCGATCACTCGCAGTTGTTTGTACTTTTTATTTATTTATTTATTTGTACTTATGAGCATACAGCATCGGCAGCATCAGCAACATACTAAGCTAAAGGTTTTTGTATAGCATTAAATAAATTATTGCTGCTCTGTGCTCGTTTTACAAACAAACGCTTTTCGATATTTCTAGTTCGTATCTCTCTCAAGTTCGAAAGTCAGATGCGAATCGGTTGCTACGATCCAGGAAGGGACATTAACTACAAGAAATATTCCGGAAAGCTGTTAATATTATTAATACTTTAATAGAGAAAGGCTGCCTAACGATTATCAGCAGAAGATTTTAAAATCAGTTGCTTCCGGTTTCTTTGAAACCCTTAAAAAAATTATATATAAAATGAAATTATTCTTTTAACATTTTAATAATTTGGAACATTTATAAATTTATTGAATTTTAGTATATTCTTTAGGTAGATTTAATAGAGTTAACAAACTAAAATATCTTGATTAAAACCAAATCAAATTTGTATCTATATGCTTGGCGGTGACTGTATCCATCTGGTACTTAAATTGTACATAGCACTGGCAATATGCTTTAGCTTTTTGTCAAATTGAGCGCTTGCCAAAAAAGCGAAACGCCAAAAAGAAAATTAAAAAAGAAATAGGCGCATGCAGCTCGTGCCCGCTAGGGAACTATCTAGTATATACCCAAAAGAGTTGAATCAGTTGATATATATAATGAATACATATAGAAAACTTAGACCAACAGCCGCCAAATATCATGCACACAATGTGTTCAATTCAGATCAAAAGCCACGTGAATGATTGCAAATGGTTTGGTCAGTCTTAAGGCCCTGCAATGGGACCACATGCTGGGAATATGTTAAAATAAATTATATATGTTTGAAATAAACAAATAAAAGACTGAAAGCTAAAATACATAGTGTATATATGTATACTTTTTGGAAACCCGGCCAGACTTTTTAAATATATAGCTTATAAAATATGCATTGTCTGCGGCATTAGAGATTCATTCATCTTCATACACAAAAGAACTAATGTTAAATATATGGCATATACAGAGATATATAAATATATATTGCGATTCGGCAATGCTGACTCTGGACCACCTGCCTAACATTTTAATTAGACTTTTATTTCGCGAACTTTCGCGATCATTAATTATGTTGATGCGTTGATTGTACATAAATAGAATCATTTTTACCTCTATATATATGATAGAAGATAGAATGAGATGGGAATGCATACGTAAACAAATTGGTTAGTACTTTACTTTATTTTTATGCAAAATGCGCCATTAAATCGTATAAATAGATTGTTGAAAAGCGCACAGCGCCTCATTCTGAGTCAGAGTCAGAGTCAACGTGCCTCGAACATTAACCTTATTAGAAGAGCGTAAAAGATTTGAATATTTAAATTTCGATCTTGTATATTTGAATATCTGAAGCTTTCATGTGGCCGACAGATTGCCTATAAAATGGGTGCGCCCATCAACTATCAAACAACATTCAATTGAAATGACGATTTAATGAAGTTAGTGAAAATTATTTTTTACATGGAAAAAATTATTTGTTAAAAATTGATTTTATTTTATTTTTTACTTCATTTGTAAAAAATATTCCTAATTTATCTATTAAAATTAATTTTTAATCATAGCTTGTAAGCAATTTGATAAAAGTTTTTATTTAAAACGATATCTGTCTTTTGTCTTTTACTTAATAACACAAAACAAAATTGGTTTTAGCTGAATGCAACTTAAAAAAAAAAAAAAAAAAAAAAAAAAAAAAAAAAAAAAAAAAAAAAAAAAACAAAAAACATAAAATAAATACACTTTGTTTGGCGTTTTCCTTCAATTAATTTTTTCAATATTCAAATTTAAGTAATTTCGGCATAATCTATTATTTACTTATTTTAACTTATTTAAACAAAAATGTTAATTCTAATACTATGAATCACCAGAACATATGTTTCCCGATTATAAAGACCAGAACACATAAAGCAAGACAAACCCAGGGAAATTGCCATAAAAAGTTCATTGCACTCAACGCTGCCAAATTGTACAAAAAGTTTGAACAAATCGCTCAAAAGAAAACTAAATACATGTCATAGGCAAATATACAACAATAACAACAGTTTTAAGAAAACTAACGACAGAGACACTGAAAGAAATTTGGTATTATTTGCGTTTCAAGTTGCATGAATTATAAATTATTTAGACATGCAAATTGGCTGTCCCCCAAACCGCCCCAAAACAGCATAGCTATGTGTCGCATATTGAAGAAAAATAAACAGAGAAAAATTGAAACAACTCTGGCCAATAAAAAAAGCCACAATGTGAGCCTTGACCATTGAAACGGACGCGTCGCAAGTGTTTCAATGTTTTTAATTTGTTTTATTTTACTTGTTTTTTTTTTTGCTTGTATTTTCAATTAAATTTGTTTGGCATAAAAAACTGCGTTAAGGCGCAAGTACGCAAGTATAGTTGTATCTATGTATCTATATCTATAGCTAGACCATAAGATTTGTAGTTTAGTTTTGTGCGTCAGCGGAAATTTGGCTGCCGTTGAAATTTAGCGCAATTGAGCTTTTCTTTTTACATTTTTTTCCCTTAATTAGTTGAACAAATTGAAAATGAATGCCAGAAAAAGATTTGAATAAATAACATGACTTGCCGCCAACAATCACGTCCTAATATTCGTCATCGCTATCCTCATCCAAAGGCAGGCGTACAGGATGTCTGCTGGCCAAGGCCAAGGATAATTGTTTTACATCAATCGACAGCGGTTTTCTCATGTCGTAGGCATCTTCTTCCGGATCACCAGGATAATATTCGAGTAGAATGCGTCGCATCTGGTAGCCCAGGGAGCAATAGAGATTATAGGCGGACGTATTGCTGCATCGCAAATACAGATCCACATACCAGGCACTTCTAAGATCTAAAATCCAAGCAAAGTAGTTCATGAGGATTGAAGCAATACCAAGACGGCGATAATACGGGCAAACAGTCAAGGCGCAAACGTGTCCGTGCAGCAAAGTGTCATCCTTTGAGCCATCCACGCACTTGCCAAATATGAAACCCACCAAGTGGTCATCGGGATTTGTGGCAACCACGGCCAGTTCTGGCCATTGAGCCAGATGACGCATAAAGAAACCAAGGCGATAAACTTCTGTAAGCGGATCAAAGACCAAGGCATTAAACTTAAACAAATCGTCTAGGTGCATCTCTCGTAGACAAGTCAT
The DNA here is from genome assembly GCA_035045575.1 of Drosophila falleni. Taxonomy (NCBI): domain Eukaryota; kingdom Metazoa; phylum Arthropoda; class Insecta; order Diptera; family Drosophilidae; genus Drosophila; species Drosophila falleni. Next base: position 45,947 of record JAWNOV010000111.1, on the reverse strand, counting down.
CTTTCGGATAGAAAATAAACTTATTGCAAGTTTAGAACAAAAAGATTTTGATCATTAAAATTGAGTGTTATTTACAGACTGCCGGAATTCACAAATACATTTAAATCAAAACATTTTTCTTGTCAAAAACTTAAGCAGAGCATGCCAGAGACTGATAAGATACTTCCTCGGCAGTCGCAGCAGCATAAGTAAAATCTCCCATTAGATAATCCTGATTCTGCAGACATCTGCGTTCCACATCACGCGACAACGGCAATCGCATATCATAGCCATCATCATCGCCATAGAAACGAGGTAGCTTTTGATAGATCACATAGCCAAGCGATTTATAGAGTCTTATAGCATTTACATTTCGACTGCGCACAAAAAGATCCACAAACAAGTCTTGTTTTAGTTCCAGTTTGCCATTAAATCGCTTCATTAAAAGTGTGCCCAGTCCCAAGCAACGATAGTCATGATTAATGGATAAGGTACACACATGACCATGATTAATATTCAAATCAAGATCCTTTCCATCACCAACTCTATCAGCACCATCAACTTGACGACTACCAATTAGAAATCCCATCATTTGTCCATCGGGAGCAACGGCAACTTCTGCCAATAATGGAAATTCCAAAATTTTATTGTAGAAATATATAAGCGGATAAACCTCGGTTAGCGGATCAAAGACAATCCGATTAAACTTAAAAAGATCCTGCAAAGCAAATTCGCGTAATGCTGTCATACTCGTAACTCGAAACGTCTTTATATCTGGGAGAAAATTAAAAATTGAATTGAAGTGATAGCTTAGTTAATTTTTATATCCTATCAGATATATTTTAGAGTGAAAACTCAAATATGCTACATTATAACAATTAAGTAAGAATTGAGTAAATAGAATTTCAGAAATGAATGTTCAACGATTTACATAAGAATTTGCAAATTAAAGCTGCGCGAAAATTCAAAAAATTAAGAAAAATTGAAAGAATTGTCAAACTTGCCGAGGGTTGTCGACAGAATGCGCCAAAAAGAGTTCAAAAAGAGTTTATAAAAACAGACAAGAGGTGGCGCTAAGTAAGCTTAACAAAAAAGAAAAGAGGTGGCGCCAAAGAAGCTTCTCAAAAACGACATTAGGTGGCGCCACAGAAAAGATAATTTTTATGTAAAATCATTTTAGTTATTTTTCGAACTTTTAAATACTTTTTCGATAGAACATACTACGATTTATATTTACAATTTAGAATAAAAAGAACTAAGAGACAACAATCTATTTCCGTATGCAGTTTATACTGTTTATTTCACATGTCTCAATATATCACGACTTATACTATTAAAAATACTAGTGCTCATTTGATGTTCTTGTAGATCCAGGGCAGCAACGAAGTGACTCGAGTATATACACCAGGATACTGTCCCTTGCCGCAGCCAATGCCCCAGGAGACAATGCCCACTTGGGTGTAACGGCTGCCTTCGTTGACGATCATGGGACCACCAGAGTCACCCTGTGAGCAATAAAAAATATATATTAAAATGCAGAAGAGCTAAAAGTAATAAATAAATTGACTAACGCTGCAGGAATCCTTGGCAGCCTGTCCAGCGCATATCATGGACTCGATGATGCCACCGGGTGCAGCACGTCCATATTTTTGGGCACACTCCGAATTTGCCCAGATTGGTATGTCAACCTTTTGAAGAATCGATGGCTGTGGTCCATTCTCACGCAGACTGCCCCAACCGGCGACCGTGGCCACTTGACCACTATATGAGCGAGATTGCTGGGCAGCCGATGTAGGCAGACAAATGGGTTGAATCTCAGTGGAAAAAGGCACAGGCTCACTCAACGTCAAAATGGCAATGTCGTTGTGCTAGGCAAAAGTAATAATTAAGTGAAAAGAATTATGTACTAATATCATTTCTTACCAGAGTGCTAAACTCGAAGCCCTTGTGCCGCACCAATCGCTTGATACGCCGGGAAACGTGTTGCACCTCAAAGTCCGTGCGTATATTGTAGTCTCCCAAGTGGGCCGTCAATGCGGCCACATCCCAAGAGGTCATGCTAAAGATGAAATTCAGAAAGTATACATTATTTACATTTTGAAATCTAGCGAAAAATAACTTTTTCTTAAAAGTTAAGAAAATTTAAATGCAGAACGAATTAAGAGGCCAAACCATAATCAAAATGACATTCCGTTTAAAAATCGGTTTAGTTTTGACAAAGTTACGACGGATTGAAGTTGGTCAGACATTGGATCTAGTAACTTTACAAGTCAAAATTTTTGTTCAATTTCCCATGATTTTTGACAAAATAATGAAAGGTCTCAGAATCAAGTTTAAAGTGTTGTTTTATACTAATTACGATATAAGGAGTTGATTAAAAGTGAAAACTTGAGATTTAAAATCTTGAATTTTCAAAATTTCTAAGGGTCCCCCCTTAGCATAAAAATCGAATTTTGGCAAAAAATAACTTTTTCTTAAAAGTTAATAAAATTTAAATGCAGAATGAATTTAGAGGCCAAACCATAATCAAAATGACATTCCGTTTGAAAATCGGATTAGTTTTGACAAAGTTACGACGGATTGAAGTTGGTCAGACATTGGATCTAGTAACTTTACAAGTCAAAATTTTTGTTCAATTTCCCATGATTTTTGACAAAATAATGAAACGTTTTAGAATCAAGTTTTAAGTGTTGTTTTATACTAATTACGATATAAGGAGTTGATTAAAAGTGAAAACTTGAGATTTAAAATCTTGAATTTTCAAAATTTCCAAGGGTCCCCCCTTAGCATAAAAATCGAATTTTGGCAAAAAATAACTTTTTCTTAAAAGTTAATAAAATTTAAATGCAGAATGAATTTAGAGGCCAAACCATGATCAAAATGACATTCCGTTTGAAAATCGGTTTAGTTTTGACAAAGTTACGACGGATTGAAGTTGGTCAGACATTGGATCTAGTAACTTTACAAGTCAAAATTTTTGTTCAATTTCCCATGATTTTTGACAAAATAATGAAACGTTTTAGAATCAAGTTTTAAGTGTTGTTTTATACTAATTATGTTTTGTTATTAATTGTTTTTGACAACGTTATTTACTATAAAAAAAAAACATTTTATAAATCTACAACATTGAAAATAAAAAAGTTTTTTTAAAAGTTTTTTAAATGTAATAAACTCACTGTTTTCTAAAAATTCCCGTCAATGCTTTCAACTAATTAATTTTTTACGTTAATAGGATAAAGGTACAACCAAACTGGTACTACATATTAAGTCAACATTGTTAAATTTATAATTAATTATAAATACAAAATTTCAATTAAATAAATAATTAACTTACCGTGCCACACAATGAGCCGCTGTGAGAATATGATTGTTGGTTATCAGACTGCCACCGCAGAATTGTTTGCCGGACTTGAAGAGCACCGCAATCCAGGGGAACTCATGTGGACTTGCATTGATGCCACCCACAATGCGTTCCTGATCTGGAGACACAGGATTCTTATTGCCACATTGCAGAGGCAAACCCTCCGCACTGACGCCACCTGTCGGACGTCGTGTTGTTGTAGTTGTTATTGCCGGATAACTGGGTCGCCTGGTGGTGGTTGTGGTGGGTCGGCTTGAGGGACGAACTGGGGGACGTCGCGTGGTCAGTATAGTGCTTGGCGTGGTGGGATTCGGTCGTGAGGTGGGATGCGTCGGATACTGATGACTGGGGGGATGTGTGGGAATCGGTGGTGGCCAGCCGCCAAGTGTGGGCGGATGAGTGGGCAACGGTGGGGGCCACTGAGGAACACCGCCAGCAAAATTGCCAAATGGCCATTGATAAGGATAAACAGCAGTTGTTGGAGGAGTTGGCGATGGCGCAGGTGCTGGCGGTTGAGATTCAGGTGCATTCGCATCAATGGTGTTCATATCCTGAAAGTCGGGTGTATCCTCAACGCTGTTGATATTATCTACTGGGTCTGGTTCGACTCCTGCATTATCCACAGTTTGATCTGGTACTAAATTCGTTGGATCCTCCTCTTCTCCTTCTCCCTCTGCTTCTTCCACTCTATCAATTTCATCAGCAGCTTGCGAAATTTTCTCTGTTGTGGTTGTCATAGTTGGTGGCGTTGTTGTTGTTGTTGGCATTGGCTGGCCGCCAAAGTTATTTGAATTCACATCTGTGCAACAGATGCCATTGTTAATGCGTCCCAACTGATCATAGAAGTTGCAAACATCCGCACCCAATCCCAAAGAGCTCTGCGGCGGCCATTGACGCACCGCAATGAAGGACAATTGCCTCGCAACGCGATAATATCGCTGGCAATTGCCAATGCGAACACAAACACCAGGCTGACCCCTGCCCGTTAGACATCTGGATCCCTCCCAGGCGCCACCGCCAGTCAGACCGGCCTGCAGTATAAACAGACTGGGATCAAAGAAAAATTGTCGTTGATTTCGATTGTGGCCAGGCGATAATGAGGCTTTAAAATAAGAACAAGATAAGGTCATATATTAAAAGAAATTGACAAAAAGATTAAAATAAAATTAAAATAAAGTTGCAATAAGTATTTAATTAATCCCCCAGTCCAACAATTCAATTCAAATGTTATCGAAAAAAATAAACTTCTTAAAGCTAGTTTAAGTTGTAGTATAAGCTTAAATTTACTTTAGCCAATGCTTTCCAATCTCAGGTTACTTTATGTAAATAAAAAGTTACTGAAATAAATTTTAATTTTATTATAATAAATCTAAGTATTGAATAAATTAGCACAATTATTAATAAATATATATATTTCATACTTTTGATGAAATTTGAAATTAATTTATAACAACCGATTGAAAGCTGTTCTATAAAAGCAAATCCCTGACAACTTGACAGCTACAATTCAGTAATTCTCCCAATGCTCGACAGCTGTCATAACAATTTAAAATCCATCAAAAAAATGGTGTCATTAACAATAAACATAAAAATGTTTGCATGATTTGGGCCACATGAGTAATAAGATCTTTTGGCTTTCTACTGGGATACAACGATGCTTTACATTGAAATTCAATTTAAATGACTCACAGCTGAAAATACTAACATTTTCGTTTGGCTGTTTGGCATGCGTGCTAAAGTTTCCTTTGTAATATGCAAATGTCATTTGCACAAAAAACAATGTTTATTCAAAATGCGCAACGTGTCTTCAGCGTGGTCTCTATTACGCCTTGTCCTCGTCCAAAGCCAAACACGTGCAAACACGTATCTGTGTATCTGTAAGAAGTGTTGCTTGGAGCAATCGGTACATTTCAGCTTTATGCACTATTAAGTGCCCATTAACATTACACCTAAAACAAAAGACTTAGGCAACGAACTTACTAAACGATCGATTTAAAAAGAAAATATTTATTTATAAATTAGAACTGAACCTGTTCTATAAGAAGTATGGAAAAGAGAGACAAGTATTATTACAACAAGTGATATGCACAATAAAAATATAAGTTGTAGAGTGTGAGACATTTACTAAAGATTTAAGCAGTCAGCTACGAACTGAACATTTGATGGATTCAATAAATAAATAAGCGTGAGTTAAAAACTAATAAACACTCAATAAACACCCACTATTGGGTGTATAATATACAAATATTACAGCAAAACAAAAGACTTAAGCAACGAACTTATAAAGCAATTGGATTTATTTAAAAAGATTAAAATGTCAAAATCAAACAAAAATTAAAAGAAGTAAATTCAATATTTTGAATATCAATTATATTTAGCAGAAGTATTATACCCAATTACATCATTATCTACGGGGTATATAAGACAATATGAAGCCATAAAACACTCAATAAACAAAAATAAAAACTTAATGGCTCATTTAGGGAAACCTTTGCTCGAACGCATAAATCAAATGCTAGCCAACTATAATATGGGCCACACGCGAAATGCTAAATAAATTAAATAAATGGCAGACAGATGCTAACCAAAAATAACAACAACAAGTTCTACACTCCTAGAGCCAGAGAACAAAAGCAACCTAGACCAATTTTAAGAAGCTGCCAATGGACTTGACAAATATACGAGTTTGCGGTCGGAAATCTACTTACATAAATATGACAAGTGACAGTAGAAAGTTGCTTAGGGGGAGCGACTCAGCGTCGGCGGTGACTGACAAAAAGAAATGTTGTCAATTGTCCGTTGAAAGGTGCACAACAACATCGCCACAAAAAAAATGGCACAGCAATTGTCATTCAGCTTGAAAAACGCTTAAGTTTATTGTCAATATTCTCGCTTTTGTCTTTTTTCTTGTTGTCCAATTTTTTTTCTTATAGAAATGTCAAAATATTGAGTAATCACCCGAAGCGTGGAACTGGAACTCGAAGCGTGAACAAATGTTAAGTAAATATTGGATGGTTGGTCTTCTTTTGTAGTTAAGGTGCTTTGTCAATAGCACGATAGATTGGCTAAAAAAATATTGAGCGTTTGCCTGGAATCTGCTTAAACTGCGAAACCAAAGGCTAATGAACTTTTAGACAGCTCAATTGATGACATCTTATTATTTTACAGATCAATTTGAGAAGGCAACACCCCCCAGTGTTACAAACTTATTAACTTCAGTGTCAAGATACTAAAGATTGCCAAAGATAGGACAGCAATGGGGGCAAGAAACAAGTTCAAGGTCTGAGACTTGCCGCTTCTGGCCAGACAAATCACAAATTAAACTGGATTAATACGGTGTGTGAGGCAGAGAAGGAAACTTAAAACTGCTGGCAAAACTGCAGCTGGGTGTCAATTCTTTGTGGGGTATACAATTTTAATAGGGCTTGGTCAGGCATATGTAACTTATATTGTCAGCTGTGAACAGTTATTTAACACTATTAAAAACTCAGCAAATTATCGACGAGTATTTGCTCCGCGAAAACTGTATTAATAGGCTTATTTCGTCGCTGTTTGAGATTCCGAGGCGTGACTTATTTTTATGTGCCAACATCAAAAGTGCTGCCTAATTGTCTAATTGTTGGCTATAAATAAAAGAGCACAAGTACTCCAAGTTGCGGGCATCGACAGGCGACAAGCTCGCAGCAGAGAGCTCTATAAAATACGCCTCCACTTTAAGATTTGGTTGTCGACTTTGGAGGTAATAGAAAGTTGCCAGGGAATACAATCACAAACTGGCACATAGGGCCACTACGCAAAATACGGCTAAGTAGAAGGAAGAAGAGTTTAATACACAAGAAATTGTATTTTTCACAATTGCTACTAGACGATTTATAGAATTCTGAAGGTCAAACAAGTAATGTTGACTACGTGCACAGCATAAATTTATCAGTTTATTTTTGCTAACTAATGTCGTTGAACCTTACGGATGACGTATAAATGATGATAGCAGAAGTGAGCGTTGATATGGCGTTGAATGTGTAGTAAACATGTGTATAAATATTGTCCACATTTTTGTAAACATATGTATATTAGAAACCCAATTGATTCACCTCCAAACCCAGTGTGCGGACAATATTATTATCCGGTTATAAGGAACTACTTTGATCATCTTATCAAGTTAACATTTTTTTTTCAATTTTCAATTAAATATTGTCAAATTAAAATGATAATTTAATTAACAATTATCTCTACAAGAAAAATATTATTTTTAAGTTTAAAAATAATTTTCTAATCTACAATTTTAATTATTATAATTTTGTAACTATAATAACAATTAACATAACATAATTTTAAAATGAAAATATTAAAAAAAAAAATAAAACGTCTTATTTGATTAATCTCTTAAGCAGCAATTGTTTTAAAATTCTTTTCAATTCTCAACTATCGTCAATAAATGTTTAAAACCATGACAATAACTTCATTTGAAAACCCTACTATATTCTTTTCTCGTCTTCTATAACAAGTTTGTTGTCTAAGTCTTTTGTATTTTTTTCACACAAATTTCACTTTTCATTTTGGTGACTTTCTCAAGCTGTACTCACCATCTGCACTCGCAGCGAAATCTTGCTCCACTGTAGCATTGACAACCGCCAGGGATTCGAGAGTCGTTGCTTGTAAAGCTTGATCCGATTGGGTCGTTCTGGATGGTTTTATCGATGGCACATCCTCGGCTAATGTCGTTTTAAAATGCAACAAATGCACACAAAGTAATAAAATTCTCAAAAATGCAAACATTTTCGACCGCAAAATATTTTTATTTATGATTTTGCGCTATTTTGTTTTCGTTTCAACAGCGAGCGGAGAATTGCAGACCATATATAAATTGATATAATATAGTATATAATCGCACACCGAAACGCGTCTCGATCTTTTTGAAATGCGACGCACGTTGCCCGATGGCATTCACCTGGGCGGTCAGACGACGACTCTAAAAGAAATTCTCGTCTGGATTTTGTCTCAGAATTGGAATTGGTTACGATAGCCACGATAACCGCGTCTATTAGAAACAGGACCGTTGGCTAGCGAGGTCCGCGAGCTTCTGAGCCATGTGCCGGCAACGCAGTTTGGTTAACAGCTACGAAGCCGCCTCTCAACGACGCCAGCGGCCACGATGACAGCGACGTTAACATCGACGCAGACGCAGACGTATACGTAAACGTAGACGGAGACGAAGACGAAGACGCAGCCGAAACGTCAATTATTTTCGCTCTTTTTCGATACCTGATAGACGGTGTATTGGCCGCTTTTGGACTACCTTTTAGCCAGTGCTTTGCTTACTTCTAATGCACACACTGCTCGTCTTTTGCATTTGTAAACTAGTTCTTTTAATGCATACGCCCATTTCTGCTCCTGTTTCACTTACTTCACTTCCTAGACCCTCAACCCGTTTGGCCTCCTTTGATTTGAGCCAGATTCCACTCGATTACGCACTTTTTTTCACATGCAAACTAACTGGGATTCTGATCGAGGCCTGAACGCTGTTTGGCTGGATAATAAGTTTTCTATACTTACAGCATCTATACACTGTCAGAATAAAAAAATTTTATGGTAACATTTCCAAATAGAATTTTCTAAAAAAAATTAACAAATTAAATTTTTCTCTCCATTCTTTTTCTTTTTTTTCAACTTTATTACAACATTTCTTTCAGTATTTCTATTTTACAAAACACATGAAACTCTTGCTCAGTGTATTCGATAGAAATAATTTCCGTTCGAATTGCTTATGCCATATTTTTACTTCTTTAATACCTCGTAACCTAATGTAATTAAAAAGGCCCCACTTTTCATAATCCAGTTCAATTTTAATAAAAATTTCGTTTTAAAGCATCTTACAGATAGATCTTAAATATATATTAAAACATTGATGGAAGCATATTTAGTAATCCTCTCTATATTTATTAACCAGCTGCAAATCTTTGATAAAAATGATATTGCAGTTGTTCACTCTAAGGCATTTAAAAATTTTCGTGTTGACATTATTTATTGAATTTATTTTTGGCTGCCAACTGTAAATTGCTAATTTAATATACACAATTAATTATGTTCTGGAATGCATCAGCTTAAAAAGACTTAAGTTTATAAATGCCTTGCAGGATTTAGGTATTAGAATAAATGAAACGAATCAAAATCAAGTTAAAACCCATTGTCATGACTTGCGTCGGCGTTTTCGGTGTTGAAAATATCGCAAATTAAATCAATTGTTCTCTGGAATTGGCCAGGTCATTGTTACCCAACTTGATCTGGACTCATATAATAAACAAATGCTTGCCAATCTGAAAATAATGTGTGACGTTCGTACTCAAGTGTCACGGTCATGGTGGGCTCAGATTTTTCTTTCTTTTTATTTTGGCGACAGGGCAAACTTGAACAATTGGGTTTGTGTATTTCAATATTTTGCCAACTAAGTGTCTGTAATTGGACCCCAAGGGGCAATTTGCCCGTTGATTGATCGCAAAGTGTTCTCCATTCTCCATTTGGCAGTGTTGAATTTTTGAAAGCAATCGACAAGCATAAAAATCAAGTGGTAGACGGAGAAAGAGGTGCAACCCAGTGAACTTTGATAAATAAATATTATAGACAATTTAAAAACAACCAAAGTCCCATACTTTATTGGTTTGTTTTCGGCTGGTTTAAATTTCTGAAGCATCTCTGAATATATAAATAAAATTAATAAAATGAATTCTATTTAACAAGATGCCATCTACTTAGATTAAATTTTCCTTGCTGCCGTAAAGTATGCTACACTTTTCAACTGACAAATCTCATTTGCTTTTACATACCTGTTGCATAGTTTTAGGGGCAAAAAAAATATACTTTACAGTGGCTGCCAAACCTTTGAATTGCTGAAATCCCGCAAATGAATTAAAGATTGACAAATGAATTAATCAAATTTAATAATTTTGAAATACTTAAACATCTAAACAGTGAAAGATGCTCTCTGAGTGAATTACATAAATAAATATAAATTTCATTTTCTTTTTGCTTTTGTTTTTGCTTTGTTGAAGTGATAGTTTGTGAAACAGGTTAACTATTTGGAAGCAGCATTAATAATAATTGATAATTTGTATAAAATAATTAATAACTAACTATCCATAAAATGCATATAAATGTTAGACTTTGAGCGCATATTACTGAAGGAGAAGTTTCTCTATAGGAACTGGGGCGAAGAATTCGTTGATATGCGCCACCAAAATGGGCGCCCATTGTTCACGGGTGGCGGGAATTCCAACACGTGTGATTTCCGGCAAGTTCTCATTGACCAAATTCAGGATCATAGCATCTGAAAATCAATCAGAAATTAATCAAAGTTATGCCATCGGTATCAAATGTTACCCACTAAGATTGCGGTCGGAGAAGATGCCATTGGCCAAGACGCGAGCGCTGCCAACGCTGACATTTGCATTAAGACGATGCAAACTGAGACGTCGATTTCCGCTGGGCAGCTGCTCAATGTGTCCGTCAGTCAGAATAGTGGCCTTAACGTTATCTGTAAATTAAATAATTATTAAGCATATTATTAATAATAAGTTTCCAAAAATCTCTAAAGTATTTTACGATAATCTTTTAAGAAAAAAAAAAACAAACGAACAAAATGTTGGTTGTTCCTAAAATATCAGAGATTTTATATTTCGGACATATTTTCGGAGTCAGAGCAATTATTATGGACTATAATCGGCTGACATAAATTTATTTAAAAAATAGTTAACACAAATTAGTGAATTTCAGATGTATTTTATGCTTTTTTATTTAATTTAAAAATGATTTTAAATGTATTTATGCTTTTTTATTCAATTTAAAAATGAATTTAAATTAAATAAAAAAACATAAATTTTAATCTAATCTTTCAACATTTATTTTAACATTTGACAGTAATGGTTGATTTTTTTTTTATATTTATAATTTCGATAATCTGCTCTACTCACCAATAGTTATGTTGAAGGGTCCCTTAGGCACCAGACGCAAACCGCCAAACTTCACATCCGCCTTGAATTGTCCGCCAGCCTTAAGTTTGGGCAACTCCACGCCCAATTTGATGACAAAGTCGCTGCTCGTGAAATTCGATTGGACACTGTTGACCTTTAACCCACTGATGCCAACAATTTCCATATTTTTGATAAGTAAACCACCCTGAACTCCATCGTTAGAATACCGAAAGATGCCGCGCTGATAATAGTATGGATCAATTGAGCTCATGTTGAACTCCGAGAGACGAGAGTTTCTCAGCTTCGGTACAATCAAGTGGAAGAGTCCACGTATGCATTCATCCAATCCCGGTGAACTTAGACTGCAGGCGGCGTTGCCCACACTGGATGTTGATGGTGTAACTGTAGCGAAAGTTTTAATAGAAGATTAGTGTTGAACGATTAAGTCATGGCCAGGCTAACGGCATGCGTATTAAGCTCAGTCAGGCATGCATCATTGCGCATTGCGCCTTTCGTGGCATGCAACCAAGCGTGGCCAAAGTTCATGTGTCGTGTTAACAGCATTTTTCTTTAGGTTTGACATTCAAATTGAAGCTGCCTGTCGTTAATGCCTTCGCGTGTGAGTTGACTTATGTCAGGGGACAGGTGACAATGACGCGCCGAATTCAAGGGCGAGGAAGTTGAAGTTTGTCGGTTTAATTTATCCCCCTCTACAGAAATGTATCCATTTAGTATTTCATTTAGCATTGACGTCAAAAAAAACTCATATAAATGAAAGTTACAGACGTGTTCCACTAACTAGTTCAATGAACTGAAATCAGCTCTTGAACTAGTTTTATGCAGTCAATACCCGGCTTAATTGCAGTCCAAGGACAGTTTGTCAAAATTATATTTTTTTGTCTTCTTACTTTTTTTTGTTGACTACTTAATTAAAATAAAAGTTATTTTTTATCAGAGTCGTTAACTATACAATCCCCTTTCGAAGTGCTGTTATAAAAAAAGAATAAATAAAAAAGCCACTAAAAAACATATTATGCTTAAAAGCTTTCTTACAAAGACTATTAAATTATTTATGTTTTTTTACTGTGTAATTACGATTTGCTATATTAGCATAAGTCTTACTTAAAATGTTTTTAATTCCTATCAAAGGTTATTATATTTCCATCTTAAGTTATTCTTCAAATAAGATTCAAACCAAGGAAACCTTCTAAGCGGAAAATAATTAAAGGTTGCAATTACGTTTGAAGTTAAACTTTATTATAGAAAATTGCCCCTAGCCTAAGCCATTAATAAAAAGTGGCTAATTACGGAGGACAAAAAAGCCGAGAGTTAGCTTAAATTTACATACACCTCGAGATGAGTCAAAGCAATTTAAACGTCTGTTAAGTGTGTGCCGAATTTAAAGTGCAAGTGTGTCTAACTTTACATTTTTCATTGTTTCGCTGACAAGTTCAATGTCAAAGGTGAACTCATAACACATAAAAAAAATTAAAGCAACATTTTTGCTGTCAACACTTGGAGAGCTTTAATTTTTTTGGGCGAGTCATGCAAATTTCACACGTTGGCAGCAGGCGTTGAAGTGAAGTTTGTTGCCTAAGTCTTTTGTTTGCACAAGCAGCACTGCAAATGTCAATATATATTTTTGGGTGCTATTGTTGATCGACATTTTACGCAATTAGAGATAAATGTTACAATTGCAACTTTCAGCGTCTCAAACTCAAAGGCCCAGTCGAAGTTTACGTCGTTTTTTCACATTGATGTAGGTCAGTTTTTAGCTTTTGTGCTTTTGAGAAATGTGCAAAGCAGCAGCAGCCGGTTTTTTTTTTTGTTTTTTGCTTTATTTTTTATTTATTTTTATTTTATAGCTAGCGTTGACTTTTCGCAAGAGGCCGCAACCGCAGACAATGTTTGTATATCATATCATTAATTTTTAGCTCTCTCCCTCTGCTTAAATTAATGAATGCAATTGTAAATAAATAAAATAAACTATTCGTACTGTGGCTGTCAGTGGTTGTCTGTTTATTCTGCAATCTTGTTTTGCATAATCGATCAATTTATTTTTTACATTTTCGTCTCAGAATTTGTATTTGCACAAGACTCGTGAGCGAAGCTTAACACTTACTGTATTACAGCATTCACTTTCTGTGTGCGACTTTGTTATTGCCTTACTGCGGTTTTATAACTCTTACCATACACACACAAACTCGCACACAAATGCATGCAGAAAATACAAAAAAAAAGACGTAAACGCAAATATATGTCAAGTTCAAACGACGCAGATTTTTTATTGCTGTCTTGAAGTGTTAAAAGTCAGGCAAATAAAAATGTTATATGAATATGTTTTTTATATATTTCAAAAAAAAAAGGTTAAGATAAATAGACTTGCTAATTTCTATAGCAATTTAATTCTTTTACTCTTTTTTGTATGAAGTTATTTATTTTCTGAAATATTCATTTATTATTTTTATGGCCACTCCCATTGTTCACAGCTTGTTTTTACTGCAGTATTCGGTATTTATTTATATAGATTCTTGATCAGTAGCTGCGGCTCTAATCAATAAAACTTGATGTTGAGCTAAAGCCAACACATGATAGGTAAATCATGTTTACAATATTCATAGGGTAATGCATAGTCTACCACTCATGACCTAAGCGTTCTTACAGGTTTTTGGTTTCAAGGTTTCAAGACGCATAAAATGAGTGTAATATTTTCAAAACACTTACAATGAGTCATGCTAATAATTACATAGGCAGTGCACATGTGCTATGGACGAGTTGAATATAAAGTAAGCCCAAACAAAATGTTACTAAAGAATTGACAATACAGTCTACCAATGAGTCTATTTACTTCGGAAAGTAACATAAATAGCTTTTTTTGTTGTTAAAGATTTCATTCTTATCGCAGTATAATTATTATTTATCTCAAACGTTTATTAAAATCAAACTCTTAGTACTCCTCTTTCCATAATTTCGTTTAAAACAAAATGTTTACATAAGTATTTGTCACAGATGTTTTAAAATAATATTTTCTATTTCCACTTTGCCAAATCAAAAGACTTAGGCAAAAAACTTGCTGCACCGAACCACTTTTTGATTTAAATATCAAGATCTTCTCGTGATGTTGCATAAGATATATATATGTATATTTATATATATCTACCTGTGTCTGGCAAATCAGTTGGTGCGCCATACTCCGGCTGCTGTGGGTCGCCTGCCGCGGATGTGGGCACCGTGGCGGATGCGGCACTTCCGAGTCCGAATGCCGCGATGGTCAGCAAAATGTAAAACGCTTGCATAGTTTTTTGGAGTTGTCCCGTTGTGGTTGATGATATGGACAGCACTTTTACACAATTGGCAATGCAAACTTGTTTTAATTGATTTTTTCGCTGTCGCTTGATTTAACACAAACACATCTACACACACACACATACACAAATACACAGACAAACGTGGGCAATTTTCGTTTCGCTTTTTTTTGCGTAATTTTAAAACCGGCTTCACTTTTATTTCTACACGAATTTTTACAGTTTGTTGTTGTTGCTGTCGTTTTCTCGGCTAACTGCAATTGTTGCTGCAATTGTGCACACACACAGACATACACCTACACACTGTTAGCCAATTGCTAAACCAAAAACACATACAATGTAAACTTCTGCAAAAATTTCAAAAATCAGCGAACAATTCCGTTGGCCGCCCGCCGCTTGCAAATCTTGAAATGAGCGCTGCATAAAACTCACGTTTATTTATAGTTTTCTGCTTGAGTTTTTTGTTTAAGTTTTTCCATGCGCGCGCTGCCAAAAAAACAACAAAAAAATACAAATACAACAACAACATGTCCAATTCGAAGGCTTTCGGAGCGCGCTGGCTGAGCTTTTGGCTAAGCTTTTGACTTTTGTGGTTGAGTGGTTGCTGAGCGGTTTGTTGAGTTGTTGATTTGAGAACATGTGTACCCCGCACAGTTTGAGCAGCACTGCGGTCACACCGTGACTTCGCATAATTGAGAGCCACACTTGAATCTTAAGTGTGTACGTCTTGGCACTTGGTAGAATGTTATTTAGTCGCTTACCTGATTATATAAATGCGTTAATCAAATGTACTCAGAATTACTTAATTAGAATTTCGTTACATAACTAAAAGCATAAATTTTATTTTAATTGTTATAATAAATTCTAGTTTACTTTCTTATGAGTTTAATCAGCTGAAAAGAATTGGTAGTGCTTCATAAATTGCAAATAATTGTTTAGATCTTGCTAGTTACGATAAATAAAATTAAATATGCATTATTTATTACTTTAAATATTACAGAATAATATTTAACTTTTTTAGTTTCATATTTAAAAATAAAATAATTTTATTTTCAAAATACATAGTCTTTTTGAGTCTTTAAATAAAATTACAAACTTCTAGTGCAATTAGTATAAATTATAATATAATACGTATTATTAAAGTCCGTTTTATTTAATTGAAGCTTTATTTAATTGCTTAAATACATTTGGTTTATGACTTAATAATTCCTTAAGTAAAAGCTTAGCTATTTCTAAATTTATTAAAATTGTTGTTAACTTGGTTCGTTTATACTTTAGCGACGGGTATATTCTAAGTTAACTCATAAAATCTGAAATGCTCACAAAGCTATGTCATTATACTATATGCAAGCACTGTCAATCAATCCAATTGCACCCACAAAACGATTAATCCAACAGCAATGAGGAAGCTGTCAACATGTAATTAACAACACTCCCAATAATTAACAAGCCCAGTTACAGTTTGCATAACACTTCTGCAGTTGAGCAATGCACTGGACTGTGTGCATGAAAAATGTAGGCCAGTTGTAAATCTTTTGCACCAATTACACTAGAAACCTCAACAAGTGGGGGCATTGTAGATATTTATGAGACTTAAAAGCGTTTCTTTTCAAGGCAAACATGCTGACGTGACGTGAGAGTGTGTGAGTGTATGTATGTGTGAGTGTGTTAGAGTGTGTGTGTATCAGATTGAAACACACGCCTGCACTTCCGACGACTCTTTGGAAGTTTTTTGCCTTAACATTTTCTGCGATTCTAATGTTCAATTTAATTATTATGCTCGACCAGTCTTTGGATTGACAGACGACACTAATGCGTGTGCCCAGAATGTATATTTAGCTAAATTTAAAAACATTAATTGATATGCCAAGCACACAGTGCACTTATAAGCCATATGCTTAAATATAGTTGTGCCGTACAAACAATATTATAATCTGATTTATGTCATATTTAACGTCGACCCGTGGAATATTACCTCACTTTATGCTAAACTAAGTTACAAACGGCATTACTAACCTTTGGCGTTTGTTAAAGTTCATAAATTGTAATGCAAGTACTACAGTGACGTCAAAAAAAATTATGCAGGCATTGTATTTATTAAAGTGTGTTTCACAAATAATGGGAGCTTTTGACAAACTACCTTACGAAATCAGTGCCCTTCTGAATTTTTTAAGATTTAATATTTTGGATGTATTTTCCGCTTTAAGGCCAGTGTCGAGTAGTCCATAGAACATTCTGGTAGGTCTTAACTATATAAACAAATTTCGGTGCCGTAAAGAAAAGAATTTGCCAATTTTTCCATAGAAAACTTTCCGAATGTGTAAATTTCTGGTCCACTCGAAACTGGCCTTTATTATCAAATGAAAAAAAAGATAAAATAAATTAAAAAAATTGTAAGAAACATTTTGACTCTTGCTTAGTTTAAGGAATACCAACAATAACTTTTGTCATTTGTTTGGTTTGAGATTTATGAGATTGTTTGTTTTATGAATTTTATAATGAATCAATTAAAAATTCATTTTAAGCTCATTAAATTAACAGTCTAGTGACAAAAGCATTTTTATGCCTCAAAATTTCTGATATCCCATTTTGTAACGAAGGCAATTAAATTTATTATAAACATTAAGCTTTAAAAAAAAGTTTGGCATTCCGCTCATTTATTCTTTATAACAAAAAATAACTTTTGTTAAAGTACACGTATACCCTTCGATCAGTATGTAACTCAATCTTTTCGGAAAGTCGCCTTTCGTCACCAGCGTGGACTGACATCCTCAGTGACTAGCAATACACCGTCTTCTAATCCGATTAAATTATTATGCCACTTATAAATTATAATAGGATAATGGGTTGAAAACGTTTAGCAGCAATTTAGTAGTTTAAATATATTTATATTATTCACAAATTGAGCGATTCATCGACATGTCACTTTATGCGTTAGGCTCAAAAGGCTTTAGGTTACTTCTTTTGGAATAAATAAATAGAAATCTAATTCAAATTTATTATAGAAAACAACACTCGAACTGATCAATAAAATATTTAATTCAATTGAGTGAAAAATATCGTTGTTGCATTGTCATTTCCTCAGCTTTGACCGCAGTCCAAGTTCCCGTCAAACTGTAGACACTTAAACTGTGAGTTTATGGCAATCATCTTGCTTAATTTCACTTTAATGTAACCACTTGGCCCCTGTATGCGATTACACACAGATACACATGAACCGAGGAGATAGCTAGATATTTAGATAGATAGATACCCGTTTCAAGGTCAACATGTCGTGCAGTTAACCCCATTAACTGCTTGCACCCAATCTGAAGGGGAAACAGTTACGAAAAGTGAGTGAATTTGTTGTTATAAGTGTGTTATAGGCAAATAATTTGGTGCTTAAAACTGGGGCATGACCAAAACTATAAAAACCAGTTACAAATGTGCCCCCGTCAATTGTGCATAAACGAAGGGCAAACAGATGACAATTTAATTACAGGCACAAGTACGGGTGAAAAATCCGTTTTAATTGAGATATTTGTATAGAAATATTTACTAAAAGATAATCACAATAAATGTACATTAAAAACAATAGTTTCTTATGAACTAGTCCGATGATTCAATAAACTGATCGATGGGTACATTCATCAGAGACTGGTTGATCAGGCGCAACAGGAGAGGAGCCCAAGACTTTCGTGTTTCGGGTAAAATAATACCATAAATGTCACGCCAATAACTGTTTGCCACATTCAAAGCAATTTCATCTACAATAAAAAAGAAACCATATTAGAAATAATCAATTGTAATTGACCAGTACCTACCCAATTCGGGATCCGGAAAGATGCCATTAGCCTTGATAATCATATTGCCAATTTTTGGATTTGTATCGATGTCAACGAGTCGTACAAATCGAAGTCCATCAGCGTTTGTATAAAACTCACCTTCCGTAGTCAAAATGTTCTCCACATCGTCTGCAGATATAACAGAACTTAGTATACACTTTTCACAATCCAATTATTTTGTACTTACATAGCGTCAAGTTAAATTTGCCTTTGGGTTTCAAATTCAGTTGATTCACATGAATGTCAGCCTTGTAGTCACCCATAATGTTCATCTTGGGCAAATATGCTTGAATTTTAAGCTGAACCTTCTCATTATTCCTCTTAATATGCACCTTTTGGATCTTGAGATCGGCAAAGCCAAAGAGCTCAACATTTCGCACTGAGATACGACCATTAACCACACCACTCGAATACTGGAAACTCAGGCGATCGATAACAAATGGATCGTATGCAGGAATATTTAGATCAGGGTCTCCATTCCGCAAGCCAGGTAAGAGCGTATTTAAAATATTTGCAACACAATCCCCAGCCTCGAGGGCATCCTGCGAACACTTTGTCACATTGGCTGTCAAAAGAAATTAAGTACGTTATACACGGCGTATACGTAATGCGCATTTATTTCATACACACCAGTGAAGTATTTAGTTTCCGCAGGTGCTGCATGAATATGAGTGGCCATAAGGCACAATATAACCACAATATACTGCATGCCGTTGAAGCTCCTTTTAAATCCTTGTTATCCTTATGATTTTATAGCTGAATCGAGGCTTAAACGTATTGCGGTGCCGAGCGCCCTCAAACTGAATCGTCCGACCTATGGTCAGTGCTATTTTATTGTTAGAATTAGCACAAAAACATTGCACGTTGAATAGAACAAAACAACTAGTTAGTCGCTTCCACTAAGCTACGCTTGGAAAATCGTGCTTATAAATCAGCTGCGTTGCCGGCAAATCGAAATCGACTGATTGAAAACCGGCTTCATCACTGATTTATAATGCCGATTCACTATATGGAAAATGATTCAATACAAGTACAACCCCTGACCCCCTTCGTCTGCTACTACTACTACTACTTAATACGTTGTACTTAGTATATGAATTGACTATGATTTGCATTAATGATTTTAATAATTACCTATCGACAAATAATTTCCAGTTTGCTTCTCGTCTAATTGAACAAAAAAAGACGAATAGGCGAAGAAGACTACAAGGGGGAAATTAGAGTATCTGTAAGCTTCTCGTAATAAAATCATGATGATATCAATTATTGAAAATCAATTAGCTTATATTTAAATTAAATATAAGAAAACTGTTATACATGTCAATAAATATTTTTAAATAATAAATAATTTTGTTTCAGTTTCTTTTTAAAACAAAAGTTACCTATAACTCGTAATTCATGGTTAAAATCAGAGCGTATTCTTGTTTATATTTAAATCGTATACAAAGTAATTAAAGATACAAAATCCGATAGATATAGCTAAATGTAAAAATACTCTGAATTACTTACACCTATTTTATTCTCTTTTTCTCTGACTTTTAATCTATTTCATTCCATATCTGCCAAATTTTTAAAAATAAAATTGACATCGCTCTGTTGATTTCTATATATTTATTTCATTTTATTTGAATACCAACTAAATTAACACCATGGGAAAAGTAAATAACCACTTAGTATAATTACTAAACACAGTCATGACAAATTTAATTCTTGGTAACAATTAAATCAAAGGGCAGCGCAGCAAAGAAGTCATTACCCACTTTCAGCATTTGGGGCTGCCAAATGGCCATCGTCTCGGGCAACATGGCCTGATAGAGCTGACGCCAGTACTGATTGATAAAGTCCAAAATAACATCATCTGCAATTAATATTCGAATTATAGCATTTTACATATTGATATATCTCTAGCTTTGATGCACTCACTCAACGCTGGATCGGGAACCAGGCCATTGGCATGGATATGCATGTCGCCCACTGTGGGCTCAGACTCGAGCTTCGTCAGACGCACATAAGTATGACCGTCGCGCTCGTATAGTTCTCCCAAGGAGCGTGTTTTGAAGCTGACATCGGCTGAAATTGTCAAATACATAAATATAGTAATTATATATATGGTATTGTGGCTGAGACTTACTCAGGGTAATGTTGAAGGTGCCCTTTGGAGTTAGCTTCATGTCATTCAGTTTGATATCCGCCTTGTAGTTACCCTCCACTAGCATCTGTGGCACATGGCTGAGTAACTCCAAGCGTACACGTTTGTCCTTCTGCCTATAGGTCACCTTGTCGACAATGCCCTCGCTCAGTCCATGAATCTCCACATTTCTCATGGCAATGCGACCCTGCAGCAAGCCCGAATTGTAGCTGTAGGAACTCTTGCCCATATGAAAGGGATCCATGGGCGGTATATTCAAGTCACTAATACCATATTTAAGGCGTGGCGTCAGCTGTTGAAATCCCTGTTTGATGCACTCATTTATATTGTTATCGTTCTGACTGCAAGTCGGTATATCGGCGGCTGTTCGAATAAAAAAAAATTAAAATAATTAAAGCATTCAATGAATCAATGAATACGAGCACAGGAAAAAAAAACATTCATGAGTGCTGCCTTGACATACTTAGAAACGCATCTCATATGATCGATCTATGTGGTTTATGCTCAGAACGTGACATTTAGTCGAGAATTTTGCTATTTTTTTTAATCGTTGTCGCGCATAATTACGAGTCTCAACTCATTCCCTCCAACCCCTTCTCTGTGTCGTCACAGTCGCTGAATTCAGTTATTGTTGTTGTTTAGATTTTTTTAAGATTAGTTGAACAATATATGTGACAAAACAGTTTACAATTCAATTGTAAATGCTTTAGCTTGGGCATTGACTGAGGCGCATATCGCATATTCGCATCAAGTTTGTCGCTTAAATCTTTTGTACTGAAGGCTTTTCGCAATGCTCACTGCGGAAGAGGAAGGCCAATTAGCGGAAGTGGCAATTACCTGAGACCTGTTCCATTTGCTCAATCATAGACACACTTGACTAGACTAGGCATATGACTACTCTATTTTAAAACATTGGCAATTTTAATACTCTTTCAACCTTGACAAAGCTCAAGTCTTCGTTCTGCATAGAGTTGACAATTTTGTTATTTTTTAACATCAGTTGTATTTAATTACAATTTTATAAAGAATTGTTGCAATATTAAAATTTAAGTCAGAGCAGAATTTTGTTTTAGATTTTAAAACTTACCAAGACACTCAACTATTATCATTTATTCAATCTACACTGCAAACTAACCTACTCAAAAATTGTAAGTACCTTTCAGTTGAATGCATTAAAAATTATGACGCAGATCTATCAAATTCCTAACCATCATTTTCTTATCACAGTATCAATAATTCTTTTACTTTTTATAGTCTGCTTTTTATTCATCAGGAATATTAATTATATTATTATATTGTCAACACATTATATTCTGGCCATTTGACTGCCTAATTAAGCAATCATTATCCATTAACATCTTGACACATATAGAAAACATTAATCATTAAAATATAATAATAAATAAAGAGTTAAATATTTTAAAATAAATTTACAAGCATTTATAATTCCATTAATTATATATCGCGAATAGTTATGATATATTGCTAGTATTTTAAGCCATTTTATATAACATTGTAAATTGTTGCACAAATTCTAATAACAAATGGGAAAGTTTGCGTGTTTCACACGATTGTTTTGTATTAGTGCAATTATTGTTATTTATCTGTTAATTTCACTAACAACAAAATAGTAGTATTTAGAGTTTAGGTTTCCTTCAACGCCTCAGTCCATGCGATTGCATAAAGATTATTAATTTTAAGGGCTTTTGCACCTTTGTTTGTAGACTAAGCTATTAAACAGTTTTTAGTCTGCTGACTCTGGACAAATAGTACAGATACGTGCAGTAAACTAAACACAAAAACTTTTAAGGAAAAGTTAAAATACTATAGATAGTATGTTTAAGCCTGGAAATGCGATTTGTGTATACACTTGTACAAAGACTCTTGTTACTTTGTTATTAAGAGCCGCAAAATTTAAATGCTAATATACTTAAAAAGACAAATTCGTGTTTATAGTCTGTTACTTTATATGATGAGTTTATTCCGTCATTATCCTAAAATTACGAAAAACTTCTGCATGCTAATACATTTGCACTATATAAATAATGTTAATTATTTTTATATTAAGATTTTTTCTTAAATCATATTTAAAATTTTTTTCATTAAAATGGTAAATTAGTAAATCTTAATCTTGCGCTATGATTTAAACAACGGAACAACCCGCAAGGAAGCAAAGCTGAACTAAATCAAATGACTTAGGACACAAACTTGATAAATAACCGAAGACTTAAGCAACGAACTCAATGTTTTCAAAAGAATTTCGTGTTAACTTTTATGTACTCACCAAGCTCTTTAATGGGTTTGAATTCATTAGGTGGCAGCACAAAATCATCCTCAGCTGCAAAACTCAATCCGCAAAATGCTATCCACAAAAAGGCACATGAGATACGCGACATTTTCTATATGCAAATTGTTTTATTTAGAATTTATCTTCGACACACGACTATAACTTTTGTTTCGGAATATAGTAAGAAATATGCGTTTGTTTATCTGTAAGCAGCACCCCTATTTGTTTCATGCAAATGCAAAACGGCATCTGAACACTACGACCATCCGGTGCCCTGTATTTATGGAGAAAATTGAGCTAGACTCCAAAGCGCCAACAATTTGCAAATAATAGTCTCCCGTATAGCCGGGAACTGGGCATGTTGAGAGGCGGGAATGTGGAGGGGCGGGCATCGCCAGTGAAACGTAAATAGCTTAAAGATAATGACGACAACACTGAGGAGCTGAGACTGAGTCAGTTATTGAAAACAAAACAACGGCAACAAAACAAAATCAGTAGCGAAATACAAACGACAATATTATTGTTCCCTAGACAAAAGTCGTGAAGTTGGATTAATCGCCCCCACCACATGGATCCCATAGCACTACCGGCAGCTGTCCGATTCCAACTCGCTCCACGCCATTTGAAGCTTCCTCGTCGGACAGGCTGACACTTAATCGTCAACCAGGCATAGAGTTGAGCCCATTGACTGTGTCATCCCGCTATTATTAAAATAGACGAGACAAATACTTTCCCGAGTGTTGTAAGACATAAGATACTTGTACTTGCAGACACGTTTATCTAAGTACATACTTATTACTTTTGCTCTTAGGTTTCAAAGTGCATCCAATGTGAGTTTAATATTCCATTTCTACTTCTTAATCTCTGTGAAAAAATAAAAGCTTATTTGCACTGTATTCAACTCACGCTCTGTCACTCAATTAACTTGTTAAATTGTCACAATTTAAACTGAGCTACAAAATTGGGCTTTCGTACCATACCTCTCAAGATTTGTGATACAATTTTTACAACTATAAACAAAATCAAACATATTCATATATTTATAGATATAATGGAATTCTCCTTAAGATAAAAATTTGACACATAATCTAAATATATTTTTAATATTAATAAAATTATCTCAGTAAGTTAAACTAAGAATTTTATTTTAAGCTGCATCAAAATAAGAGTAACTTAAATCTAACTAATGATAGCTTATTTTTAGATGGGATGATTAAGAGTTTATGACACAATGCAATAAATTGTATTTACATTGGAAAATTTTTAATATGTATCATCATTTTTGCTTTGACAGCTTGAATAATATTAATTTGTAAAAATCATTTCATACTTATACATTACACTGTAATACATTTTTATTTTATTTTAATAAAAAGACATTATCCGTCTCAACAGTTTCCTCCAAATTCAGTGCCTAGAAATCGACCTGCAACTTTACTTTTTTCAGTTATAATCATAGTTTCAAACAACATTTTTTTTGACGTCTTGCACAGTGTTGTTTATTTAAATTGTGTTAGCCAGTGCTAGTAAACAAACCTAAGCAAATCATTGTCATGGTCAAATGACACAGCAAGTTCTGAACAATTGTAAAAAAAAGTCGTTCTTATAATTAGCTTACTTTAATAGTTATTTCAAAGTTGCTCAGTTTAATAAGTTAATTAACCAGTGGCCAGACTGACCGAAGGCGTCTCAGGTTACTTGGCTATAAAAAGCGAACTGTATGAAGATTCAAATAATAAGTTCAGTTTATAAATAACAAACTTTTTAAGCTGTCTGAGAGCCAAGCATAAAAATAGACAAATTTGAAAACGATGGAGCTGGACGGTAAAGGAAGTAAATTATCTAATAAGTTGCAGCTAGAAATTTTGCAAAAATATTTCTATGATACTTTCTTTAAAATGTAGAGATTAACATTCACTTAGGCAGCGCACTAATATTTTAAAGAATTGTAATATTTATTAGCATTGTTATTGGTTTATTTAATAATGTATTATAATCTGGGATTTCTAAGTACTTTTCAAATTACAATTATAGTAAAATTATACATTTTATTATACGTTACACGTGGTTCTAGGCGTTTTTTGCGACCTTTACCTAACCCTATATGTAAATTTTAATTAGAGAGCTAAGATTATTTCATCTAAATCGCATTTTACGGAATAAATAATTTCTCATGTATGACAAATTTAATATTTCCCTTAATGCGATTTGAAGTTGTTCAAATAAACAATACTTTTAATACACAAGGCACACTAGGGGATCTTATTTTTTCTTTATTAATAAGAAAATTTTTTTTAAAAAAGAAACGGAATAAAAAAACAAGATCATGTTACCAGAAAACAAAATAAGAAACAACAAGACCCCTTATTATAAAAAAAATTAAAATTCCTACGCTAAGAAAAACAAATATCATCGTGTCTTATCATTGTCTCATAAGTAAATCAGCACAAGTCTCTGCAACATTTACTTATCTACTGTCAGGTTCCATTAATCTAGAACCCAAATAACTTATCTGCAGTGTCTAGCCTTTTGCAATTCGAGTAAAAGTCACTGTCAGATCAATCCAATCTCCACTAGACTGCACATCTTATCATCAGCATGATGCACCAAGAATGACAATTCCAAGAAGACACCCTCAAAAGAATATAGGGAGAAAAAAACAAACCAGTTCGGCAATATCTTATCAATAGAAAAAAAACAGATACAAAAAGCAAACCCAGACAAATGAGCCGCAAATACTTTGAGTAAAACCAAAAATTGAACAATACAAATGAATATAGAATTGAATAGAAAAACACATGGCAACAGGCCAGGCAACAATGTGAAAAACAAAAAGAAAAGAAAAGAAAAACTGAAAATTATCTGCAAGCGAGACAAACGCAAATTGAATGAAAAGCAAACAAAAGGCGCGCATTTTGCCACCTAGGGAGCATTGTAGAGTAGAGAGACAAACGAGTGTCAGCTCATTAAGTAGGTCTGGTCACACTCACACACGCAAGCACAAACATGCACGCACAAAAGGCTTAGCAGCGGGTGGTGATGGATTCTCGATTCTCGATTTCTGGATGGACTTAGGTAGCGATAGGTCGCGAAAACGCGTGCAGGCAAATCAGCTGATTTTATGGCATTGTTATTGTTTTGCAAGTCGAATTTTCCTTAAGAATTTGTGTAAACAACATCATAAATGAGTGCGGATTAGAGCAACCACATGATAAGAGTAGTTGCCAAATTGCCGAGAACACTATATAAACTTGACTCGCGACAGCACAGGACATCAGTCAAATCGCAGACAACAATCACAGCAGTTCATCTGACAGAGTTTAAGAACCAAGCCAAAGATCATGACTTCCATAATGCCAAGCTATCGCCACAAGAAGTTCGACTTGATGGCTACACGACGGGAGGAGAAGCATCCAGAGCTGAAGATCAAGGAGGAGCTGCTGTCTCGCAGTCGCCACGATGAGGAGGAGGAGGATACCAGTAGCAGTCAGTGTTCCAGCGATTACAGTCTTCCGCTGTCCAAGAGACGACGTCTCAATAGCACCATATGCGATGCATCCCTAGAATCAGAGTCCACATCCTCCTCGCACTCACTGCCCAACTCCATCAGTCCCGAAGCCTTGCGAGACATTTGCAAATATCATGGCAATATGGTGAGAAAATTTCCGAAAAAGGAACGCACGCCCAAGGATCAGGAGCGACGCAATAAGAACACAATTGCATGCCGCATGAGCCGGCGGGTCAAGAAACTGGAACACCTCGCCGTGGAGGAACAGTACAAGGAGTTTACTAGCCAGCATCTCAAAATTGTCGAGCAGGGCATGAGAGCAAATGCCTATTTCCATCATCTCAATCAACTGGTCAAGCTCGATCAGACCAAGAGTCCACCTCCAGCGCCGGTTCCTCACAAGAATTTCAGTATTGACTATCTGATGAACGGTATCAAGGGAGAACATTGTTAGCTTACATTTACCATATCACTGTGTGATTATTTTTTATAGTTTTTTTTTTAACTTTTATTATATCTATGAATTTCTTAAAGAAATATTAGGCTTTATATATTTTAATTTTGGTAAATTTAATATTAAGTAATAAAATATACTTATATGCATAATATTAACTAAATATAATAAAATAAAACAAAATATATACATTTGCCTAAAACAATTCTTTTAATTTTAATAAATGGTAAAAAAATGATTTATCTATAAATTAATATGAAAAGCATAGCATTATAATTTTGTAGAATTTTTTAATCATTTGTAACTGACAAGAAACATAAGTTTTCTTTAAGGAATACATATCTCACTTATTAAATTGCATATTCTTGGCTAAAATATTGTTGTTTATTTATTAATAGCAAATGTACCCCATTTACTCTGCAAATTAAGTATGAACTGCTCTCACTATTTGTAGTATCTTTGGTTATTACACAATACGAAACCAAGCTGAAAATCAATGGTCCAATGGGCCAGACAAAACTCGATTTAAATAAGTATATGCTTAGGTTTATGCATGCTTCATAAGGAAGTTCGTACAATAAAAATACAACTACAACTTTAAGGCCCAAAGTGCAGTCAACTGTGCTGCGTACAACAACAACAACAACAACTGCACTTGACTATATATAAGGTATACATAATAATAGTTAAAGTTAATTAAACTTGAGTATTCATGTTGAATAGACCAAACTCTCTGAAACTCCCCACCAGGTAATTAACTCTTAAGCGTAGCTTTTGTTATAATTTTAGGCATTTTGGTTGCTTTTTAGGCATTGCATAATCGCCGAGCAGCTAATTACTTTTAATTTTCATTGTAGGCCATTTGATAATGATCCAAAAGCGACTTCCTATGGAGCGGCAGCTGGTGGAAAACCCCATGCAGAAATTGCCGTCGACATCGGCGAAGACAACCCAATAAACCACTTTACACTTATACGTTACCTACATACACAAACAGACACACACTTACATATATGTGTAGGTACACAAAAATATGTAAATTTGTGTTAAGTGCAAACTATTTTCTTTGTTGCACTTGTTGTGGTCTCTCTGAATTCTTGCTTTACATTGAAAACTGCATGCAATTTTCACAACAGCAACATAAATAGTTACAATAGTTTATAATTGCAAAACGTTGCTGAACTTGAGCTTTCGCACTTTAAGTTAACTAACTATGTACAATCTCTGACCGAGTCTCTTGCCGGTTTCGAGCCAATATTAATATTTGACGGTATTTCATAATTTGTCTGCAACTCGTTTTATATTTAACATTCATGTTCTTTGTGTCTTGACCTTGAATAGTAACTAAACAACAATAGTAAATAAATAAATGAGAACAGCAATCTCAAAGTGACTAATAGCCTGTATTATTCTTCACTTTTTCATCAACAATAATTTTAAAATATCGAACTTCCTTCATATCAAAATACTAGATGCATAATTTAAAAAAAATTGATTATTTAAAATGGCATTCCTTATTTTATTGTAAATAATCAGTTTTATTTTCGACTGCCTATATTCGCTGTGAAATAAGTGAGAACATAACCAAAAGCAGATTACAAATTTTTCAGATTCTTATGCAACTCAAAAAACCGTTTTTGTTGTTGATGTCAAAGAACGCCAAATATTACTGTCATAATGAAATAAATAGTAAAATAAATTTGCAAAGTAGTTTTTTTTAATAATTTTTAAAATATATTTCTATATTTAAAGTCAACAATAAATAAATAAAATTAAAACATATCAAACTTAAAGATTAATCACATTAAATGTCTGTCACGGGGGGTCAGTAGAATTTAGTTTCTAGTCGGCTGCTCATTGCTGGGACCCAAAGATCATGAGTTGCTGTGACAGGGCCATTTGCTGTAGAAACTGTTGTTGTTGTTGGGGTAGCTGAATGCCAGTGACCGGGAAGCCTTGCTGAAAGACCGCCTGCTGCAGCAGCTGGCGATAATAGAGACCGAAGCGGACCTGTTGCTCCAAAATGGCCGCCTGTTGGGCACGATATTGCTGATACTGCAGGGACATGTGTGCATCCTGTGCCTGCCTGGCACGACGACTCATCAGGCAAGCCAAGGTGTTGCGATCCCGACGCTGTTGCTCCCGTGGACTCCTCTGTCGTGGCGTCTGGCAATGGCGCACCATGTTGGCGTGATAAGTGCTGGCAGCTGGGATTGGTGTAGAACTGGACTTCTGGTTGGAGGTAGCGACTCCTTCGATGTTCTGTTCGTTGTCCAACCAAGGGCGGAAAAAGCCCTTCAACTGGCGACGTTTGCTGACTGGCGCCTCTTGTGTAATGTTCTCCTTGTTCTGCTCCAGAATCAAATCCACATCACGTTTACGCTTCTGAGAGGTGAACTTCTTGTGCAGATAGTTGACTTCGCTGATAACCTGACTGTGCTCCATGATTGAGATTTTCGATTTGGTTGATTGGCTGACGTTGTTGATGCTTTGACGTTCAATGTCTGAATGCTGCTGTCCTCCGTCTGATATCCTGTTTATATGTCCAGTCTCGACAGGATTTTGGGTCACAGGTAGCCAGTTGGCCCCTTTCTTTTGGGACGGGATATGCATTTTGGTTCGTAAACAAACGGATTAGCGCATATTTTATTACCTAACTAATCGTTGTTTTTCGCTTGATCGTTTTGAATATTTTTATGACCTGCCGCAGCTAATTACCTGTTGTTACCTGCTCATCAAAATCAAATGTTTGCCGCTTTTACCGGAACTCATCTATGTACATTATATTGACCTATATACTTGACGCCATACGTTCTGTGTGGTCCTTGAGGACATTTGTATCTTTTTAGTGGCAATTTCTTAGAATTTCCAGACAGAGTCTACAAAAATGGGGGAACCCATTACAATAGAATTCATACCTACAAAGAAATGTTTGTAAAAATGGTTTCAAAAAGGATAATTTAGTCACATTTGTAAATTATGTCTAAGGTATATTAAATTAAATATTAAAGATATACTGGTCTCTTTTATTGGAACGTGATCATAATATTTTTGAGCCCTAAACACCTGTCACATTCCATCACATGTGAGAGGATTCCCAAGTTTTCTATCCCAGACTGTATCAAAATATATATCTATATATCAATTTATTTACAAACTATGCTTTAATATCAGACTTACAAATTGCAGCATATAATACTCGCAACAGCTTTGAATTTGCAATCAACAAGTTAACAAATTATTTTAATTAATGGACTCCATTAAATGTTTTAATTTATACAGCGTTAAGTGCAAATATATATTTGAATACTCAATTAGTTAACGTTTTAACATAGAAATATGAACCCTGTGTAATTTTATTGCAACTGTTTTGGTATTAAATATTCCTATAAAAGCTATGTTTAAGACGTAAACACTTTCAGATTCGGAGTGTAGAACAATGATGACAAATTAAGTGCTAATTATATTTTTGTTCATAAAGTTATTAAATTATACACAATAAAAGACTTTTGACAATTCAGAGACCAAATCATAAACAAAATGACATTCTGCTTGAAAAACGGATAATTTTAAATGAAGTTATGAAAGATCAAAGTTTTTGAAAAAATGACAGAGGGTAGGTATGGAAAGTTGGAAAGTTGGCTTAGAATCGAAAAAATATCAAATTTTTTAGATGATACAAATTTAAATGCAGAATCAATAAAGAGGCCAAATCATGAACAAAATGACATTCCGCTTAAAAAACGGTTAATTTTTAACGAAGATATGAGAGATCAAAGTTTATGAAAAAATGTCAAGGGGTATACGAGTAATATGGAAAATTTGACAAAAATCGAAAAAGCATCACATTTTTTAGATGATTAAAATTTAAATGCAGAATCATTTAAGAGACCAAATCATGAACAAAATGACATTCCGCTTGAAAATCGGTTAATTTTTAATGAAGTTATGAGAGATCAAAGTTTTTGAAAAAATGTTCACAGGGTATTCAACTGTCGAGCGTGCTCGAATGTAACCGCCCACTAGTTTTAAATTACTCGTATTTTAACTCGGAAGTTAATTCTTTGAATTTTTTAATGCTGAATCGTTTGCATTTTATCTGCCTGTTAAAAACATTTGCCCAAGGATATTATACTCATTTTGGCCAAGAAAATAGAGAATTTAAAACTTTTTGCCCATTATCAATAACAAACATTCAATTTTTAACAATTTTAATTTATTGATGGTCAACAAGAAGAATAAATATGTATATAGAACTTTAAAAGTCATCACAAGGTCAATAAAAATACCTAATAATAATTTAAATATATATAAACTAGATAAAAATAGAGGTCAAGTCGATGATGAAATTGTCTAGCGTTTCATTGTGTTGGCCTGTTGTTGTGGCCAGGATTGTCCAATCTGCTGCAGCTGTTGGAAATGATGGGCGCTGAGTGGAGGTTGTGTCGAGGTCACGGCTTCTTGCAGGAATCGCACATAGTAGAGACTCAGGCGGATTTGTTGCTCCAAGTCCACTTCGTGTTGCTGCTTAAATTGATTGTACTGCTGCTTCATGACGACCTCCTTGGCCTGTCTGGCACGGCGACTGAGCAGACAGGCCAAAGTGTTGCGATCCCGACGCTGCTGAGCCTTCGGACTGCGCAGTCGTGGCTTGTGGTTGCGCACCATGTTGGCGTGATATGTGGTGGTCACTGTGGTCAGTGTGGCGGGTGGAGTTGGTTTCCTTGGCGGTTGCTCTGCTTCAGCTTGTGGCTCATCCAACCAGGGTCGAAAGAATGCACGTTTGGGGGGCAGCTCCATGACAAAGACCACATCATCCTCTTCCTCGTCCTGGCTTCGTTTACGTTTCAAGGCGGTGAATTTCTTGTGTTCATAGTTGGAGGCGTTGTTGGAGTTGTCCATTGTGTTAACAGTATCCATGTTCATCTAATGACAATTGTTGTTGTTGCTCGTTTGCTGTCGCGTTGCTGACTGTGCAGCCATTGTCCTCGACATAATCTTTTATGCAATATTAGGTAATTGTTCATCCCTATCCCAATCCCAGTCCCAATCCAAATCCGAATTCACATCCAAAACGTTTTCCCACCAATCCCCTTTTTACAGGTATTTCCCAATCAACTTCATTCATTCAAACGTG
Organism: Drosophila falleni; assembly: GCA_035045575.1. NCBI lineage: Eukaryota > Metazoa > Arthropoda > Insecta > Diptera > Drosophilidae > Drosophila > Drosophila falleni. The sequence goes on along the minus strand of JAWNOV010000111.1, from coordinate 13,979 downwards.
TGCCTGCACCTCGAACTAATCACCTTGTCTACCTGTGACCCAAGTACCGTACCAGCTTGTTTGTTGTCCAGAGTCAGGTAGCTGGTACCATGGACATAGCCTGCTTAATCCGCCGGCTGCTGTTGCTGTTGCTGCTTTTGCTGAGGTGTCATAAACCAGTTGTCCTTTTTCTTTGCGACTGTTTGTATTGCCAGCGATTTTCACTGGAAATACCTGTTGACTGAACACAGACACCGAACCAGGTCGAGAACTGTCCCTGTCTCCGTCCTCTGTCTCTGTAATCCTGGCGCTCATATGGCCACGCTGTCTACATTGTTCGGTTTCCTTTATGGCCCTTCTATTGTTCCAAACGATCCGTAACAGCATTTATGACTTCAGCTTGTGAGATCTCTTGGCCAGCTGAAAGTGTATCCCAAAATGTGCTGCAAGTACTTCTCGATCAGCTTGTCCTCATACCTTGGTCTAAGTGCGTATAGCATTATGTCGGATCTTTTCATTCAATGCGCTGTCCTGTCCATTGATTTATGCAGTCACTGTCGTCTTATGCTAAGCGGATTTATTTCAGGAGGGCTTGAGTCCTGCCCTCAACAAATGCTGAGTCAAGAGAGCAAGAATTTCACGTTTGTTATCCCTCAACTGATAAATTGCTATATTGTTTGATTACAATGCTCAATGTTCTTATTCCTTTAAGACCGGAAAGATTTGATAAAAGAAATATAGTGCAATCATCTCCTACTACACAAACCTACCAGGAAACGTTTTCTTCTTCGGGTTACACAACTTTAATGCAATTCCAGAAATGTTCTTGAAAGAGAAAATTTAAACAAAGTACAAGAATTATCTAGAAAAATTTGTGAATGAAACTGCATTTTTCTGATCTTTCTTACTTATTGTTTGGTTAAAGAATCCCAAGCTTCTGGGATTAATTTTCTTTTTAGGTGCTACAGTGAACAAACTTAAGGATATTTTTTTCTTCATTTATTAATTAATCAAGATATTGTATAATTACCTCAAGACTAACAAATCTCTTAATGATGAAAAGTTACATCGAAATACCGACAACTTGATCATCGCGAAATTTTATGTTAAAAATTTACAATTGGAATAAGATAAAAATCTTAAAGGTAACAAAAAAGACTGCTTTGATACCTAATGACATTGGTATAATACTCATTAATTTTAAATAAGGAATTCCTAAAAAAATATAATATTTGAGAATGTTAAAAATTGAGATAAATTATTATAAATTGAGGGTATCCGACAATAGAGCAACCTGTGGTCTGGCACTGTAATGCAATTCCGAATAGATCGAAATTCATATAAAAATGTAAAGTCTACGAGTATGACTGAGATATCACAAAAACAACAACCATTTACATACTAATCCTTATTTAGCGACACATCATTTCTATGGCCGCTATATGATTATAACCAAAGATAGAAAGGTCAGAATAAGAAAACCCATATCCCTAATCTGTCAGATTTGTTGAGATATCTTAAAAAACAGTAAAGTTTAGATATAAAATAATTTAATTTAAATTTAAAGATTACGAAAATATTTTAAGTTTCTTTATTGGTCAATAAAATATCACATATTTCAAAATATTATCATATTATCAATAATGATATTTTAATACCCTGTATACTATATATTGAAAGATATATTTTTCAAATGTACGCCTTGTTTCCGCATGACCTTCAATAAATTTATATTTAAATATGTATATTTCTACCGGCAAGCATCAATAAATTGTCGAAATCTTAGAAATCTAAATCTGTCAGATATATCGATATAGACTTATGTATAGTTTATTTTTATGGTCTGCTCAAAGAAACTAAGACACACGCAATGTTTCGGGAAAATCCCAATAAATTTCCATTCAATTGTCCATTGTCAGTATGCCGAGTCGAGCTGATCTCTGAAATGGGATGGAACTTAATGAGCCAGATTAGCGGTAAGCGAGATAAGAATCCATCGAAATACTTGAGAGAATGCAACGGGAACGGACCTCATCAAAGAACATTCCGGTCGCAGGCGCAGGCGCTGCACGGAATGTACGTCTTCTGATGAAAAATTCTAGAGAAATACCAGGAAAACTGAAATGATGCACAGGCAGAAAGGTCGACAGACCGACAGAAAGAATGTACTCGGTGTGTAGGTGCGAGCCAAGCACCGTTGAGCAAATGAAAAATTAATTACAAAGGACTTGAACATGGATATGGACATGGATTTTTGGGTGAGCAGGTAACAACATACATACATTGAAATATTCTGGAACAAATCCTTTTCTTTTTATGACAATGCAGACCCTTTTGTCAACGAAGTTTTTCCCATAAACAAGGCACAGCAGCCGAGCACCTTAATGATAATTTCTGAGCAGGTAGACTGAAATTCGGGATGCCTATATAAGCAGCAGTTGCGCAGCAGAAGGAGCACAGTCAAACGACAAACATCAACGTAACAACATCTCAAAGAACAACACACACTATTTTAAACATTGAAAAAAATGGCACCTTCACACATGGATTATCCACACAACGAGAACGCGAATGAATCAGAGTCGAATGTCGGTTATACGCATAAAAAGTTCAACACAGGCTGCTACAAGCATAAGAAATTTGGAAAACGTATCAGCAAGGATGACGCGCCCACTGCTCCACCTCTGTTCCGGCCATATGCACTGAGTGAAAATACGACCAAAAAACGTCGCCAGGAATTACAACAGCCGCAGCATCAACTTCCGCCTACGCCACCCACAACGCCTCCCCAGCAGCAACAGCAACAAAGCTTCCAACAGCAACACTTCCAGCAGCAACAGCAACACTTCCAACAGCAACATCAACACTTCTCACAGCAACAGCAACAACAGTTTTATGTACCCACTGCCACGCCCGCCCCGGTGATAAACCATCAAGCCTACGCCTTTGTGCTACAAAAACAACGCACCGTACTTCAAATGCGCCAAATGCTCAGCATCAATCCGGATGCCAACACCTGGCCAACGGAGTTGCGCAATGCTCTCTACTCCATGCTGCAGCAATAAGTGAAATTGTTGCTGAAGTTTTATAGGTGGAGCTACCACCCCAAGTCGGTGATTTGCCTAGCAGCCAGTGATATAGTGATTTAAGAGCCCTACGGATTGTATATGATGTTAAAAACTTGAATGGACCATATTCACTTAGTCTTAAAAATTGTACATATAATACTTGATTATAAACCATTCAAACAAAACCAAATAAAAAACTATTGTATATTCTATTTAAATGTGACTTTTATACTGGTTTGATTAATTGATTGTCAATCAAAAACGTTTTGAAATATTAATTGTTTCAGAAGAAGTTATTTTTATATTGACTGTGAGTAATGAAGTTTTTTCGCAAAAAAAAACAAATTTTTCTAATATGGTAGTAGCCTTCTTATCGACACGATGATGGTTAATGAATTTTATAAATCGAGGTGAACGTCTTAAAATTGCATTGCTATTACAGTTTTGAAACTATAAAACACTTAAAATGAGAATACTCAATGCGTATGTATCATCATTTGGTGACAATATTTAAAGTAATCAAAAACATTTAAAATTAAATAGTCATTTAAATTGGGGCAATTCAATTTGGAGATAGATTATATTGAATGATTGCAAACACATACTTTTAAACTGAACTAAATAGAACTCTTAAACAATTACTACGACTTGGCTTATATTCTACATAGAGTTATTAAATCCGAGACGATCAAACACGGAGTTCGACTGAACTCGTGGCCTCTGTCCAGCGTTAACGCTTGAATGCCGACGTTGAGCTGCATTTTGAGGCTTCTGATCACGTTTCTGGACACGCTGTGATGGCGATATAGATGTGACTGCTGATGATGCATTCCCCAGACGCTTGTGTACTGGCAGCGTATCCTGGCGTGTGAGTAACTCATCGCTGCGCATGCGTATTGCTTTGCCCTTGACAGGACTGAGACGTGCTCCTGGCTTCTTGGGTGGAGAGGCTTTAAGATTGTAGGTTTTCCGTGTGGCATGCAGTTTTGAAACTATGAATGAAATAGTTTACATTAGTACAGTTTCGTGTACTTTAGAAAATCAAGCTCACCTAGACCTAATCGTGACTTAATATTGCGTGCAAAGTTGTTGTTGCCACGCGACTTGTAGGACGCATGTGGGGCTATTTCGCGCACCTCTGCAGTGGAGGCAAATTTGACAATTTTCTCAGCGGGCATATCTACATCATGTGGCTCACTATAGCTCACATCGCTATCGATATCACTGTCAACTTCCTGATCTTCCTCATCATCCATGCTATCGTCGCTATCATCGCCACGTTTCAATGGCACCTTGTGCACCAGCATCACCTTTTGTTGTGGCAGACGTGCAACAGGCGAGACTGTGTTTTTAGCCTTAACTATAGCCGAGTTCCGCTTGGCGCCACTGTTCGTTTTGCTTTGAGTGTTCTTTAAAATCGATTTAATTTCCTTGGCAAGACCTGTATTTTGCTGTGCTGTTTCGAGAGATTGCTTGCCACCAAGACGGGCAAAGACTGAGTTATTGCTTGAAGTGGCAGTCACCTTCGGATTGGTGGATTTATGGACACCAGTGATGTGTACACGTACATTGCTCTCGCCACTACTGGACACAATGCCCTCTTGTGAATCATCATCACAGTTGGTCTTGTGCAATCTTGCAAAGACGTCTGTCTTCTTCGTGCTGCTCACACGATCTGAGTACACTGGAAATAAATCGGAAAAAATCAGTAAAGAAAGTACGAGTAGTACTTTTAAACTTACACTTCTCCCGCTTGGCCAAAATCTGCTTGCTGCGCTCTGTGGTGCCAGACGGTAGAGTCACCTTATATTTGCCCTCATGCTCGGGAAGCACACGACGAGCGGGCTTTGTTGGTGGTGTTGTGGTGCCCGTTGGAGCTGTTGTTGACTTACTGCTGGCTGGCGCTGGGGCTATAGTAACACTGCTCTTGGCCTTGGGTTTGGGCTGAGGCGTCTCGGATATCAGCATCTTGTCTAGAGTATGCTGATCGCTTACTTGCTTTGAGTGACGCAATATAGCTATAATATCGCCCATGGGCGTGATGCCCATTTCACGCAGATATTCCTTGTTCAAATCGAGCAACATGTCTTCCTGAATGCGATTCTCGACAAATATATGAGCATAGCTTGCCGCAGCTGGCGATGGAATTCCCCCGGCGTTGAAAAACTTCACCCAACGAGCTGTAAGTCAAGAAGTTTTGTTAATTATTCAATGAAAAAGCGTTTTATACAAACCTGCGCTTGACTTTGACATGGCTGGTAGTGGGTAACACACTATTATTATGATTCTAGTTATAAATATATATTTATTTTTCACATTTATATTAAAATTTCAAGCCAATGCTGCCACCCCTTTCAGGAATGAATGCGATATACCGAATACCGATAGTTTGAACGTCTGGCAACCTATCAATGAATATCCCTGGTCCCGGAAAAAGGTCAATTCCGATTTTCAGATAAAATTGCAGTTACCGATAGCTTCAACGTATTGCTATTTGTAGAAAATGTATCTTTCTCTGGATTGTTTTTCTTAATTTTGGAATTTTTTAGAACTTGATACATCTTCTTTCTCCAAGGGGGACGAACTTCAAGTCGTTATAAAAATTATCACCTTCATTTTACAGAGTTGCGAATTTTAATTCTTCTCTAACTCTAACTAACAATAATTGCACAGGAATAAATTAACCGATTTTACATAGAAATCATGTACAATTTGCAATGTTTGTGATTCAAGTACAAAAATAAACATTGTGTAAAAATAAAACAGCTATAAAACTATTCTATATTAAATATTATATATAAAACAATCATATATAAAACTTTATTACATATAAAACTATATTATATATAAAACTATATTATATATAAAACTTTATTATATATATTAAACTTTATAATATATTAAACTATATAATATATAAAAATATATTATATAAAACTATTCTTATTAATAATAATAATAAATAATAATAACAATAAATAATAATTTTTATAATTAGCTTATAACAATCTGCTTCTAATGCTACGAAGTTGCCCGCCGTTGCTGATCCGTCTTCTGCGAGCGCCGAACTCCAAGTCCTGCATGCTGCCCGAAAAGCCGGCTTTTATATGCGGGGGTCTGTTAGCAGAGCTCTGTTATCTTAGCAGTACTAGTGTGAGTTTAACAGTGCCAAAGTGAGTATAACATTCAACGATAACTTGATCAAAACAAGCACGGAACCGGCGTTGATCAACGATAAATATAAAATTATCGATAAACGCGTTAAGCAGCTGACTGTTGAGAAACGAGAGAAACAGCGTAAACAACGCATTCTGCACGTGCCGCATTTACTTAAAGTTTTGAATAAAAGTCGTATTATATTATGTCGGGTCGTCTTGAGCTGCTCAGTGAACAGGGCCTCCGTCTGGATGGTCGACGACCACACGAACTGCGACACATCAAATGCAAACTGGGCGTCTTTGAGCAGCCCGATGGCAGCGCCTACATGGAACAGGGAAATACAAAGGTGTTGGCCGCCGTCTATGGACCACATCAAGCCAAGGCCAAAAAGACGGAGGGCAACGACCTAATCATTAACTGCCAGTACAGTCAAGCTACCTTTTCCACATCGGAGCGCAAGAATCGTCCACGCGGCGATCGCAAGTCGCAAGAGTTCAAAATGTATTTGCAGCAGGCATTGAGTGCAGCCATTAAATCGGAGCTATATCCACGTTCCCAAATCGATATATATGTGGAGGTGCTGCAAGCAGATGGTGCCAACTATGCCGTATCCCTAAATGCCGCCACCCTGGCCCTCATTGATGCGGGCATCTGCTTAAACGAGTTTGTTGTTGCCTGCACCGCATCGTTGAGCAAGTCCAATATTCCACTAACGGATATTTCCCATGTCGAGGAAGTCTCGGGCGGACCCAAGCTTACTATAGCGGCCCTGCCCACCGCTGAGAAAATTGCGTTTATGGAAATGAGCGAAAGATTTCACATTGATCAACTGGAGACGGTCATAGAGACGGCAATGGCAGGTTGCCGGGAGATTCGCGACATCCTGGAGGCGGCAGTCAAGGAGCATCTTATACATATTGGCAGTGCCGCCGACTGGGCGCGTGTGTGTTAAAAATAAATCATAACTCATAATTAATTAGATTTTTAATTGATAATCGCTGAACACTCATTTAGTTTTTATCGGCTGCCTGTTCTGGAGGTTGCCACGTCTCCAACAGCTCCACCAGCTTGCTCCTGCGCTGTTCCAACTGCAGACGTTCGATGAGCCCGCTTAGCTGCTGTCCACCCTCCAGGAAGCCACTCAGATTGTGCAGTGTGCCGCCCTGTTGCACCCGATGATCTGTGACGCGATCCTGCACAAAATTGTAGGTGCGAATCTTCTCATTGCGATTAAGGTTGCCCTGTTGGGCCTTGCGTGTGGCCTGTGTACTCGCCTCAGCACTCTCCAGCTGCTGTTGCATGAGCTTCGCCTGGAGACGCTTAATGGCCAACTCGCGGTTCTTTAGTTGGGAACGTTCTGACTGCGCCTCAACAGCCATCCCCGTGGGTAGATGCACGATGCGTACCGCTGAATCTGTGGTATTCACATGTTGTCCACCTGCTCCACTCGCCCGCTTCGTCTCGATCTTGAGATCTTTCTCGGCAATATGCACTTGTACATCGGCGGGCCGGGGAATGACTGTGATGGAAGCAGTGCTGGTATGGATGCGTCCAGATTTTTCGGTGGCCGGCACTCGTTGCACCCGGTGCACTCCTGCCTCGTAACGCAGCCAATTGTAGGCATCAGCATCGTGGACCAGCAGATTGGCATGTCGTAGGCCACCAATGTCAGTAGTCTCGTGGGCAAACTCTTCGTACTCCCAGCCCATGTGCTCAAAGTATCCGGTGTACATATCGTACAGCTCCTGGGCAAATAGCATGGCCTCTTGTCCACCGGCACCGGCATTCACCTCAAAGATCAGCGCCGGATAGACTTCATCGTCGGCGAGTGTTAGCAGCTCCTGCAGCATTGCATCCTCCTGTTTGCGCAGCAAATCTGTGTACACGTTATTTTCCTCCTGCATCAACGTCCTCATGTCCTCATCCTTTTCAGCAGCCAGCTCCTGATCCGATGTGATGTTACGCTGCAATGCTCGGTGCTTCTCCAGGGAATTAACAACGCCATCGAGCCGGGAAAGACGTGTATATTCCTTGCTATTGCCGGCTGCACTCACACGCAGCGCGTAATATTCCTGACGCAGTGACTCAAGATAACCTTGCAGCTTCTCGTTACGAAAACTGAGCGGATCCGTGCTGGCCCAACGTCGTAGAAGGCAATGGGAGCGTACATTCAACAATTTACGAATAAACATTATCACAAAATGACTTGCGCTGTTTATTTTGGTTAAATAACTGCTTAGTAGAGATGGGCGATAGTTATATCACTGTTTCTTATCACAAGTATTTTAAAGTAATTGTCACAACAGTGACTATATCAGTGTGTACTGCTTACACTAGTTCACAATTTAAATCAGTGATGGGCACAGTCTCGCACATTGTTAAAAATAAAACAGCTATAAAACTATTCTATATTAAATATTATATTATTATTATTATTATTATTATTATAAAGAAATTACCGGCAATTACAAAGTGCGGGCAATTTTTGGTTTGTGTTAAGCAATAGCTGCAATGGCCTTCTGCTTAAATCTTATGTTGTGATACGTAACAATATTGTTTTAACAATAGAATTTATAGTACAAATAGTTAATAAGTATGATAACAAGTCTATATATATATGAATGTTTCTATTAATTCTAGTTACTTAAAGTAAGATTACATTTATATGCTATTGTAAAGTTTTATGGATTTCAGGAATTGAATTGTTGTAACTATATTTTTGGGATCTACTATTTCTTCTAGGGTTTTTTGGAGGAGCTTTTGTCTATGTTCTGTGTAAAGGGGGCATTCTAGGAATATGTGGTGTAGGGATAGGTTGTGATTGCATGGTTGGCATGTGGGATGAGGTGTTTTGTCAAATAGGTGGCTGTGTGTCAGTTTAGTGTGTCCGATTCGAAGTCTCATAAATTTTATGATGTCTATTCGGGAGATTGTTGGGTTTAAAGTTTCGATATTGTTTTGCTTTTTTGGGTTGGTGAGCTTGTAGTGTGGAGATGTGTTGTTCCAAACTAGCTCGTATTGGGTTTTCATGTATTTACTAATGTATTTAAGCGTATCTGGTATGTTGTGGTTTTTTTCTAATATTAATGGCAATGTAAGTGCTTGCTTTGCAGCTTGGTCTGCAAGCTCGTTTCCAATAATGCCGCAGTGTCCAGGGACCCATATCAGAGTAAATTTGTGTTTGTATTTTGATATAATTTTTCTAATTTCTAATGTGTAGTAACTATGGTTGTTAGGGTTTTCTAGTGCTGTAAGAGCTGCTAGTGAGTCGGAGCATATGGCAAATTTTCCTTTTTGTTTTTCCGCATATCTACATGCGTAGAGAATTGCTGATATTTCAGCAGTGAAAATAGAGGAATAAGGTGGGAGCATTTGCTGGGTTATGATGTCTTGTGTGGAAGTTACACTGAAGGCTACTCCGCTATCGGATTTAGAGCCGTCTGTGTATAGGAAAGTATGTTGTTTGAGAGAATCTTTCATTTCTAGGAATTTTTTATAGTATACTATCGGAGATGTGTTGGGCTTTAATGAGATGTGGAGGGATTTATTTATGTTAGAGAAGTTAAAAGCCCACGTTGGAGTGGTTTCTTTTTTATTTATTATGGGGACGGGATGAAGTGATATCGCATTGCACTGGTCAATAGTATTCTTAATTGTTGATAACAGTTTTGGTATTCTTTTCGCTTTTGAAATTTTTTTAATGACTTGTTCTAATGGAGTTTTTTTTGCGGTGGATATGATTTTAAAGTTTTTTAATATGGCGTGTTTGGTTCTGTGTTCTATTGGCTTTATGTTGGATTCGTATAGTAAATTGTTGATTGGAGAGGAGCGAAAGGCTCCGAGTGCCATTCTAACAGCTGAGTGGTATATGGTTTTAATTTTGTTAATTTTTGATTTGGGTGCTCTACCGTATAGGAATAACCCGAAGTCAATTTTTGACATGATAATTGAGTTAATTACATCTAAGATGGTTTTAATGTGACAGTTAAAACTAGTGCTGCAGAGACATTTTATAATATTTAGCCTTTTAGCTAATTGTATTACTAGTTTTTCTATGTGTGCGTCCCATTTATATTTATTCGTTATAGTAATACCTAATATTTTTAAAGTTGTTTCATTTTTTAGGTTCAAACTGCTAAGTATACTAAAGTTGCATTTTTTCTTTCGACAAATATGTAAATGTCTTGATTTTGGTATAGAGAGGCTGGCTCCAGAGTAATTACACCATTCTTGTATGTCTGTGAGTAGTGGATTTATGTCTAAAGTTGTTTCTTTCTTTTTTGTTTCCTTATTATTGTATAATCGTCGGCGTATGCAGTAAATTCGAATGATTTGTGTAGACCTATAATTCTATTAAGTTTATTATAGGCAATTGCAAAAAGGATTACAGATAGTGGTGATCCTTGAGGGATTCCATTCTCTAACGGTAAAGGTTGGGATTGTGCGTTTTGGGTCTGAACACAAATTTTTCTATTAGTTAAGAAGTTTATTGTGTATTTAATCATTTTTGGCCCTAGTTTCCAGTCGACGAGCTCGTCAATTATAGTATGCATTCCTATTTTATCAAATGCTTTTGAGAAATCTAGTGAGATTATAGAGAGGTGGCCCTTTCTGGATAGGGTGGTGGTAGTCAGGTAGTCTAGCATTGCTAGAGAATCTGATACCGATTTTCCCTTTCTGAAACCCATCTGACGACTATCGAGTAGCTGGCTGTTGTTAACTAGCCACCATAGTCTTTTAGATATAATTTTATCCATGACTTTGGATAGGCAGCTATTTAATGATATGGGTCGGTAAGAGGTTATTTCGGTTTTGTTTGAATCTGGTTTTAATATTGGTATTATGTTACTTATTTTAAACTGTTGTGGAATATGTGCGTTAAGTATATTGTTGTAAAGGTTGAGCAGCCTTTGCATTACAGAATCTGGGAGGTTTTTAATCATTGGGTAGCTGATGCGGTCCCTGCCTGGTGTTTTGCCTTTAAGTTGGTTTATGGCGCTTTTAAGTTCGATAATCTGAATATCGCATTCTAAGGGCTGGGTGAGAGGGGATGTGTTGTGAGTGAAATTGTAGTTTAAGTTTTCTTTGTGTGCCCTAAATGTGGAATGAAAGTTATTGTTGAGTGAGGCTTTTGACCAGAATTCGCACAGGGTTTTTGAGATATCATATTTGTTTGTATAAGTGTCTGCTGCGTTATTCGGGTTAACAAGGCAATGAATTGGGATATGGGTTTTGAGGCCACAGAATCTATTGATTTTTTTCCAAATTTTTGGGATTGGGGTTTGTGGGTTGATGTCTGAAGTGAATTCGTATAGAGCTTTGCGTTTTTTTATTTTTATTTCCCGTTTTAGTGTTGCATTAGCTTTTTTATACGCGATTATGTTGGTTGTGTTTATGTTTTGGCACATGTTCCGCCAGGCTAATATTTTGTTGGTTTTTAGTTTTTGCAGATCTTTGTTCCACCAGGGGACTTGTTTGGATGAATTTGGGTGGTATTGTGGTATGGATAGATGTGCGCTGTGTCTTATTATAGAGCAAAGGTGAGCTGTTTCTTGGTTTATTTGATGGCTGGGTGGTCTGTCGTCGGAAGATTGCTTACTTAAAATTTGGTAAAGGGGCCAGTTGGCTTTGTCTATATTAAACTTTGGTTTAATGACTGAGGAGTCAGTTATTTCACTTTTAAAAAGTACTATTGAGATCGCGAAGTGGTCGCTTACTGAGAGGTGAGTGTCGATTGTCCATTTAGAGTATAAGGTTAGTTCAGGAGAAGCTAGGGAGAGGTCAATATGTGTAAAGGTGTGGTGTGTGGTGAAGTGGGTGGGTGAACCATTATTGAGTGTGGTTAGTAAGGATTGGTTTATAAATTTAAACAGTATATTTCCTCTTTTGTTACTTTTTTGTGATCCCCAGCTTTTGTGCCAGCTGTTGAAATCACCTGTTATTAAGAGAGGGGTGTCAATATAGTTGTAAGTATCTTGTAATTCTTGTAATGTAAATGGTTTGTTCGGGGGTATATAACTGGAGATTATAGTAAATTTAATTTTTGATTGTACTGTAACAGCGATTGAGTCAAAATTTATATTACGAATTTGGGTTTGTTGTTGTAGCAAGGAGTTGTGAAGTAGAAGAGCTACCCCTCCATAAGGGTTTCTCGAGTTGTTTATGTGGTAAAGAGTAAAGTTTATTGGGATGGGAATATTATTGGTAGAGTGGAGGTGGGTATCTTGAATGGAAATTATTTTAGGGTTCTTGTTTTTTATAAGTGTTTGTAAGTGGTTGTAATTATTGAGGTATCCATTTATGTTTAGTTGTAATATTTTTAGCATGTTAGAAATAAGAATATAATGTTAAGGTTTCTTTAAACTAGATTAATATATATTTTTTTTTTTTTGGATTTTATGGGTCGAGTTCTTCATCAGTACTCATGGTACTCGTGTGATCGGATATCTTGTTCTTGGTTTTTTTTTCGGTTTTGGTTTTTTGGTTGTTTTTTTTTTTTGCTTTCAGGTGAATTCCTAATTTATTTGATTTAGCATTGAATATTTTAAGTTTTAGTTCGTCGGAGAGTTCAGAGCGTGTTGAGTATTTTGATGTTGATGCAGTGGTGTCCATGGGTTCTTCCGGGGAGTCTTCGTAGGTGATAATTTGTCTTGTAGTATGATTCGGGGTTGATGTGTCTGTTTTTGATGCTTTAGTTGTGTGCGTTGTTGTATCTGTAACTGGTGTTTTGTGCGTTGGAAGTGCTGCTTTCAGGGCGTAAGGCATTGGTGGGTGAGTGTGACGTGTGTTGTAAATCAAGCGGGCTGTCTTGTGGTCCACTTTTTGAATTGTTTTGATGGCAGTCAGTTCTTTTTGTTTTATGAAGGCGGGGCATGATTTGTCCATTGCGTTGTGGTGTTTAGTTTCGTCATCTTCGTATTTACAGTTGATGCAGGTTTGAGTATTGGTGCATGGTTCATCCTCTTTTGTGTGTTCTTTTTCGGAGCAGTGGGCGCATATTTTAGGGCTTTTACAATAGACGGAGGGGTGTCCAAATCTAAGGCAGTTGAAACATCTCATAGGGGGTGGGATGTAAGGTCGTATGTTTATTACTTCATACCCTATCCATAATTTGTCAGGTAGGGTGATTGTTGCAAAGCTTAGTATGATTAAGCCTGTTTCTGTCTTTTTATTGTTGTCGTTGTTGTCTTTTTTTAAGATTTTACGGACCTCAACAACATTTTGAGGTTTTAGTTCTTCCAAGATTTCTTTTTCTTCTATATTTCGTAAGTCATTGGAGTAGATGACTCCTTTAGAGGTGTTGAGATTTTTGTGTTCCTCAGCGCGGACTGGGAAGTCGTGAAATGTTTGTAATTTAAGCAATTTTTGGGCTTGTAAAGAGTTTTTTGTTTTGATTAGGAGAGTTCCCGATCTCGTTTTTTTACAAGTTTCGACTGCTCCGTTACAAGCATAATCTACCACTTTTTTAATAAGGAATGGGGATACATTTTCAAATGTTTTATTGTCTGTTCTATTAATTATAATGTATTTTGGTTCACTTGTTATCATGTTAATCGTTGTCACGTGTCGGTCGGGTGGTCGAGACATTGCGGTATCGTTGGGCTCGGGTCCCGCCACGCGGGAGTTTGGTCCACTTATTCTTTGTGTTTGTTGTTTTTTTTTTATGATCGGATAAGAAGTGGTCGCGAATTAGTTGGTCTATTTATAGATTGGATGCTGATAAGCTGTTGCTTGGAGCGTTGGTCAGTCGCACGTCTTTACTCTTTGAAGGTC